>OZ037996.1:46264410-46289410 GCA_964035705.1 Porites rus | reverse complement strand
GAGGAGGTTATTTAAGTTTAAAACACTAACGTTTTATTACAAACTCACCAACTGGTCCAAATAGGTTGCCAATAAGTCCATTTGGTAGGGACAAGGATTGGAATTTTAATGCATGGACCCTCTTGTGGCCATTGTACACAATTCTCTGACGCTCATTTGGTCTTGAGATGGGTCGGACTGTTCCATCTACAAAACCGAAACAGTTGTCAAGGGGGCCTCCTTTTCCCGATATAGCTTCTGCATAACGCTGCAAAGCCCCAGGATTCAGAAGATCTTGATTCCATTGTGTTATACGGTACCCATGAACATCATAAATATAGTCAAGACATCATTTGAGATCAGGCTTAAAACAGAAACCGGTCGGCCAAATCGCGGAATCAGATCACTGAGTCTGCATGGGTAGGCAACTCGTTTGAGGAGTATGCATAGGCCTTCCATGTCATCGCAAATACTCCTCTGCTCGCATTTAAACACCGGTGGTAGTTGGAGGGCTGCAACAAGGCGAGGGAGATCGTGTTTCTCGACACGAAACTCTGCTTTGCACTCCGCGGAGTTCATAGAATCCAAATCAAACCGTTGATAGTTTTCGTGGGGAAAATCTGGATTCTTTGAGATGAAACTATCGTAAAGTAGCAAAAACTCTTCATCGGAAATAATTTCATCGCCGTAGAGAAGTACAAGGAGGTCACGAAATTCTTTGAAAGACATTTTCCCTGGTGACTTTCACTGTAGGAAGAGACTCGTCCATGTACCGTAACCGGTTTGCTAAATGTTTTTGTATACCGCCGTGGACGACGTTCTCATTCCAGGCCCCAATCGGTCATACCAGTCCTCGTCCTCGTCCGTCTTCCTTGCTAAAGGTCGCTAACAGGCGCTTTCCATTTAGTCAAAATTTCCGGAATTTCCGGTTCGGCGGTAAATGGAACACGTTTCGTCAGTTCATCCCACTGGAAAATTCCCAGAAAAAGTGGAAAATCTAAAAAGGTGGTCCCGTTTTCCCAGTTGGAATTTCCGCACGGAATGTCGTGTTCCATTTACGTTTCTCATAGTTTATACCAGTTCCAGGTCCACCGTCGGGCACCGCGACGTACCGGGGTTTACGACCAAATGGAACAACTTTTTACCAATCGGAAATTCCACTTTTGCTCCCACCGAAATTTCCGGGTGTTTTTCCTAAATGGAAAGCGCCCAACGACTCGAAGTAATCGGATGAAATTCAGGCTAGAGCCACTCCGGTTTAATTTAATTAACTGTTTCATCATAACGTGAATTTAAGACAAAAATATTGTAAATAAAGGGGCTTTTTAGCACCTTAAACCGCATATATCTGTCAGTTTTTACGATTTGACAACAGCAAGCTACCAACACGGAAGCAAAGTATGCCGCGAAGTTCAGTTTCAGGTGACTGCTTCTCAACGCCCTTTTGACTGCGACTGATCGAAAGACCGCGTAATTGAAGTCTAAACTCTAGTAGAACTTGGAACAGAAGTATGATAATGCTGTTTCATTTGGACAGATCGCGGCTATGTCCAACGAATGACACAATTTATCCATTTAGATCTCCTACGAACACGTAGGAATTAAGCTTAATCGATGGAAGAATGAAAGACAAACTGAAAGAACAGAAAGATGAAAGAAATCGACATTTCAAAGCAATATCGAAGATGTTTATGAATTATATTCACCAATTACATAATATCCATAAAGCTGCTAACGCTGGACGGTCAGCAACACTGTCAGATCCAACGCACAATAAGCACAAAGCAGCTTATTGTGAAATTCGCTGGAAATTCAAGACGGAATTCGCCGGAGAACGTAGTAATAAATGCTTAAACGTACCGTTTTAAATACAGTCAAAAGGCATCTCTGACCACAACATACCTTAAAGCCGCTCAAGTTTAAGGTTACTTTCGCCCAATTCTAGAGGAACCAAAGCCAAACAAACGTTTCACTTAGCTTCGTGTCTAATTCGTTCTGCCGAAACGAGACAATGACATCTGCGTGTTGACGTCAGAGTCAGGTTGTTGTTGCCAGGGTCCTGGAAGGTAGGTCCATAGTGCGTACATGAAATTCCGGCTTTATCAGGAAGGAGCACTGTATTTCAACTCAAGCCAGGAGTAGTTACGGGTGGAACAATGTAAGAAGATGATAAGGCATCGGCATTTTTGATCCTATGGAAATAATGGCAGCTTTTCTTTCTTCTCCTTTTTTATCTATCCGAGTAGCTGCACTAACCCTAGCCTCCCACGCAGACGTCCTGCTCGTGGGGCAGGAACGCGTGACGAACCCCTTTTTCTTTTTTTCCCCACTTCCTACTGACGTAGCACCACAGTTGTATGATATAAGATTATTATGTGGGTGAACACCAATCACATCCTTGTCGTAAACCTAATATAAATTGTGGGAAAAAAATACGAAAAAAGCTATAAGAACTTGTAGAACATAAACATTTGATTTGTAAGGAAAAGGGAGAAGATTAATCGGTTAGTTTGTGCAGGAGTCGTAATCGGCGACCTGGCTTGTGCAAACAGTTGACTCATTTGAGGAATTCCGACTTCAATTCTTCAAGAGAAACCGAGAAAACTACTTTTAATTTTCTGTATCTTATGTAAATTACCTCTTTTGTGCAATTATTTACTTTATTGCCCACAGTACTATTTACCCCTTTTTAGTCACCTTAATTTTGCTGTTTAAGAGAATTATTGATTTAAGCTCCCATCAATCGCTTATAAATCTTTTAACTTCTGTTTGTTTATACACCTATGTAAAGAAAATGAAGATAATATTGTCCCTTTGATCTCTCAGTTCTTTCCTCCGGCATTAGAAAAATGCAATAAACTTGACTTGTCTAGACTTCCCTGGCAACTGAAGACTTGCTCCACAAATTCCGAAGACTCTAGAGACAGAAAAGAAAGTGTTCTTGTAAACTCAACTTACCAGCTTATTTGTTTAAATAGTAAAGGTGACAATTAACCGACCTTATTTTTCAGTTTATCCTCACTATCTAGGCTTACTTTGTAGCACAGGCTTCACAGCATTTTGGCATGGGGCCAAGAGAGGCTTATGTTTTAATTTAGTGCGAGGTAAAAATCACTTGTTTGTGTCTCGAAGTTTTTCTCTCTGACATGATGGGTCTAGTAGGGCCACTATACAGAAAATAGCACATTGAGCGACTTATCACCATTTTTTTTTTCATAAATGATATTTTGTTACCACCCATATACTTAGCAGAGTATCCATTTTTCGCGAGAGCCAAAGTAACCTAAACGTGCCCGAAGACAATCTCGTCATGGCAAACGCTCACGGCTGGTTCTTGGTGACACCTTTATGCTGATGTCTTAAAAACAAGCTGGCAGAAAATTAAAAAGCTGACCTTATTGAGAATGTTCCAGCACTTTCAAAAGGAAGGAAGTGGAAGCCTATGTAGAACTCTTTGTCAACTTGCTGATGAACGAGTCAGAATAAAAGTCGGTATAGATTCACAATGCATGCCGGAACTCGGATAAAACATGATAGTTCCTTTTCACCTGCACTGACCGGTTTTTATCTTGTCAATAACTTTTTGATAATGTCTTCCTTTGAAACACGGCATTACATGTTAAAATTGTCTTGCATTATTAATTACTGATTCAGTGATGGGATCCTGGCCCCATTTAGTTCTACCATTAACGCGAGAACTTCTTCCTTTCATAGGCTATATATTTTATTAAGGCTTTTATACTGGGTGGCAGCTCAGTTATAGGTCAACACTGAGACCGGATAAAATTACTATCCTTTCGAAACCAGTCAAGAACAGATCGACCCTTCAGCACTTGGGGCTCTCACCGTGATCAGTATCCATCTAAATAACGTTCAGAACGTTACAATATCGTTGGCTAGGAGGGATGAATATATTTGGAAGTAATTCCGATAAGGCCTTCCTTGAAGCTCTCGTGGTAGCACTCTCATGATAGTTGGTATAATACCGAGAAGGAGGACGCCGTTCAACAAGGATTGAAAAGCCCTTAATCTAAATTCATTGTACAATAAAAATAATATGTTCGTACAACAGCCTAGTACATATTTATGAGTGAAAGTTTTAGAGGGCAAAGCTGGGAACTTTAATTCAGACAACGATTATCTCTAACTCATGTATGAACCAAGCTACATACATAAAGCAGTACACCGATACATATAAATATATATACGTTTTATGGAGTCTTCCTTTACAGAGCTTTTCAGCCACAATTAACTGACTACACGGCGGGAATACTGCCATAAAATATTTTAAAAAAGATAAAATGAAGAAAATTCTAAAAGCTAAAAGTTAGCCTAATGTATTCAATAATATACTTTTAAATAATAAATAAGATGAGGAAAATCCTAAAATCTCATGCAATCTATTCATTAAATAGACAACTGAATAATCTTTTCTTAAAACCTTTATGTCCTTAATACTCTGAACTGAACATTAAGGTCCTTTGGTAGGTGATTGCAACATTTTAAGCCCCGCCAAAGTAAAAACCTCGTTCCACCGACTGAATCTGCCTGTAGCGTGGAAGACACAAGTCTTGGTTGTAAATTAATAACCTGCTGCTGGCCACTTGAACATTTTAAAGCTAAAACTAAATCATTAATTAAAATCTTCTCTGAAATATTCAGCCATCTTAAAGATCTATGATCCTCAAGAATATGGTCAAATTTCTTTGACTCTCAGTATCAATTCTGCCAGCGAAATTCTACACAAATTTAAACTGGCGTTTGTAATATATGTTTTGATTTGACTGTGTTTACCCATTCAGAGGAACAACTGGTAAAATAGCTTACTAAGACAAAGCTATTTGTAAGTATTAGGAGCCAGTGAGTGTCTATGTAAGAGGCACTTACTTCTGTTTACCTTCGGCCAAGAGATGGAAATATTAAGACTTTTAAGAAGCTGTCTTACTGTATGCATGTTGTAATTGAGAGACTCAAGATAAGTATGCCCCAAGTTCCTTTACTACTAGAAACGGAGAGATAGTTTTATCTAGCTATAGCGGTACTGTAGCAGATCGCAGGTAACTGATTGCTAAGTTGGGGTAAGCCAGCGACTAATAACTTAGGGTTTTTAGGATCGGATGTAAGTAAAGAATTATCAGAGCACCATTTACTAATACAAATTAAATCATTGTTCCCGGCACGGTAAAATGAAGCAAGCAACATCTAAATTTTTCTTCGATGATCATGACATGGATCAGTCGCTCGCGGCGCTAGCCCTACAAAGCAGTAGTCCCGAATTATGAGCGAATTTCGTAGCGCTTTTGAATAATCAGTTTGTTTTGCCTTCTAGGCGTCTTTGATATCTAGTTTGAAACATAAAACAACAAAAATTTAGTAGGTTCTAGATAGCTTTTGATCTCACATCTCTCTCGATCTCTCTCTTTCGCTTCATCATGCAGTAGTCCTTTTTACGATGAAACAAATGCCATTAAATTAAGATAGAAGAGCTGTGTAAGAAGTGTTATTAAGATGGCAGGTGCCTTCCATGAAACTTAGGTAGAACTGAAAAAGGATAGAACTGATCAAAAGTGAGCAAAACGAGTGTTTCTTTTCCCATCCCCCTGTGTTTCGCACACCTTGGGTTGGTGGTTGGGCATAAAGGAGAAAAGGGCAGTCATGTATGCACAGGTTGTCCTCGCTTAACTCAGGAAAGCGTTTAAATAACTCGCCTTGAATGTTTGAGCACCAGTCTTGACTAGTAAAAATTAAGTGATAAAAACTTGAAAAAGTAATTCTAAAGTCCATTAAAATTAAAAGAAAAAGTCGGATAAGCACTTTACTTTCACAGAAGAAAGGATGTTGTGTTTGTGGATTAATTACGCCCAAAATTTACTTTGTAACTTTTTTTTTTTTCATTTAAAATTTTCCCCATAAAATGAGATCGGTTGGGGGATATATGGGAGTCCACCATACCACTCATGTGTGCTGACTCCATGTCCTAAGAAATCTTTTCTCAGTTTTTAGCAGTAGTGGGTTTTCGAGGCATAATATATATTATTGAGCAATAAAAAAGATATACTTTGTTTTTCGCTTTTTCCTGATATCATCGGTTTTGAGCCGCGCATTTCACAGTTAAAGCAGGTGCCTTGGATTCGCTCCATTAACTCATCTTCCATTTAATTTATGACAAGAAAATTGATTATTGATGAAACGACTTTTTTGGCAACCATGAATCACTCAAGTCTCATTTATCCAAACTCAAGGGAAATTAAAGCCTCCGCTGATGACACTTGTTAATTCCTCATTTTAAAGTATGGTTAGGAGAATAATATGACTATAGTACTGCAGTTATAACTGAACGTATTGAATGATATCAGTTGAGTAAATACAAATTTATTGTGCTATACTGTATGCTTAACACTCTTCAGGCCAAAAATGAGAATCATTGATTAACGTTCATGTTTTATTTCAGTTCCGCCAAAAGTTTGTTTTAGATAACGTGAAAAATTAATGAGTGATCGTTTGTCGTTCTCAACGACTCAAAATGAGTAAATTTGGAGCGGCACAACCTTAGCTTAATTGGAAGTGTCAATTCCAACATTTATTAAAAGTATGATTTGATGATCGATAGTGAAAAACAAGACGTTTCGGGGCGGAAACATTTTTTCATTAATTAAAAACGAAAGAGATATAAAGAGATATATCTTCAAAGTAGGTTTCTTTGAAAGTAACTTCAAAGTCCCCAAGTGTATCTTCGCTGTTTTTTACTAAAGATCTGCTAAAGGCTCCGTCAAGTTTCTTCATCTAGGTATCATCTGATGATGGCGCAGAATCATTTCTGCACATTTTACAAAGCGAATCTTTTACTCAGTTTGTTATTACACCTATCTCAAGTTCCGCTTTTTGCAAACGAAATTCTGAATAGCGCGAAGATTGAAACGGAAAAAAGAAGTCATCCCCTGCCACACTGGATAGAAGAGCTACCCGACTCCATCCCCCTCTGGATGAAGATTAGTGCTTCAAACTACCGCGGTTCACCCCAGCAAGTGACCTGTGCGATGGTGAAGATGGCAAAGGCTTTGGAAGACATGAGGGCTGCACGTGCAAGAAACTGTGACAGTTACTTCCGTTGTAGAGGGAGTTTGTTGGCGGCGAAATGCGGAATTTACGCTACATCATTTGCCCGTTACATAAGGTAAGTGTTTTCCTCCTTTTCAATTTAATATTTTTGTTTTTCATTTTGAAAATTTTCCGGCCATTGGTGATTCTGCATGATTGGCAAACGGGTAAAATAACCATCATGGGCGGCGTCTTCCTCCTTTCGCCCTCTAAAAGGTCTAGAAAGTTCCTCCTCTAATCAAACATAATCCCTACCATGTATGGTAGTCCAGTGATTCCAGTCTCTGTCTTTCAGAACTTTACACCGTTGATCTAGCTATAACTGAATTAAAGAGTCATTTAATAAGACGTAGCTCCTGGTTCATGACCAGCTATACCAAGTATTTTGACGAGACCATAGGTGTACATCAGCAGTTCTTCGTTTTCATATTGAAAAGGAATATCTTACAAAACACTGAACTAAAAAGGAAATACCGTAGGCCGCGCGCGGTTTCACAAGATATTCCTCTTGCAGAGCACCAGCATTAAAATCACGCAAACAAAGGGATAAAAAGCAAACTCAATAACAATCTCGGGAAAACATGAAATTTAAATCGACTGAAAACTGAAATGATCAGTGTTACTTCCTTGCCTAGTTCATATTAAACCGGGAGGTTTACTTAAAAAAAAAAACAAAAAAAACAGCGTCCAGTTAAACTGCAGCTCAAAGGGAGCATTCCAAATGATTCCTGTGACAAACGATGGAACCTCGATGGCGTGCAATTTATTCAATCTTTTTAATGCTGAAGACTAAAGCTACCTAAAGCCACAAGAGCGCATTTCAAGGGTAGCATTAAGCCTCCTCGGAGCGTTGAACATATCTCTATTGACGGCACATCATGGACACTGACGAATGTTAGCGCAAAGGATCAGGAACATGCGCGTATAAGTTGAGCAAATGATAGGGATAGACTAAGTTTGGATCGTTCTCTACAAACTGGCCTTTATGTTAGAATCTTAGTCACGTGTATCAAAAAAGTCAGAATCTCCAATGTTTTAGACGCCCGGAAAGTGATTTGGAAGCAATTTAGGTTGACAAGTAATACCTGGTGTGGAACTTGCAAGGAAGCTGTGCTACGACCGACCGTTCGAGGTAGCAGACTGGAGCGACGAGCTGAGGAAGCGAATTGAAGCCAGCTCGCAATTAGATGAAACTGAGTATCCAATAATCCTTATGTATACCAGCATAATTTCTTTCAATATCACCTGTTGTATAGCTACATTACACATGAGACCATGCTTCTTCTAAGTAGTAATAACACTTGCTATAAATTAGCAAGAAAGACACGAAAACAAAAGCAAAAGACAGACAAAAGTGCGGAGAGCTCAAAGGGTGACAGCCATAATTGTGGTATGCATACATCAAGGCGCTAACTATTCTTGCTATGACTTCATCGTACAGCTCACCACTGAGGTCGCACGTGACGTGACAAAAGTAGATGGTTGATACAGTTAACCTTTTGCAATAGCTTTCGTTGCACAAAGATTTGTCGAAACATCCTTTTTTAATAAAGAATTCCGACACACCACCCAAGTTTACCCAGGCCTCAACTCTCCCGCAGACTTGGGTATCGTCACAGACTATATACTCTTTTTTCTTCTTGTCACAATCTACACGTCCAAGCTTTGTTGACGAACAGTATTCGCAGTATTTGCGGCTGTATCCTGCAAAACGGAGCAAAACACAGTGCTACGTCAAAAGTTAGTCTGTTTGAGTTTTGGTGGGAAAAAGTGACGGCTCAATAGCTCTACTTAGAATTTTGAATATGATGGTTAAACTGGTGTTTGTTCATACAAGAAATAACAAATATCCCATGAATGTAAGCAATTCAGGTTTTACACTATATACAGAACAGCTGACATGCTCACATGTTCATTTGTTCGAGAAGTTGTAATTGCCCCCGCAGGGATTTCGCCCCGAGAAGGCCCTTTTTCTTTATCCCGAGGAGACATCTGAAGTAACTAGCGCGTATGTATGTTGTAGTTAATTTTTCATTTCAGGTAATTTTTATTTTTTCCTTTGTTTAAACTTTATTAGCATACATTACCATACCGAAAAACAAAAGGAAAACAAAAATTACCTGAGATAAAAAATTAACTACAACATATATAGAAAAGTACTTACAGTTGAAATTTGCACTCAGTATGCCGGAAAAATCTCCATTTATTTGATCTGCGCTCAAGTTAAACAGAAATAGCGAAAAATTCCAACTTCTAATCAGATCTTTTATTATAGTGCCACTGAGGAGAAAAATTTCACAACAAACTTACAATCTTTAAAGGGGGAAGAATTTTCTCCTGCACTTGCCTGACAAGTTTGCCGAGCAGGCGTAAACAGCCACGCACACAATTTCGCGCTTTTGCTTTTTCACGAAGATTATTTTGAAATTAACTGTTTCTATGTGTAAAATAAAATGAGAAGTGCAATACTTTATGACTATGATCTATCAAATGTTAAAATTTTTCAGAAGAATAACTTTTTTCATCCCGAGATGATCCTGTTCATTATTTCAACTGGGTCATAGCCTGCGTAGCATGGCGGTTTTGGTTGGGCGCGCTAAGTAATAAAGGCGGGCGAGGGCAGAGAAACCGCGAGGAGATTGGGGCGGGGGCAACTTGAAAAACCGCCTGCACGAACGGGGGGCATTTTTGAGTCGGTCCGTACGCCAGCGAACGGATCTTTCCGATTGGTTCAGAATGTTCGCCCGTCAATCAAATATTTTGGTAATCTCCCATGGGAGAGTTTCGAGGAACTGAACAAATCATCTCCGCAAAACAAAATCAAAATATCAAAGAAGCGTTGACCGGAGCGTCGTCATTCTTGAATATTTGACGGGAAAACAGGGCAATTGTATTGAAGCCTAAACAGGAAATGGCCATTTACAGTCTTCTTCAAAGGAGAGATGTCATGGAAATTTTGTCAACAAGTTTTGGCAAGAGCATGATCTTTACTGTCTTTGCTATGGCCAAAGAAGAAATATTCTCATCGAAAACCTGTATGATCACAATTTCCCCTCTAAAAAGTACTATAGACGACCAGATATCGGAATGTTGTCGCTGAGCTGTACAGCAATGGACCTTATGACAGAAACAGTAAATTTGCTTCGAGAAAGTCCACCTTAATTTTCTCTATTTACTCAGTGTTAGAGAATAACGCACTCCAGCGCGCTACATCGAACGATGTCCGCGATTGTGGTCGATGAATCGCATACAGTAGAAGAAAGACACACAGCGTAATTCTCCATACTTGGTGTAGCTTACGTTTAAGCCACAACTCAAATCTGAAGATCGCGCTATACGTAAAAATACAACATCCTGCAAGAAAAAGATAAAGATACGATCCTATGGACCCGGGGGGGGGGGGGGAGGGTACTCCCATACATTACCTATACGGGTATGTGCCGCCCAACGGGGTCGTGATTTTGAAGCTCCTGATTTAGAACGGGGTATCCATTTCAGAGGCGTTTTCTAGAACGGGGTATAATATTTCGAACGCACGAAAGCTCCAGTTTTGTAAGCAGCCATTTGAAATTATTCAAGGACAGATTGCTTTGAAAAATCGGTCAGTGTAAAACGCAGACTGCGGACTACGGACTGCAGACTGCGGCCCAGGGGTAAAATGCAGACTACAGACTGAGAGTAAAACGCAGGCTGGGGTAAAATGCAGACCGAGCATAAACTGTAGTCGCAGAAGGGTTTAAGGGCAAATAAAATCCCGCAAAATACATGTAAACAAACACTTACTTGACGACATATATCTGCTTTCAAAAATCCATTCATTCTTCTCTGGAACTTCGTCGACGACCCAAAAACATAATCGCATTCTTGAACCTTTTTTTTTTCCTTCCGAGCATGGATAATTAACAGATAGACTTTACTTTCTATTATCCATTGTCTGAGAGACCTCACGCTCCAGTTTTCAATACACGTGACCAAAATACTGTACAGAAAGAATTATGGCGATAAAAATGGTAGTAAATCATTCCAACAACAAAGAAAGATGTTCTGCAGGAAATTTGGATGACCTTCTATGAAAGTATTGCAAATGAAAGTAGGCGAACGTAAGCTGTTCGGACGTTCATTGAAACTTCTGGCGAATCTAGCGAATGTGCAATGTACTTCGACAAGGAAGCGAGGTGTGTAACTGATACCAGCTAGCTAATTCACCTAGCCTGCATAGTAGGCGTATTTTGCTGTGCGATGGATTTGGACTTTTGACTGACCGAGCGTTGCCGCCAGTCAAAAAATGATTCAATACAATAAAACGCCTGCTCTGAGGCTATAATTCACCTCTTTGGAGAAGAAGGAGCACAAGTGTTTAAAAAGTCTGCAGTCGATCTTGATTCTGCATTTTACCCCAGCCTGCTTTTCACTCTCAGTCTGCAGTCTGCATTTTACACTCAGTCTGCATTTTACCCCAGGTCCGCAGTCTGCAGTCTGCAGTCCGTAGTCTGCGTTTTACACTGACCGTTTAAAAATACGGTTCAATGCGTTAACAAGCAAACTGTTGTACTCTTCGCACCTTAGAATGGAGTATAAAAAATTGGCCCATTTCTAGAACGGGGTATCAGTTTTCGGGCGAATTCTAGAACGGGGTGTCAATTTTAGGGGAACTTTGTTTTAGAACGGGGTGCCAATTTGGATTCCCGGACGGCACATACCTACCCAAAAAATACCCAAGTGCCCCCCCCC
This sequence comes from Porites rus, assembly GCA_964035705.1. NCBI lineage: Eukaryota > Metazoa > Cnidaria > Anthozoa > Scleractinia > Poritidae > Porites > Porites rus. Next base: position 46,277,602 of record OZ037996.1, on the reverse strand, counting down.
CCCCCCCGGGCCTATGGACCAGATGCCGTGTATGGACGTAGCTCTAAGACATGCTCTGGCTAGCGTGACAAAAATGTTAAAAACCCGACCTTTGCTTCTCGCAATGAATAACCATTCGATAATTTTCGTTCTTCTAAGAACTGACGAAAACATTCCTTCCAAACAAGAATTCGTGCAAATAGAGAGAAGAGAGAGTTAAATTATGGAAAGGAAAAAATGTGGAAGTCCTGCGGACACGTGTTGACAAAGTGGATACGCGGATACGCGGATACGTTAGTGACTGAGTATCCGCGTATCCGCGTATCCAGGGTATTCTGTAGTTAAGTCAAAACGGAGGTCCAAATAACGTTTGTCTGATGCATGTGAGAAAAGGCTTTGAAATATGTGAAAGTGAGTGGACGCATTAGATCTCATCGATCCCGACTTTCTTTACGAACAACAAACAGAGCACTGAAGTAAATCATTAACACAAGACATAAAAGATCACGTCAATTAGTGTCCAAGCATTCTTGATAACAACTTACCAACTGAAATGATGCACGGAAGAAAGTAAACTGAGGCGAGAAGAGATAGAATCTTCATCTTGTAAGCACTCTGCGCTTTAACTCCGATCCAGAAGATGGGAGGAAACGTATTTGTATCGGAAACTATGTTTTTTAGTGTCAAGATCCAAATACTCAAATATATAACGCAACGATAAAAACGGTCAGTTATTCATGTATGACCCCATGAAATGTCCTAACAGCCCAGTGCCAAGGACGTTGTAGGTACAGAAGTGTAGTGTAGTCACTGTAGTAAGTGTGGTAGCTGTAGTGTAGCTGTAGTAGCTGTAGCAAGTGTAGTAGCTGTAGTAAGTGTAGTAGCTGTAGTAGCTGTAGTAGCTGTAGTAAGTGTAGTCGTAGTAGCTATTGCTGTCAGTAGAAAATACAGCAGCCGCAGAAAGTGTAGAAGCTGTAGTAAGTGTAGTAAGTAGAACAAGTAATAAATCGCTTAATTTTCTACTACACTTACTACAGCTACCACAGCCACTACACTTACTAAAGCCACTACAGCTATTACAGCTACTATATTACAGTTACTATAGCTACTACACTTACTACAGCTACCACACTTTCTACAGCTACCACAGCTCTTACCACAGCTACTACAGCAACCACACTTACTACAGCTACTACAAATACTACACTTCTGTACCTACGACTTACTTGGCACTGGGCTGTCAGGACATTTCATGGGGTCATACTTCTGTACGTACAGCTACATTTGCCACAACATGGCACTGCACTGTCAGGACATTTCATGGGGTCATTAATGAACTACTGACCATAAAAACAGTGATAAAAATGCTTAAACAATATGTTACTTTGACCTCATTGGGATGAGGCAGATCTGAAAATAGGAATGGATTTTATGCAGGTCGGGTCTGAAAGCGGGACTAGGTGAGATCTGAACACGGGTGTATAATGGCAAGTTTTTGGTTAGGGCCAAGACATTCCGAGAAGAAACCTCCGCAGCTTTAATTCTAACGGCGGGATGCTGGGCGCAGTTAAGTCGGTTCTGGTCGCAGTCGAGGCCCGGGTCGAGGGTGTTAAAGGTCAGGATTTTGCGCTTTGAAAAAAACACTGAGTTATAATCAACATGACTTTTGAGCAATTCAGATCTGAATCTGCAAAATGGTTGAAAAAATTTGGAAAAACACCGTAGATGGCAGACTAATCTCAAGGGTAAAAAAATTATGAGGGAAAAAAATCAAAACAACAACAACAACAACAACAACAAGGACTAAAAACAAGAGCAACCGTCAACAATCTTACTTAATAACCTTGAAATATTAAAAAAACTCAAAACAGAGCGTGTTTAATTAAACTGTAAGACGAGCGTTCTTCAGTGATTTCAATCAAAATGAATTTATTAATTTTTTTCTCTTTTAGCCCACATTTTGTCAACATTTTTACCGGTTTGCAGTTGTCATTTTATACATCTTAACCTATCAGTGGGAAAGACAGTTAAAGTAATAAGAAATGGTCATGATTCCGGTAATGTGATCTCAGATGTAGGTTTTACGTTTTGCTTGGTAAATAAGTTCTAACAGGCAAGAGAATGTAGCAGTGAAATCTCAGATTCATGATAATAGATTTCAAGCTTTGATGAGATGTCAATCTCGTTTTATCCCCTAGTTATCAATGCAAAATTGACTGGACAGAAAAACCGACAATTTGACTAGCAATTAAAACAACTGCTAAACAGGCGGATTAAAACGCACCAATGACATTTAGGGTCTTCATAGCCAATAACATTACGTCTCAAGTGACAGACGACCATTAACATCGCGACTTATTTAATTGACCACTCCAGAAAATACCATAACATACCATAGTACTCTTTGTTGGTCACTCCAAAATTTTGCATAAGCAATGTCTTCAGTTTCTCTTGGGAGTTAAAATGGCCCCAGGAGAAACTGAAAACAATACTTATGCGAAATTTTGAAGTAAGCAACGAAGGGTATTATGGTACGTTATCATGGTATTCTCTGGAGTGGTCAATTGTCCAATCAGGTCAATAACCAGAGTTAAATACCATCAACTGACGTATAGCCTGCGTAGCAAGCGCCGGTTGCTATTTTTTTTACAGAGCGCGGGAGGAGAACGCCTCGCATGTTACCAGCTCGCATGTTCCTGTCGTACAAGACATTGCTACTGTTCCTATTCTTCCAACTTATATGAAAGTTGGTGGCAAATTAATCTACCCTAAGTCATCTTGTAAGTATGATAAAGTGAGGAAATTGGCATGAACCTATCAACTTTCTAATCTGAAGTCAAATTGCGTCCTTTCGTACACTATATTCAAGTGGAGTGTTGCTTCGTGACTGACTTATGTAAACACTTTATAAACTGATTGTTATTTCATCAACAGTTATAAGCCGCAGTGGCGCAAAGGAGTCATGGACAAGTACTATGACAGTCGCGCAGATAAATTTGGCTTATCAGGAGGGAACTGCCTAAGGCAATATAAGTACGGGACACTTGGAACAGCTCATGAATGTAGCCTACCCTGGTATTACCACAAATGAATACACAGTCACTTAAATCGAAAATCGAAACTGACGACAGCTTAAACAGTATATTTTTAGTAAGAATTCCATGTTCATGTATACAGCTATTTGGAGAAAGGTTGACGCCAAAAAGTGCACGCGACAATCCCGAAATGTAATATGGGATATAATCATTACACCGTACTTAACGACTGTAGCTGTCGAACCTACTTTTGTTGCTTCCTTTAGCACTTGCAAACATATGTCCGTGACCTCCCGTGCCATTCTTTCAATTGTCTTTATAGAAGAGTGAACTCAAAACCACCCACAATACCTTTCGGGATGGTCACGTGCACTTTTTCCGACAACCTTTCTCGAAATAGCTGTATACCCAGGCCTATGCGGACCTAATAGAAATGTATATTTGTTAACTGATATAGCCATTTACATGACATGTGAGTTTATTGCAAGTACAAGATCAAAGTAAAGTTACAATGACACACAATGTTGTATCCTCTTACTTATGTTCCATGGAGAGTTTTTTCAAAGCGCGTGACTGTGTGATTGGGAAGCTTTTTGTTGGCTCTTCAGTCTCCTCAGTGTAAGGGAATCCAAGACTGTTTTGGATTCTGAATTCCCCGCAGTGGATTCCGGATTCCAGGTACTGGATTCCAAATGTTTTTCAGTGAAACTTGGATTCCGGATTCCAATCGATAGTGGGTTTCGGATTCCTTGAGCTGTATTCCGGATTCCAAAGCCCAGGATTCCTGATTCCGGATTTAAATTTGCACTAATTTTGCTCGACAGGCCAGAAAAGAAAAGAAAAATACATTAAGTAAGGTTATAGAAATCTGAAAAATAGCCCTGAGGATAGGGATTTATCAGGTGGATAGCGTTATAATCTTCACCTTTTTGACCAACTGGGGCCTGGGCAGCCTGGAGATTAGAAGCCTGGCCCAGGTTGTTCAAACGTTGGATTAAGCGCTATCCACCGAATAATTCCCTGTTCAGTGGATAAGTATTAGGGGAACCAATTACTAACCAAAAAATACAGATTTAACCAGTGGATACGCCGGTTATCTACCTTTTGAACAACTGGGGCCTGGTGATTAGTTAAAAGTTTAAAATATTTAGCTTCTTTTACAAAGCAGCTGCTGTTGCGCGTCAGAACGGCACGTACACGGCTAAAAAAGTGGTTAATAACTTTTCTCAGTAAAATGATTTTAAAAATTCATCATTGTTCACGGTTTGTCGCTGTTGGCAGGTGGACTTTTTTTCTCTGTTGATCTTAACTCACACTTGACAATATTTGGTGTAAACTTTTGCAACCGGAATTTCAAATATCCATTAGTATGACATACACTCTGTCGTTTAAGAAAAGAAAGCACGTATTTCACAATGACTTTAATACTACCGGGAGTTAAGTGGGGCTAATATTGCTCGTTCTACGTCACAGGCTGGTAATTACACTCAACTCTTGCATGTAATAATTAGCATTTGATTACTTGAACGACGCCAGAGTTTTTCATTGTCCGGCAGAGGAAAATTTGTTGAAGACAGGAAAATGCTAAGTTTTTCATTTCCATTCGTCAGCAGAAGAGACCCACAAATGAACAGAAGGTACTTGTCGACTTAGTTCAACATTTCTATTTTTGTTTGTAGGTTTTAACAGCAGCGTTACATTTCTCGCTCTTAGTCACGCGAACATTTCAGTTCTTATTCCTCATATGATCTCCGACATGTTGTGCGCTAAACGCTGAGAGTGCCATATATATCATTTCAAGAACATCATCAAGTTTTGTGTCAGAAGAACTGCTGAGAAATGAAACGTGTCATGCAGACAGGTTTTTTGAGTAGTCACGCCAAAGGTATCGTCAGTTGGGTCTAAAATTAGACCTAAAAAGTCTAACGGCCTGCAAAACCTGTCTCTTAGATTTAAAGGAATATTGCGACACAACGGAACAAGTTATTAGGACTCGGGCGTCGAGTATCATAGCAGTTCAGTTTTCGTCTAGTTTCCATACGGGGTATGACAAGGTCGCGATTGCTATATGTGTACAAGGAAAATAAATATAACACAGACAGCAGATTGGGCAGTTACCAGATCAGTCATTCAAAGTAGACTACGGCTTTGTAGTGGTCAGGTTTTGTAGAAGACGTGCAGCGATTAGTCATAAGTCATCAATGTGCCATTTAGCTCGCAGATCTTGACAATATTTCAGAAAAGAAAGATGAAAAATATTTGCAAACAAAAAGCGAAAGACAAGTGGCACAGACGCCAAACTGACGAATAATTCAAACAAGTTCAAAGCAGCTCGAAATGTGAATTTTTTTCCGCTTGAGTGAAAGTTCCTTGCCTGTTTTTTTTCCTTTTAAATGCGAATGTTATTTTCCTTCTTGCGAATTCAGAATGGCATGGTGTGCAGTATTTATTTTCAAGTTAACTTCAATGGAATTCATTTTTCTTTCAACAGCGATGTTTACATTTCGGGCTTAAAAAATAATTAGTGATATCGACCTTATAGTTAACTGAGCGTATAAAACTCAATACTCCGTTACTCGCATTCTGCTCTGAAGGACAAAACGTCAAACAATGAACATACGTTGTTGTTTTTAAAATTCATTGCTGTTGCCACAGTAACGGGCTTTAACTAGACGTACTTGGAACCCCCCGGAAGCGCGAGGGGAACTCGTGGCCTCGAGATTTCATCCTTCGCCGAAAACACCCGGGGCCTGTTACGCAGGCTAATACGGAACCCAGAGTTCTAGCAAAATTACCTATGTGCCACGCTTCTTACTTTTTACTGATAACTTTATGACCGGGCATTGATGCTAGGCAAGAGAGGATAAAGTGTGCTAGGTTAAAAACTCTTTAGGATGTTTAACTTGAGGCGTTACCATGGAGACAGAATTGGATGCTCAGATACACTTTTTTCCAAGAAAAATCACTGGTCGTGAAGGTAAACAGCAAATTATCAACTCTGACTGAAGCTTTAAGTTAGTTTTTCAACTGGACACCACCTGATTGTCTATCCATTAGGTTTTTTCATCTGGCAGTTTTATTACATTTTGTGCAATGGCATAAAATATATAATACTCATCAAACTGATTAAGCTTTTGATTGTGCTATTAAAAACCCATCAATATTATTAAAATGACGGCGAATAACCCCATATTCAATTCATGAAAGGAGATGCCAGATCAACTGGTTATGGTAGTCCCGGCGACACGAAGTAAAAATACAAGAATTGAGACTTTCGGGTTGTGCTTAACAATACAGTTCAGTCGAAGCTACGAAATAGAATTTCAATGATCGAGATTTTTCTTTGTGTGTTATGTGGAAGAGCCTTAAGGTGAAAGATGAGCAAACGACCTTACCTCTTTATCTGCAGCGCTTGTTTGCCTATTGATTAATCGATTAATAACTTTTAACATGATTGTTAGGAGTATTTCAAAACTGTCGAAATGTGTCATGGACTAGTTCATGCACTACAATTAATAAATGAGAAAGTCTTTTTTTTCAAGTAGTTAACCATACATTTTTTATAATTAACGGCCAGCCCCCAAAGCTGATTCTTATTTTTTACATTTTATTATACCGTGTGTGTTATATATGTTTCTTTTGATAACTAACGTTATTTTTGTGGGTTGATGTTTTTACTTTAGGCTTTCACTCTGCTTCTGAACTGGCTGAGAATTGCTTCAAGCTCATGATCACGGAACGAAGAGAATGGAACCGAACGAAGGTGAGAGAACAATTCAATTCGAATCAAATTTACTTCGCACCTTCCGGCACTCCTTTGTGGATATCTATTTAAAAAGATTCACTTCGACGATTATGGCTATTTGGCAAACGCATAACCATGAATACATATCTAACGTTGTATCCTAGCTTTTCTATGGGAGCTTGTATATTTAATACTTTGTACGCTGTCGCATTCATTTTCTGAAAACATGACCCGTCAAGATTACTGTAGCTACCTGCGGGCTGATGTTGAAATTGTGCCTAAACTTGAAAACAAAAAAAATGTATATGTACAGTATATGTAATAACTTTACCAACAGAAATGACAATTACCACTAGCACACGTTTATCCAAGCTGGATGTATTGTTTTACCTCAAATGTATTTTTTGTTCAGTTTTGCGCAATGGAGAGGTGAAACATAGCAATCTCACCGCACCACAAATGATCAAAAAACCACCCTCACTAACTCCTTCAGTAGAAGAGGGAGAAGATGTTAGCGAGGAGGAAGGCCAGGTTACCCCTTTGCCAGGATCAACAGCAGAGCTTGATATAGATAACTGGCCAACGGACGACGAATACCAAGTTCGCATGACGGTAATACCGTCAGTTCAGGTTAGTGACTAAATTCGCCAGTACAGAGCTTCAGAGAGCATTAGCACCAGCTTTCGCAGTCGGCGAGCAAAGCGAGCTGCTTCAGAACGCGCGAGCGAGCGACCTCTCGTGACTTCTCGCGACTCCCCCGAATGGAGAGCTTGCTCGAAGGCTACAGCTTTTGGCACTGTGATGATTAAGATTTGTTTTTTACGGTAACTACTATACCATTGGTTAATGCTGCATTTAAACAACGATGACCGATCGGAAAAAAGCTGTTTGTTCGCAACTAAAACCTTTCCAAAATTTTCCCGAAAGTTGGTCTCCAGACAGACTCCTGTATAATTTTCTGAAGTTATAGCTCTTTGCATAAAATCTTGCAACAAAGTTGTCCCAAAACGCATGCAATTCTCAAACCTGCAACATGCCTTCTTGAAAACTGAAGCAACAAATTTTATTTTAATTGGAAATAATTGATTATGTTTTGCTTATTTTGTAAGGACGAAGAAAGAAGAAAGTCTCGCTACTCAGCATATCACGAGTGTCGACCTTATATCCCGCAGCCAGACAATCATCTTTGCTTGGCCATTACTGCAATGATATGTTGCTGTTTTCCGCTAGGAATCGTGGGTTTCATCTGTGCACTCCAGGTACATATATATATATATGCTAATCAGATTCCGTTCGACGCAATTAATAAAAAACTGCACATGATAAAAGAGTCAAGACTAGATTAAAAATAATAATAAAAAAACACAAGAAACCACTATTCAAATGATTCATCTTTGACTTTAGATTTAAGATAAGGAAATAGAGAACTGCCACATGTATCCTGTCGCAGTTCCAATCTACGATGCTTTGCCTAAATGAAAGGTTGTGTGCCTCAGTTAGTGCTCTTACACGTGTTAGGTGAGTTCGGTCTCTAGAACGCGGGTTGTAATTGTAGTAGTTGCTATAACAGAATGAAAATTATAATCAACACTGAAAACCGTTCAACAGCATCGCCTGAGACGCAGTGGCTTCTAGCCAAAGAGAATCAAGAGCATCGGGAGCGGAGGATTGCCTCATGGCGACCAGGCTTTATTTTGGCAGCCTTGTTTTGCAGATTTCCCATGCGAGTAGATCGGAATCATTGTCACAGTCATGTTACTAGTTTTCACTGAAAATCAATGTAGGGTTGCTTTGAACATTATAGATCTAGGAACCAAGAATAAAAAATTTCTAAGTAAGGCCTTTCAACGTTTAATGAAAAAAGGTAAAAAGGAGCAAGCAAAAGAGGCAACGTACAAATTATCTGCTAGCACAAAACTGACTAATTCGTAGGTTGCGCGCGTAATGCATGATTTTCAAGAGTAAAGCAAAACTGTATTCCGTGTGGCGATGACGTTTGTCGTGAGTGTCTTCAAAACAATTTATAATAAAGCATTTAGATTCTGTTTATGTGCTATCCGGAATAATCAGGGTCTCGCGCAACAAGAGTTCTCAGCCTCGACCAATAACATTTAACTTTACCTTGATTATCCAGGATAGCACAAGAATCTCATCCAATAATTATTTATTGCATGATTCAATTTGCATGTGCATTCACGGCCTAGTTTCAAATCAAGAGGCGCTCATGGGTACGAGTCAGTTTATTATGGGATAAACGAGACCCACATAGCCAGAAAGAGCACACTGACGTTCTGAAAAATCTGAAGTTTGGTATTGATCGGGTCAATATTGAACAAATTAAAATACAACTATTCATAAACTTCAAAATTTTCCAAGAGATGCATCGTCCGGACGTCCGTATATTTCTTAGTAAATTTTGGAGTTTTTGAATGGCTGCATCTCGTTCAATATAGGCCCGATAAACACCAAACTTAAGAATATTGTTAATTTCAATGTGCTCTTTCTGACTATATGAGTCGATCGATCTCGTGTTGTTTATTCCATAAAAAAACTGACTCGTACCCAACCCCTCTCGATTTGAAACTAGGCAGTGTACAGTAACTTGGGGAAAATAAAATTTGCCTCAAAGAAAGTTTTGAAAAATAAATGTCGCTAGTGCGGATATCTGAAATACGTGCCTATATGCTTTTATACTTAGGGCTTTTTATGGACACTGGTTTAGCCGTCATTAGTATAATTCGATTGCAGGATCTTAATATCTCTGCATAATGGAATTCTTAATTTATAGAATTTTGAACTTTTATTATTAATTATATCTATTTCCTCTTCTTTTATGTAAGGTTAAGTTACTTCTATTTTTTGGAATTTGTAAATGAATAGTTTTTCCTATCTTCACTTATAGTATATAGGATTGTTTTTGTTCTCTAATGAAGGACGAGGGGTTTCTTTTTGTAACGGATGGAATTGTAGATAGTGTTTTGATGAATTAATTAGATTTTTTGTAACAGCAGGTTGATTGTAAATAGGATTTTAATTGAGGTTTTGTAATAAAGATTCTTTTCGTCGTTTAAAGTTTTAATGAACGCAATCGACCAGTACTTATTCCCACTCAACTGGGTTGTTATTGGTATTTTTACATTTTAACTCCTCTCCTCTTTAAGGGACCTGAAACACTTTTTATCATATCTTGTAGGTGGATAAAGTATACGATGATGGGAACAGAGAGGGTGCCGTGTGGCGGTCCAAACATGCCAAGTACTGGAGCCTAACAGCAGTTGTCTTTGGAATGCTTGGAATCATTGGAGTCTCTTTCTATTTAATATTTTTTCACCTCGTTCCTGCAGTATCGTGATGATTCTAGATTGAATATGTGCTTTCTAAAGCAGAAATAGAAAAAAAGGACCTCTATGAGAACATGTGTCTTCAGTGGTGTGCCAGTCGAAGGCCTGTTCTCTATACATTACGTCACCAAAAAGTTTGGAGAATGTCTCAGCAAGCAAGTCTGCAAAGACGAGCGATCATTCTCAGTCGCAAGAGCGTTCTATATCAGAGTGAAACAAAAGCAGTTTAAAGAGGACGCGCGTGTGCTGTCCATTATGGTCCTAACATTATTTTGATAAAAGCGAACATTTCAGACCAAAAATACTTTCTAAGCGAAAGCAATGCCTCTCAGGACCGGAATACTTAATGGAATGTGTGCTGTTTCTAATGGTACACGGTCGAATCCATTAGCGGTTAAGTCAGAAACTCCATGCCATTTAAAGGGTGAGATGGATTGTTACCCCAAAGTAATGATTAAAGCATAATTAAGGTACCGCTTTCGACCATAGACACAAAAACACATACATGTTGATATGACACTTCTCAGGTTATCGCATAAATATTTTAAAAGCAACTGAGTCACAAATCGCGCAATCGTCATCTCCAACCAATATGCAGCTTAATCACCGGCGATTTTGGCCGTTTTGGTCAAAACTCTTCTAAAATTTCATCAGTGCATTATCTTCAGTTAGGCAATAAAGAAAAATTATAAAATTACAGAGTAGAACCATTATAGATAGACAGAAACGACATGATAAATAATATTCAATATTCAAACCTTTAAATTTATATCTATATAACTGTATGAAATAAAACACCCTATTGTCTCCAAAAAAAATAATAATTAAGAAGTCTATTAAAAGTATTTTTTTTTTCAAGAACCCTATTTTTTAATTCGCTTGACACCCTGTACCTCCTCCCTTTTTTCCTTTAGGAAATTGCCAAAGTGTAACTCAATAAGAAAATACGAATAATGATCTTAAGACTTTTCCAGCTTAGAATCTACGCCATCCTTACTACTTAATGTTATACAACTTTAGTCCGTAGTTCGAGGAGGCTCTCTCATAAACTTTCTATAGTTTCTCTTTGTTGTCCTTACCACTCTTCCTTTTTCTACTTAAGTTATATTTTCTGTTGCACTTTACTTTTGTGTGACAAATAGGAGAACATTACAACAATGAAATGAAAGATGAAATAAAAGCAATAATTTTTCTTTAATAATTTATATTTTATTATGGCGTCTAACAAACAAAATTTATTTCCTTTGAAACGCTTTCATACAAAGTGAAAAGAAAAGTTTATATTAATAAGAAAGTTGAACAATATCGAGGCGCCTTTCGTCAATAAATTATCCCATCCTTCTTTTGCCAGTTTCAGCCTATCCCGCATGACTATATCCTCCATGGTCAATTAGCCGACACCTCAAAGTGTCAAGGCGTTACTCTTTCATCAGACCTCAGTTGGAACTGTCATATCGAAAACATTACAGGGAAAGCAAACAGCACTCTTACTTTCCTCAGACGAAATTTGCACGTGAATTCTCCTAAGATCAAAGACCTTAGCTTCGGCCTAGTTCGACCACCGTCACTGATTGGAATATTCAGCTACAGTAGCTTACAGTCTGGGATCCTCAGTCACACAGATATAAGCATCAGGGAAATTGAAATGGTACAGCGGCGAGCTGCCCGCTTTATAGTCAGGAATTATGACAGTATGGCTAGTGTAGGAGGAATACTTGATGAGCTGGGATGGAAATCTCTTCAAAGCAGAGGGAAAATAATGTGTGACTCTGCATGTTGAATTCGCTGCTTTAAGGCCAGGTGGCAGCAGACGGAATGCCGGAGCTAACCCAATGTGACGGGCTAGTACCCAGGCATCTGAATTCAAACGCATACAAAGTACCAGATTCAAGAACTTACTATCACTCTTTTTTCCCACGTACTATAAGAGTACGATTTTGACTTAACTTTGAATGGTTCTGGGGTCACTAAACTTCCCTCTATTAGAATCTTGGGCGTGGAACTTGATAGCATGTTAAACTTTATAGAGCATATTTCTAGTCAGCAAAAAAGAGGCGTATGCGAAGACCGCCGCACTTAGGAGAATTAGGCCTTTTGTACCTATGGACGTTATGCTAGCATTATACAAGTCTTTCATTTTACCACATCTAGAATACTGTAGTCTCTTCCTGTTAGGGGTGGGGAAAGTTCAGGCCAATAAAATTGAAGACGCCAATCATTATATATTAAGGACATTGACAGGGCACGGGAAATCATTGTCTTACCAAGAACTCTTAAATATATGTAAGTTGGACACTTAAGAGTGTCGGAAAAAGCAGCAGTCTCTGATCCTATTATTTAAATGCATTAGGAATATAGGGCCGAAATACATTAGAGACTTTCTTTAGCATAAGAGAGACATCTTACAATTTAAGAGGAAATGGTGTTAATCTTTGCTTTCCTAAATTTAATCTTAATTTTATAAAGTGCGCTCAACTATGGAATAAACTTTAGTTCCAGAAGATGTCAAGCAGGCCGATAATGTTAATATTTGTAAGTCTAAGCTATGATCAATTCAGCGTAAAATTTTTATATTTTTAATTTTTTTTGTAATTTTTATAATTTATTTTATTCATGTGTACATAGATTATAGATTATATATTGTTTAACTTTTTTTATACTAGATATTATTATTGAAATGCATGTTCGTATTTTGAACGAGCACTTGTGCTCTATGATAACGTGGTTAAGTAAATTATTGTTGTTATTGCCGTGACATGATTAATGGAATTCACTACCTGAAGATTTTACCACGCTGCCGAACTTGGACTCTTTTAAGAAAGCTCTTTCTCCATGACTGCAACCCTTGTTATTCTAGAGACTTTTATAATTATGACGGTATCCAAATGTTGCTTTTTTAACAAAGACCAATGAACTGTACTAACAAAACAGTACAGAATAAAGTCTTCTTTGCTGTTTTGTTATTACGGTTGATTGTTATTCTAGCCTGCATAACAGGCGCCTTATTAGCCAAGCGAGGCAATCACGGCATTTTGCGCGAAGCGCGAGACGAGGGGAGAAGAAAAAAAAAAATTTTTGCGAAATTTTTTTCT
>OZ037996.1:46201910-46259410 GCA_964035705.1 Porites rus | reverse complement strand
CAGGTGTTTGGCCTCGGCGGATATAATACCCTCTGAGATATGCATGATTCTGATTCTGATTCTGAGCCTAGCCTGCAGACACAGACGTATTTCTCTCCACCCGAAAGAGAAGCGACGACCAGAAATACGCCTGTGTCCGCAGGCTGATGAAAGCCGGTTATTATTCAAAAAAATTCTTACGTTTATAATTAATTCATGCTTACGTAGTTCAAAGTTAATAAGTTGCCGTCTTCATTTTCCTATTACTCGGCAAATTCAGGATAAAAAGGAATGTTTAGTTTGCTGGGCAGATGGCGGAAATTCCCCTATCCAAAATATTTAAATCAGTGTTATTGACGTTGTGCTCAGGAAAAAAAAAAAAAAAAATTATACGGTATAGTAAAAGAGATATAACTTTTTACCCGCACTGCATAGCATAATGATACCAGCCCACAGGGACAGGTGCAAAATATGGTACTCAACAGAGCCAGCATAAGATGATTAGGAGGCAAATCTTGATCAAGATCCATGCTCTGAAGAAAAAAATATAACTTATTAAAAATATGTAGAACGTTTGCTCGCGTCTTTTTTTAATTTAATAGAACCTCAAACTCACGCAAACGCTTTATGCCGTCCAATCAGAGCAAAGTTATTGTATTACGTCACCCGCAGCTACGCGGCAGTGCAGTAATTGCGTCTGTCTCAAAACGTTCTCAGTAATGGAGGAAAACGTGGAGCGTTCATTGAGTGAATACAGTTTACTTTGAGATGAAGGGTTATGGGCTCCCCCATTAGAGTCGGTAGCTATTGCTTTTTCCATTAATGTGAGTTTTGTAGTTGTAATAACCCTTGTTCTTTCTTAAATAAAAGTATCACAAATTCAGACGAGAAAGTATAAGTAAAGTGATCATACGGGATGACAGTTTCAACTTCGATCTTCGACTGGATCATCTTTGTGAACTAAACTGTATTTTTTTGTCTTGGATGATCTTGTGATACGGTGGACAAAACGCTAAAACTGATCAGTACTCTTTGAACTCGGTAGACATGTTTTCATATATCTGCTAAAGAAACTGCATAATTGTAAATGACTCAGTTGGTCAGTTTTGGAATTCATTCTTACTTCTTGGTTTGTGCCTTGGACAGCCATGATAAAAGCGGCCCAAAATAGTAGAACTGTTCATATTCGATTTTCAGTTGTAAGTGTTAATCAGTTATATTAAGTATTTAATTACATTTACAACGGGATTTGTCTGATGTCCGGGTTGCTGTGAGCTTGGATACAAATTTGCCATCGCGCTTCTCGCTGGAGGTACAGGCAGATTGTTCTCCTGTAGGGAGGTGCCTGGTCCGCCTGTCTGAATGGCGTCTGGAAAAAAAAGTAAGACCTATAATACTTTCTCATCAAGGCATCTTGACATAGGCTCATAACTAATGCATTTTGTTGATTTGTCATTGCATTTTTCGTACAAATCTGATTTGTCCTTACCGCTTTCGACTGGCTGTCCAAGAGGGTGCAATTTTTGTGGAGGGTGGGGCGGGGGAGCACAGACACCCAGAAAACTGTGTCTCTGCTTTTTTTTTTACATTCGGCACCAGCCTCCTTACACTATCTCAGCCTTGTAGCCTTGCATGAAAATCCCACCCTGTATAGCCCTATGTGATAGTGCTTCCCCTCCCTCCGCGGGGAGCTGCGTCTGTTATGACAGCTAGGGCTGATATTTCAATGATACCAGTCAGTAACCTCATACTAGAAACAAGTTTGGCCAAGCCAGGAGCCCGGTTTACCCAGCGTTTAGCTCGAGTGCTACTAAACCTTATTGCAAATCACTAGTGTTTTTGTTGTTGTTGTGTAAGCTAAGTTCAAAGTGCTAACATTACCATTAAATCCACGATTGTCTTCCATTTCACTGATGATGCAAAGGAACGGAGGCCATGTTGATGTTAGTCTTTATTTTTTAGCTACGATGCTTATTCCTGGTGATCCAGTTTGGGTGCACCGCTTTTATGTTTCAATCCGTTAAGCTGTTTTCAACAATAATCATAGTTACAATCAGTATTAGCAATGATGACAATACTACTAGCACAAGCTTCCAATATCACTACTCCAATTACACTACCCTTGTCACTACCACTCCCGGCGGGCTACCCGGCTACTACTTCTGCAAAATCATCAGCAACAAAGAAATCTTAGCGTGATGGACTGACTACCTTTTCCAGCCTTTTTTCCTACCTTTTTCAGTTTCAAAACATTTTTGTTAAAAAACGATTCAGGCGTTTAGCTATGGGTGTGAGATTCGGGAAAGCAACTTTACATTAAACGGAACACTCGAAGTTTTTCGACTTTACATTGCGATCGACTGGGAAAATTGTTGTTGTTGTTGTTGTTTTTTTTGCAGTTAACAGTAAAAGTAACCTTCGAGATCCGGTTGGAGAACTGAGCTGAATTTTCAATATTGACTAATACATCCGGCAACAAAATTAACTTTATACTAGACAGAAGTTAGTAACCAGACTCTCCCTACCAAGGCAGTATTACTGTAGCACTTTACCAAAGCCACTAGTGTGGCCATTAGCATGAGAGAAAACGGCCCCCTAGCAATGTAAGAAAAACAGGAAAAATCACATTAAAGACTATGTTCAGGTACGGGATTTGCCCCTTGGCAACTGAACCCTTGGCTTCGTAGTTAAAGGATTTTAGAGAACCTTAGCTGGTTACCTTCGGGCAGCTTTCGTTGTGTTTCGAAAAATTTTAGTCCAGCACGTCGAGAGCACATCTTAGAACGCATACGCCTGAGACGTTTATATTCTTTGGTATCTGATTTTCTATATGAAATTCTATTTTTATTTGATTATCTATTTTTATTCTATTTTTATATGAAATTCTATTTTTATTCTATTTTTCTATTATATAAAATTTTTTTTATAAATTATTTTCTATATGAAATTCTTGGTTTTAGGAATCCAGTCGTTTTGATTAAATTTTCGAGAGCGTGACAGTTGAAAGCGAATGTTATTTTTATTCTGTTCATTCGTCTCAGTCGACATTTATCCCACTCTTCATTTTGGGTACAACTAACAATTCCTCGGGATCGCTGAAGAGCTCTTTTAATTTTAACTCCGAAAGTATTTGAATTATTCTTTTACGTCGAGGGACATTAGTAAAAGTAGAATTAAATGAATGTGGGTTTGTGCTTGACTTATCACACACAAAACTCCCAAAAATAGTCAAGATCGTGCCGTATAGGTTATTTAGATCTTAAAACTCTTGGCGTGATACTCGAAGAAGACAGCTCTATAACTACTTTTCTTAGACATGCAGAGAACAGAAGGGTATGCAGTAAAGCAATATTATGAACTAGTAAAATAATATTTGGTGGTAGACAGCAACTGTGATGACGTCACAACACATTTGGACAGATGCACGGTAATTTTCTGCTGATTGCCTCCGGGTTGTCCTTTTTTTTTTTTCGCGAAGAGTCAACTTTGTCCTTTGACAGATCAATCAAATAGGAGATTTGTCCTTTATATCCATTTCTTTGCTAAAACAAAGTTGTAAGCTATTTGATTTTTAAGGGACACACATACGCTTTAGCGATTCAACAAGACAGAACCTACGTACACAGTACGCATCACTGAATATCCTGTTTATGAGGCAGTATTTTAATGGTTTGAAATAAACGAGGCATTAACAAGAAAAAGTCGAAATGTAGAAATTGTTACGAACTTTATTAATTCATAATAATGTAACTGACAAATAAGGCCAGTTATTTAAACGGAGTTTAGGCAGTGCTTAATAAAACTGGGTTCTAAGCAATTCATTCAGTTTTTTCAACGCTTTTATCTTAACACTGTTTATCATTAAAAGTTTCATGAAAGCATCATGCCTTGCCTGAAGAAACACTTATTTTCTTAAAATAACCCACTATGCAAGAGATCTGTCCAAAGATTTGCTAAGCCGCGGCCTAAGTTAGACATCGCTTAAACAACCGACCCATAATGTTTAATGAAACTTTTATTTACTTGTGCAACACTTCTTAATTGTACGTCATTAACACGCGACTGAATTGGGATTTTTCTTTAGTAGACAGAGGTTGCAAATGTCATGGACGTGATTAAATGTTTACATCTCAGTATAGTGCCTTATTTTACCATTAGCCTTGAAATATGAAATGTGTGCACTAGTTTTGACGACTAGAATATGCGTGACTATGGAACCAACCAATTTAATTAAGCAACTGCAAGATTAAGCTTACCCGACTGGATCTTCGTAGCAGGTCGGCTTTCTCTTATTAAAAGTAGTTCCTCGAAGTTCCAGAGCATAGGCAAAAACAGCCGTCTTTCGTATAGCTTCACAGCACCAACTGAATAGGTTATATCATCGCATCTGTTTATAAAGGCTTACCAATGCAAGGTTCAAGTCTGACAAACATTCGAAAAGCTACCAATAGTAATAATATGCAAATTGTATTTGTGTGATGCATGAAAGAAAAAAAGAACAATTATTCATTTGAAAATCTAAAATAAAGTTTCTGGTATTTTATTGGTTGCATTTCAAAAGTAAATCTACAGTTGAATAAAAACACCAGCAGTGCTTACTGATCCTCTGATATATTCCACTGTTGAAATTTCTTCAAAAATATTTGGTATGCGTCATTGATCTGGTTTTGTAACATAGTGGTGACTAAAGGAAACTTGATTTGAAATCAAAGTGAAAATGAAGTTGAACAGTGTTTTAAAACATATGATAACAGTAATAAAAGGAAATAATGCAGAAATTTCAGGCTCTAAACGAAAAAACGGGCAACAAAAAATGTGCAACTTGTTTTGCAAGTTTGCTGCAAAATGAGCTGAATAGCGATGTTGCACATTTTACCACCCACGTTCAAACCTGTTTACAACCTGATTTGTTGCAAGACGTCAGGTGTAATGTGGGTGGCAAAAGGCGCAACATCGCTATTCAATTCGTTTTGTAGCAGTGTTGCAAGACAAGTTGCACGTTTTTTGTTGCCCGTTTTTGCGTACCTTAAGAATCGGTGCTCTCAAAAGTGTAAGCAGTAAACAGCCGCACCCTCCCCTCCCCTCTAAACATAACCAGGGTGAAAACCTGTGCTATTCACTGTCCCTGGTCTTGTAAGGTAGGTAAGTAACGTAAATCAGCTTGGCCTGATTTGTTCATTAACGGTTGGTTCACGCGCCAGCGTGCGTTTGTCGAGATAAAAGAGGCGTAAAGTGGCTCGAGGCGGCTCATCCTCGGTGTAGGAACCTCTTACAATCACGGGTGACGTAAAACAAAGAAAACAAAGAAGTCAACACAATAGAATCCAGAAAAACAAAAGGTGCGAAAGAAAGAAAAAGTTCACAGGTTCTTACACCGAGGAAACTGCTCTAGCCTCTTGGGTGCTCTCCAAACTTCCCGAGGGCTTCATATCTCGACATACGCACAGCTGAAGCATTAACCAATTGTGAATCAAAACACATGCTGAGCGCTTAGTCGTGTGCATTTGAGTTTTGTTAGGATCCAGTTGAAAGGATTGCTTAGCTTATAAGAAATAGAGGTATTTGACGTCATCAGCGTGCTCAATGGAATTAAAATGAAGTAAGCTCATGCTATTGAATTTGATAAATGGAAATGACATGGAGATTTCAGAAAAAAAAAATTCGCGTACGTTTAAACGCCCGCGCAGACGATCTGTCAGAATATACCTTATTATCACTTATTTTTGCGCGACTGCCACTTAAATTTCGCGAATTTGGAATAGAAATATTTCTCGCCGGGCTTAAATGTCGCGATTTTGACGAATCATCGTTTTTCAAGGTAATTAAATTTCGCGAATCAAGTACATTGGTGCTTGTTTCTTAAACTTCCAATTCTGCACTTTACTTAACCATAACGGAGTAGACACGCAACAAGGAACTGACTGAAATGTTCAACAATGTCAGCAACATAACATCTTTTAAAAGTACACTGATACGATATGAGCAACTTTAATTCAATGACGCTGCCAATTAGTTTCTAGATAAGGATCGTCTCAATGTTTTCAAATGGATCTTCAGGTGATATGGTTTTCTTCCCTTGAACAAGTTCGGATACTGATTCGCGCTTTGCTCCTTCCTTTTGCAATTTGCCGCTTTCCCACGCTGCCTGTAAAGTGGTTGGAAAGGCTTATCAGCCAGCTGCCATGTAAGGGATTCAGAACAGATAGAGTTAAATCGACCCCAATCTCATCAGTGCTGTCCCCGACTCCATTTGTTTCTGAAATTCGGCCGAACACCAAGTTGTAAACATACCTGCGCTTTATGAAGGATATCGGTTGATGCCAAATTTGAAGACCAGTGTGCTGAAGAAATGATACAGGAACTAAGTTCAAAATTGTAGGAATTCTGTTGAACGTTGTACACAGTCATGACCACGAAAGCTAACAAAAACATATATCAAAGGAGTCTAACGGGTTTCTGATAACCATTCCACTTTAAATACTATGTTTGGGACAAATGCAATGCTCGTATGCTATAAATAATGAATGTATTACACTAGTGTCAGTTTCGTGACAGAAAGAAGAAGAAGAAGAAGACAAGAAGATTTATTTCACTCAGCTTGGTTTTTGAAAATGAAAGGATGCCTATGGCTAACTCGTGGATTAAGTGTTTTAGAAATGAAAGCGGATAATGAACTTCCACTTAGTCTACCCATCTTATTTAAGTCTGTCAAAACTGTCAAACACAGCTAACCCAGACTCTGTGAGGGTACCACAGTACAGTTCCAGTAAAATTACGGTGTTTGTATGGGGTAAAAATAAAATCCTAGAATTTGCAGAAAACGCTAACTAAAGGTCAATGAAACTTACTTTGCAGTTGTTGTTGTCCTTAATGCTCAAACTAATTTTCTTGATAATTTGCTCAAATTCACCGTCCATGTAATATAATACACAAGGTAGGAGTCTCGGCCGCCATGCTCCCTTTCCAACACAACGTTTTCCACGAAACTCCAAAGGTAGATTATAAACATGCTAGGATGATGGAAATAGGACAGCATCAGATATACCAACTAATTAAGCTTTTCTAGCTAGAGAAACGAATCCAACAGACTTTTAATTGGGATATAATCCAAAAAGACCAAAAGTCGTTGCACCGAAGCTAAGTGGCCGGGCCAGATCAACGCGCGGGTGATCATGGGTGTCCTGGAGTGACCTTTCAGGGGACTGATACATAGCCTGCCCAAAGTTAACCTCCCCTGCTGGAAATACGTTTGCTCGAGGGCTATGATTGGATTATCACCATTATTGGAGACAGTAAGCATGAATTTAGCACAATCTGTGTTGTAATCCCTAAAAAACTGTCATATCACACCCCTACCTTTCCACAACGGCTACTTTCTTCTATCCCCAAGATGGCCGTTGCGGAGAGGTCTGACTGTATCCTATTTAACCTTTAAAAACGATCAGCATCAAAGTCCTTCTTATCATAACAGCGCTTTATAAAACAGAGTGGTCACAAAAATAAAGTATAAGTTCATGATTTAAATCAATGGTATAACAACTCTTACCTGCTTGTGTAGGAAATGTATTGAGGCATCAAATGAGAATTTATACTTTGATATTAAAGTTACGCGTTAGCGCACGTGGGAGAACAATTAAAATGACCTAATGAACATAAGAGACATGAGATATGAGATAGTGCTTTACTGGCATAAGCCAGTAACCACAAAAAAAGAAAAGCAATGAGAATCCAACGCATTTTATTCATGAGCGTTCATGTATGAGTTTCTCTCCATCCCAAAAAACGGATAATTCGGTCTATACTATACTACTTAAAAAGGTTACCAAGAAAGCGACGAAAAATGGCTCGTTGCTGTGCACTGGCAGGTAGAAAATTATTTATTTTTGATAATATGAAAAAAATTATGAGATAGACTGTTCACAGTCCCCGATTTTTCCGTAAGATCGTCGAAATCGAACGTTTTGCGTTACAGGTGGATGAGTGTCAAAACTACTAATGGGTCAAGGGAAGGTTTGGGACGAAGCGAGAAAAATAGGAGACTGTTCAAACATTACTGGGGGTGCTATAGGAATTTTACGCTTTTTATCGTTAAAATTCAAGATATCCTATTATGGCTCTTGATAATCTCTGCTTACGATGAAAAACATGCTAGACACATTTTTTTACATCGATTTCGCCTGTTTAAAAACATCAAACAGTGATTTTTATAATACAGTTACTGGGGCATTCTTTCAAGTAAAATCGGCAAACACGCACAGTTCAAACATTTTCCCAATCGAAGCGGCAAGCATGTTTACCTTAATCACCAATTATAAAAGTAAACGTTCATAAAAAACCCTGAAATTTCTGACACGGATCGTTAGACATTTTTTAACTGAGGAAAGATAAAATGTAAATTCAATCCCATTGGTAAATTTTATAGAAATGCAGTAAATACTGAAAATAAGCCCTGGGGCTTATATTTTTCAACGGCCCTTTTTGAGGGAATAATAAAGGATTAAATTAACTGCAAAAACCGTGGACGAAGATCCTGCTAGCTGTAAAAGTTGGATCTCTAGAAAAGAGATCTAATCAGCCAAAATATAAAGAACCATAAACGAGAAGTCCAAAGACTACTGCAAAGCTGATTTAAAACAACGTGTATTTTTTTTGTTATAACAATATTTCTGCTGGCCATACCAGCCCTCTTCAGGTTTACAGAGGTTACTGAACTTATGTAGGAATCACAATATTATGTAGATCAGAATGTCGCAATAAAAATTGCTTAAAAGGGAGAGGCGGAAATGACGTACAACACAAAAACTAGAAAGAAAAAATAATAAGGATATGGGTTAGGGATATTGAGGGGCTTGTTTTTGGAGAGGCGTATATCCGGAGGGAAATTTGTGTTTCAAAATCGATAGGGCTAGCCTTTTAGTTGGAAGTAAATTTACCGTTTTTGCTTTGTTTTACTTTGTTTGCAATTTTCCAAGTACAAGCCCCCGGCGGGGCTTATATTTGGAGGGGCTATTTAACGGACGGGTTCAATTTTAGCGTTAACGGTTTGGGGGGCGTATCCATGGAGGGGCTTATTTTCGGAATTTTACGGTATTTGTTATTTGAATGATACAAGAAAGAAGGCCGTAGATGAGTGTTGCAAAAGATTTATCAAGGAGAATAACAAAGAGGCAATAATGATTGCTTTCAATTAAAACAACAAAAGGGAGACATAAGAAGTAACTGAGGAAATGCCAATATTAGCAACACACAACATAAAGGACAAGGATATATTTAACACAATGGAGTTTATAATTGAGGAAATCAAGGGTGATAGTTTGAAAGACAATGAGTTTTGGTTTGAAAAGAATGAGTTTGCACATTATTTTACTCCTGTGCTCATTCAGTGTAACAGTTTACAAATACCAAGGTTGTGATATTAAATGAGCATTACAACGTATCTGATGTAACAGTCAAATAAACGAAATATATTACCCAAGAAAGCAAGCACTTTTAAAAATGGCAAATGCAAGGTTTAATAGTCGGTTCAAAATTGGCAAAATTTATGAGATAACGATTGATGACAAAATATATATTGGGTCAACATGAGAGGAACTGAGGACTGGGTTAAAAGGGCATTTGACAAACAAAAATAGCAGTGTGTATGAGTACATTGACAAGAATTCCACAGATAGTATCAAAATGGAACTCATTGTAAATGCTTCAAGTGCGGACAAAAAGAGCCTTGAAGCTGTTGAGAATAAACATAAAGGAGAGTTTGCAGACAGATATGGAAAACGTGTCTTGAACAAGATACAATCCAAACAAACAAAAAAGATTGAGTAGCAGGTAAAAATTGAAACAAAAGATGAGTTACAAGAGAGAATAAAACAATTGGATACAAAATTTTAGATAAAAGATAATGAGGAAAAGAAATATTACACAACTGACAAAAAAGATACTAAATACACGTGAGTTACAGAAAGAGAACAAAGGAAGAGGCACAATTGGAAATTAATACATAAATGGAAAAAGGATTCTGTTGACAAAATTGTTGAAAAAGAGGGATTAAAAACGGAGAAGAAAGTGGATACAAAGTTTTGTATTTTCCTTGATTAAAAGTTAGTTTTTGCTTCACCTGATAAATCACAAAACTTAGATGTTCTTGGGGAATTCCTCAAGAGATTACATCATCGTCTTCCTGTTTTTCTGAGAATGTCACGCAAGATGAATGCATTGTGTGTGATCAAGAATAATGGCTCTTAATGTCATGTAGTGTGTGATGGTTACCATGGCATGGGTACAAAAACTGGGGGCCAAAGAGAGCCATGCCATAGGAACAATTTAGATGCCGTGTATGTGGTTGGTGACTATGGCAGTGGCCATGAAAGCATGATTTAAGATCAGCTTTAAATGGCTGTTAAATGACTGGGGCGTTGCCATCGAGACTTCGTCTCTCCTCCCACAAGTACAAAGCCCTGAAATTTTAAACGCTTTTCCACCCCCTTCTCGTCTTCGCTACGCTCGACTGTGATGCCCAGGAGCTAAATCTCTAAAGCTCCTTTGTGCCAAGTTTGTGAGCCGAGCAAGAAATCCGAATACTGATTTTTTATTCGAGTTTTTGTCCGTGTGGTAAGAAAGTGTGGTGACTTTCCGGTATGACAGCACCCTTAGTAACCCTTGTTTTAACGATTATAATAGCCCAATCGTTAACGCGAAAAAAGCAAAATATAAGTTACAGGTATTTTATTTTTTTACACAACTAACAATACTTTTGCTTTTACTATTAACTTTGCCTACAATTACGTGTAATATGTAGTTTCATTTTCACTTCATATTCGATACAAAAAGAGTACAGTTTCCTCTTCACGCGATTTCGTTCCAAAAACAAACAACCGAGCAATACTCAAAAAGCTTAAGGTAATTTAACACGTCAAAGCCAAGGTTAAAACTACTTCATCTCCTTGTTAAAGTACTGTATAAAAAACGCAGACGACTTTTTGTGTCCAGTTGGTAAAATCATCTAGTAAGTGTCACTGTAAGAGGCAACTATTGCGGTGAAATAAATGATGATAAAAACGATCGCGCCCACGCCACAGAGGATAGAGGCGATATTCAACCACATAGCAATTCTTGAGTTTCGTCTCGCGCCTTCGTAATCACCTCCATCATATGCACTATCCACCTGGAAATAATAATGATAATAGTAGATATCGAGGTCAGAAAACGGAGATTACACAACTTTGCAAGGCAAGGTACGGTACAGATTGAGGAGAGGAGGGATTCTAAAGATTCATTTAAAACTGAAATTGTTGTGAAAGATTTACCCAAATTGTAAATACTGTAAAAAAAACAGGACGTATGAAATATAATTACTAGTCAAGAACGAGTAGTGATCAATAAGCCTTCGAAAAAAAGGAAGAAAGAAAAAACGCACCGACGGAAAACTTAGCGTTCCAAAAATAACAGAGTAGGATTAATGTCACATTAATGGTACATTGGCTTAGGCGGTTGAGCTGGATTTCTGAAGAGAGATGGCGTCAAAATGTTTCATAACACCCTGCGAGCTGGATCACTTGTGCGATTTCAGGGAAAATTTTTGGCAGCGGAAACGCCATCTCGCAAGAAGAATGAACCGAGGAAAGCTGAATGGCACTTTTATAGACATTATACTCACTCGTCTCGTTGATCTCAAGTGCCACACAGACCCAGCAATGACAAGTATTCAAAACTGCCGCCACGAAATTGCGTAGTTATGCTAAAAAAAATGGTCGAACTCTTGCCACTGGTAACGTCTTAACTCGTAACCATAGCAATCGACTTTTCATACAAGGGTGACAATAACTACAAAGCTACTCAAGATGGAGGTTGCAGAGCCAGCGCGGGGGGAAGGTGGAACCACTGCTCACGCTTGTAAGTTACAAAGCTTTACTAGATTAATCAACTTAAAAAGAATGACTGACTTACCATGCTACTGAAGACAATGGCGGCTAACCCGATCGGCCAGGCACAGAACAAACAGGTCAAAATGGACAAGACCAGCCAGTTCTGTGGACGAGGAGTCATCGGCAAGATGACTGTTTGGCTGGGCTAATAAATGAAATACAATGGCGAAGCAATTAGTATAATTTCAATCACAAGATTCCTACATTCAACTAAAGATTAGCTGTTATCGATTTTATTGGAAAATTACTACATCTGAACGTGCATTGAATTTCGGAAGCAAAGACCAACGTTACAAAAAAGAAGGACCCGATCCTAATAAACTGAATCTCATCAGCTATAAGTTGAAATATCGAACAAAAGAAGCATGGCTGATTTTACAGTCCCGAATAAATATTTTTTGTTACCAATATTGTATGTAAGACCCTGAAGAAGGAAGGTCGTGCCTTGCGAAATATTGGTAACAAAAAATGCAAATGTAAAATCAGCCTTGCTTCTTTTATTCGATGTTTCTGTTGCATCCTTTTTTAAGCTCATTAAATATTTCACACCCTATCCAGCTGCGTTTAACGAACGCCAAATTTTCTTCCTGACATCTTCATGTCATAAGGCATTATAACAAAACTAGAATATTCGCAAGAAAAAATTTATAACAGGAGCTTTCTTCCTATTTCCATTGGGCACGCTCATGACGTCATCAAATTAATACCTCTTCCGTTCTTATGATCTAAGCATTCCTCTTAACTGCACTCATACAATATTATTTAAAAACCGTACCTGCATAACCACCGTTGTTGAACTTTGCTGCGTCGTTGGGTACGGTTGTGGATAACCCATGGGTTGTCCGGTAAAAGGCTGGGGGCCTGGGTACCCTGGCTGTGCATTATATGGTTGCTGTGGGTAACCAGGCTGGGCTGGGTAACCAGGCTGGGCTGAGTAACCAGGCTGAGCTGAAAAACCTGACTGAGCAGGCAAGTTAACTTGTTGTGCTGGATATGGTGGGGGCGACACTTCCTCTTCAAGAGGGGCATAATTTGCTAGTGGAAAATAATTTAATAATAAAATATCATCTATGTTGAAAAATATACATAACAGACTTTTTTACCGATACGGCGGCCATATTGAATTAAATCGTTTTAAGGAGTATTATAGGATGCCCAGGGGGCATGGGCACATTTCGTTTATATTTTTGAGCGCTTTTCGGGACACGTTTTCTTAGAATGACATTGTAATGGGAAAAAAGGTCCTTGTGCCGTGTTTGGATGTAATAATGATCGCCTTTTTCTAGTTAGTGATAGAAATATGGTCTTTCACTATATATTTCTCGGGAAAAAGGCGATCATTATTACATCCAAACAAGGCACAAGGATCTTGTTTCACATTACAATATTATTCTTAGAAAACAGTAAGAAAAAATGTCCCGAAAAGCTCTCGAAAATACAAACGAAATGTGTTTATGCCCCCTGGGCATCCTTTAATACTCCTTAAATCGAATGAATTCAATATGGCCCCACCGTATCGGTAAAAAGGTCTATTTATATATATTGATTAATAGACTCATTGGTCATTGCTGTGGTAGTTCCTATCTAGTTGCTGTGGACGCGTGCAACCACCAAGTGACGTAATACAGAACAGTCCAGTCAAAATTGCAAGCCCAGTGGTGATTTGGTTGCTAAAGTTATGTAAAACGTTGTAGCTAAATCACCTGGGCGGTTTGCTTGAATAATACTGTACCCGTTTTCGTTCCTAAGTACCAAATTCTTTTTCCGTCTTTTTAATGCTGTCTCTGAGGACACCGTTGGGAACATTTTGACTGATTTCTTATAATCTAAATTGCGTTGTATGCTAAGGTGGGCACCCGCCGAGATAATTCTCTGTTTTTACATGACGTCACCGAAATTCAGACTAAGAAACTACCCGTTCTTCTGAGGTTCTAGTTTGATGAGGTATTAAAGGACCTAAAAACCTTAATTTACACAAATTTTTGGTTCGAAAAGGTTCCTTTTTTGCGCTAGAAGACGCTTGAATTTTCTGGCTTTTGCTGGCGACCGGGAAATTGCTTGTTAGGGTTCAAAACGTTCCCGATTTTTCGAGATATTGCTATTTAATCATCCCTTGTCTCAGAATAAATATTACTTTAATCTTTAAGAGTTCTTCAAGCGATGAATTTACGCGTTGGTAGGGAAACTCAAAAACAGATGTTTCTGATGGTTTCCTTTGGCCATATACGTGCCTCTCAAAGGGACATCAACATGGCGTCTCTATACAAAACTTTATAAATTTGGGCAAAACGTTTTTCCGACTACCTCGCATATGAAATATCCTACAAACCTAATTCTGGCCGATCTTGGCAAAGCATTTCTCAGGTTCTGGATTTTCCTCATTGAATGGTTTGTATTTCAATTTTTTATCGCGTGACAGTAAAAACAGGGAATAGACGTTAACATACCTTCGATAAGTCTTGTTTTATCAGACATATTTTCTTTCGTTACCTCTTGTCACTGGTTCTACAGGAAAATTTATAAAACGTATAAAGCTATACCACATTCGTTACTGTTAGTACGTAGTTCGCATTTTAAGGGTTCATCCACACAAAACATATTGTTTCGCATCGAAACAACTCGTCGTTGCCAGGCTAACGCTGGAGTTAAGTTGGACTGCCCCCTCCGTCTCCCCATCCAAGCACATCCAAGACAGTCTTGGATTCTGCATTTCACACGTTGGATTCCGGATTTTAGGTACTGGATCCCGGTCAGTGGAACTTGTATTCCAGACTTGATTCCAAGCGTTACTAGGATCCGAATTCCTGGAGTTGTATTCCGGATGTAAAGCCTCGATTTCCGATTGCACAAGCAAAACTTTCCCGGATTCCCTTACACTGCGCATCTCAATGGGCATAACAAGATGGCTGCAGTGAAGAAGCGTCTGCAGTATTAAATATACGGTGGTCTAGTATTGACGAGTAACATTTATATTGTAATGAAGTCACCAGAAGAAACCGTTAGTGGCAATTTCGATCGTAGCTTTTGTAGGCCGAGATTAGTCCCAATGAGTTGGGAACGTAACGTATTAGGACACGCGAGGCCTTTTTAACTTAACTTTAACTTTATCATTCCATCGCTCATATAGTGCAAACTCAGTAAAGCCAAAGCCGAGGGATTATACGGCCTGTGGTCAGAATGACAGAAATTATTTTACATAGAAATGAAGACTGTAGGCTAAACAGGGGCGGATCCAGGATTTTTTTAAGGAGGGGGTGCACTCGTCTCTTGCTCTACTTCAACACCAATAAACTACTTAGTTTTTTTTTCTTTTTGCAGAATACCAGTTGTATTAGAAAACGGCAGGTTATCTCAGAGGGGGGGGGGGGGGGGTGCGCACCCCCTGCACCCTCCCCCTAGATCCGCCCCTGCTAAACTACAAAACTAAAACAAGATACAAAACTGAAATCAAATAAGTTTACATGCATGCAGTCCTATAACAGAGACGGAACTAGTGACAAATAAACTAACAATAAACTATGAGAATCCTGCGCTAGTTCAATTCAGGCTTAAAAGTGAAGTTTCAGTTTCTTTTTAAAGTTCGTAGTGGTAAGGCTGTCACAGACAGTCAAGAGAATATCGTTCCAAATAGTCGGGGCTTGAGAACTAATCGCAAATTGATACCTGAGGGACAGTTTATGCAAGTTGAAACGAGAACGAGTTAGATAATTAGAGACCTTTAGCATCAGGTAAACCGCAAACCGCAGACCGGAAACCGCAGTTACGCGTTTGCAGTTTGGCGTTGCCGAGATTTCAAACTTTAGCAAGGCGTTCAGTTCAGTTCAGTTCAGTTCATTTTTATTTAGCCAAAATACAATACAATACAAGAATACATGTAGGAATTGTAAGGTTTCAAGGGAGCCCAGAAGATACCAGAAAAGGCTTTATGAAGCCTGGGCTCCGAAGTCTATAAAAAGAGATAAGCAAAATACAATGATATTCGCGGAGTGATACGTTAAAAATAGGAACCAAACAGAGACTGAGTTAAGTTATGAATTCAGTAACACAGCTGGTAACAAGATAGAAAAAAAATTAACTCTGGATTGGAACAGAATACTTTCCTTTGTTAGTACGGCAGAAAGGAATATAAAATTGATTTGAACTACGCGTTCATTGTTTAGGGCCGCC
The DNA here is from genome assembly GCA_964035705.1 of Porites rus. Lineage (NCBI taxonomy): Eukaryota > Metazoa > Cnidaria > Anthozoa > Scleractinia > Poritidae > Porites > Porites rus. Next base: position 46,243,343 of record OZ037996.1, on the reverse strand, counting down.
ATGTTGTTTTCAGCAAATCGAAGTGCATCACTTTAATGGCCCAAAACTCAGCAATAATTCATTGATTCGCGATAAAAAAATCCAACAAACACATCGCAAACGGATACAAAAAGCTAGTTCATACCTTTAAACGCGAGGCTGTACAATTTTTTGTGGCAAAAAACCTTGCCGTAAATCACTTACCGCTGTCCTGCGGTTCAAACGTGAACTGCAAACTGCAAACGTGACCGCAAGGCCGTGGTCACGTGACATTTTGCGGTTTGCGGTTTGCCGTTTCCCACGAAAAACCTGAAGCTAAAGGTCCCTAATCATGAAAATCACGATTAAAGTGGAGGAGCGAGGAAAGAGAGGCAGGTAAAAGGCGATTAAAGTGTGAGAATACAAAACAAGAAACATGAAATTTATAAAGTGAACGGAGAGAAAGAATATTAAGCTTCGAGAAAAGAGGTTTAGAACGAGTTCGTGGAGGAGAAAAGGTGATCATTCGAATGGCTTTCTTTTGGAGTAGATAGAGGGGTTCAAGGTAGGAGGCATATGTAGATGCCCAGGTGAGGTTACAATAGTTGATATAAGGAAGAAAGAGGGAATTGGTTTTAGAGTGGCCTTCAACAGTAGAAACTATATTCGTCCTGCATCACTTTGAATGGCATTTTTAAAAGTGCCATCTTAATCACGTTGCGTCCTTATTGCGATATCTCGAACGGAAACTTATATTTCAATCCTGATTTCAGCTGACAGTCTTAAAAGCGCAAAATCAATACCGAAACCCTCGATTAACAAGAGTTCTTCCACTCAATGCGAAAAAATAGCACAAGTATTGGATTGAGCTACAGAGGGTCGAATAGCCTTAATAAAAAGCCTTTACAGTTAAGAACGCAGACCATACCGATCGTTAAGTCCTCAGAAAGATTATAGTTACTAAGGGTCTCCTACTTCAACAACATCTCGCAGAAATTTATGACGTCTCAGAACCTATATCCGCAGTAGGCAGAAAGCATTTACCGCTCGCTCGGTACACAGCGCTTCCGCCTTGTGTAGCGATCACTGAGAAAACATCTCGATCAATTTTAGCTGGGGCATTGTAATTCGGTTAATTTGACAGTTACAGAAACAACGAAAACTTCTTTTATAAGTCCCAATCAGACTGACTCCCAATGGTAATCAAGTTTTATATACTGTGGTGGAATTTTGCCAGTAAAAAGTTAGCATTCACTTGGCGGACTAAAGCATCGAAACACAAGTGCACGATAAAAAAATCGACTTCAATTAATAAAAGCGGACGAAAGCAAACATGCCAAAGATCACAAGAAGGAATCTACTTAATTTTGAACGAAACGATAGAATTAATTTGTCGGTAACTCGACCTTTCATTCCTTTTTTTTTCTGTTTACAGTAAGAAGAGGTTATTATTTTCGTTATTTTCACCTAAATTTGGTCCAATGATTGGAACTCGGAGCGTCAAGTTGGTCCAAGTCTAATAGTAATAGCAGACGGACCATACACATATACAGTGCATTTACAGGACAACCAAAGGAAGGCTTATTGTTCAGTTCGGTTAACGAGGAGAGTGCGGGCATGCGCATATAAATGAGATGGTTTCTTTTTACGCTAGAATTAGGATATGAGTACTTTGTTGTCTACTCAACGTAACATTGAAACTGAAAAAATAAAGGAATTAACCCGCATTCATGAAGGCACTAGAAGAAATTTCGGTGAAAAGCACGCTTTAATGACAAAGCTATTTAATAGATTCAGAATTACAACCAAGATAACAAAAACAAGCACTCGTTTTCTGTGGTATCAAAACAACCCCTTCTTCTTACCCTAAGCTCTTCCCAGATGAATTCCACCAACCAAAGAAGAGGAAGTTTACATCGAAATGAAACTGATCGTAACTAATCACCGGATAATAACGAGACACGGAATGTTCGCGAACGTGGTCAACTGTGACTCAATCGAACAAATGTTTACTTCATGAATGAATACTTTAATACAGAAAAACCTAAAGATTTCCTGCTTGTCTTAGCTCTTATTTAAGTCATCTATAGCACTGAACTTAAACGTAAATTTGAATAACAATTCTTAGCACGGGTATAAGCTTTTGCTTGCGCAGTCGACCGACGAAGGCTACGTAAATGAAACCTTTCTGGCAAATTATCAAATTGACTACTAATACATTAAACAACCAGAAACCTGCTGTCTGTGACATTGAAGCAATGTCTCCTTACCTTAGTCAAAAGTCCGGCTTGGTAATCACACCTAGATCTTTGAGAAACTAATGAATTGAACTGGGAAAGGAGGAAACTATGAAATAATTCTTTACGTGTTGACGCAATAATGTTATGCACTATGACCCAGTAGAAGAAGCTGATTGGATGCTGAGCTTTGTCCGGAAATTGATCTGCACGCAAGTAAATTTGAATTGCAAAATATTCTAAATTGCTCTTTGTGTGAGCCATGTACCGTATTTATTCGAATAAGCGCCCAACCTCGAATTAGCGCCCACCTCGAATAAGCGCCCATCCTAAAGGCAGAAAAAGTTAATAAGCGCCCAGCCTCGAATAAGCGCCCACCCCCTCTTCCTCCCAGTCAAACTCAAATAAGCGCTCACCCCCACCCCACCCACTTGAAGGAAAAAATTCTAATAAGAGACTTCCCCGAGGACGGAGTCTTCTTCAGAGTATTTTACAGAAACCTTGCGTTGTTACTTCTTCGCGTTTTGTTATTAGCATTTATTGTTTTGTTGCAAAATAGACATACTTCACTTCCTGAAAATGGTGAAAATTTAATAAGCGCCCAGCCTCGAATAAGCGCCCACTCTCGAGGTCCAAAAATTTAATAAGCGCCCAGGGCGGTTAATCGAATAAATACGGTATTAAGGATCCATGTGGCGTTATTTTCTATCTTTTCAAAAAGCTTTGATAGTTGTGTTCGTATCAATTGAATTCCAAAATTAATGTTACAGTTTTGCTGTTTAAGAGTAAATTTAGGCACAGAAACTGTTTTTCGTGTCGTCTGTTGCCATGCTACAGATGGCAAGAATTGACATGGATTTGGAATGGAAGTTGTTTGATGTCACTCTACAGGAGCATTTTGTCGAGCCCGCAGTACCTTTTTCGATTTCCAAAGCTAAGAGAAGAATATACAATTATAGCACACGGAGTTACTTCCGCATTCTGGCTAGACCATTTTAACGCTTATCGGAGACATTTTGCTTTGTCAAGCAGCTGGATTTAAGTACTGTTTTTTTTCGACCCGGTTTCAAAGCGTTATACAAAACGGAGGACACTTTCTTATAAACACAGTCCCAGCCAATTACAAACTGTCTTACGGACCTAGCCTATACGTAAGGGACCGGTCATTATTTATCGCCTGGGGGGGGTCGGAGGATTTTGGGCTAAACACGATGAAATTTAGCCGATCCCCCCTTTAAATGTTATTTTATTGAAGTGATCCCCCCTCATAACTATATATAACTTTCGTGATCCCCCCCCCCATGTCTTTGTACCCATATTCACCTTTCGACGTGCATATTTAGTGTTTTAAACGTTCATATACAGGTAGTATTTCTAACTATGATGTACTTACAGCATAATAAAGCCGTTATCGCGCAGTCTTTTTTTAAAAGTGTCTCTAGTCTGGATCCAGACATCTGAATTCAGTTGACATACAAGCAATCTTGCTTAAAACTGCAAAGTGCTTGAAACTGCAATCAGTGCTTGAAACTGCAAAGTTACTTTTTTTAGAGTGGCAAATAGCAGTCCGCCAAGTCCCTATCAGCAGGTCATATTTAGCGACAATTTTCAGAGGAACACACTCTAAAGTCATTTGCAGGCGATGAGTTGGTCTATTTAGAAGAAGCACATAGGCGAATCACTACACTGCACGAGGAATTTCAGTCCGCATCCAACAAGTTGACAACAGCGCATATTAACCTGTCAAAGACGTTTCCTTTGTGCGCGAGAAAATCAACAATGTCAAGAAGAAAGAAGGAATATAAGAGGAAGGTCCGAAAAACCAAGGACAAGCGACTCTTGCAGAGGGCACGTAATCTCTTAGGAAACTTGACCTCAATCGAGGTCGCGGGGCAAATTTTCGGTTCAATCGAAGAGAATGATAGAGTTACTCCTGTAGATAGCATCAATGCTGACTTTGCTAAGAAACTAACAAGGCGTTTGCATCTAGACCCTTTACTATGGCTATTAGAAAAGGGTATTTTTAGCACGACCCTAGCAAAAAATCTAGAGCAAGTAGCGGCCATTTTAAGGGCACAAAGTCCAGGGTCAACCTACCGAAGGGGACTAAATGTTGCTGTTGAATCGGATGACGAGGCTCAAGAGGCAAATGAAGTTGTTGAATGGGATGATGAGGCTCAAGATGAGGCAGATGAAGCAGTTGAATCGAATTTAGTATAGAACCGACACAGGACGCCCATTCCTGGAGAGGCGATAAATGGTTTATGTTTAAACAAACACGCTTTTTACAATGTTTCAGTTATCAGAAGTTTATATAGTTCACAATTTAGAATTCACCTGTCATGTTTAAAGATGAATATTAGCTAAGTCATGAGCACGTTATAAAAGGAAAAATATAAAAGCGTTAAAACAAAGCTTTCTCGATATAAATTGAAATGCACACATTCGCCAATGTGACAGACTTCCGTTTTTTAAATAAAGTTGTGTTACAACAAATTGAGATTGCAAATGCTATCATCTCCCAGCAGAATGGGCATTTATGTTGTATGCTTTCAAACTGGCATTGTTCAAGCAGATTTAAGTGGTCCCCCCTCTGAATCCTTCCAAAATTTTCAGTGATCCCCCCCTTTTGGGCTCTCAGTTACGACTGATCCCCCCCTCTGTTCTCCTAAAAATCAAGTGATCCACCCCAAAATCCTCCGACCCCCCCCAGGTGATAAATAATGACCGGTCCCTAACAGGCGCTGGTTTTGTTTTAGGGCGAAAGGAGAATATCGAGGACGCGCGCGCGCGCAGGAGGGGAGTGTGGCCCACCCGCGTAAACTGTCATAGCCCGCCCAGTAAACAAACGAGCAATACTTATAAAGCTTAAGGTAATTTAACACGACAAAGCCAAGGTTAAAACTACTTCATCTCCTTGTTAAAGTACTGTATAAAAAACGCAGACGACTTTTTGTGCCCAGTAGGTAAAAGCACTAGGCAGTTATATTGTGGCGAAATAAATGACGATAAAAACGAACAAGCCCACGCCACAGAGGAGAGAGGAGATATTCAACCACATAGCAATTCTTGAGTTTCGTCTTGCGCCTTCGTAATCACCTCCATCATATGCACTATCCACCTGGAAATAATAATGATAATAGTAGATATCGAGGTCAGAAAACGGAGATTACACAACTTTGCAAGGCAAGGTACGAAACAGAAAGAGGAGAGGAGGGATTCTAAAGATTCATTTAAAACTGAAATTGTCGTGAAACATTTCGCCAAATGGTAAATACCTTACAAAAAACAGGACGTATGAAATATAATTACAAGTCAAGAACGAGGAGTGATCAATAAGCCTTCGAAAAAAAGGAAAAAAGAGAAAATGCAAAGAAGGAAAACTTAGCGATCCAAAAATAACAGGGTAGGATTAATGTCACATTAATGTTACATTGGCTTAGGCGGTTGAGCTGGATTTCTGAAGAGAGATGGCGTCAAAATGTTTGATAACCTGCGAGCACGCTCACTTTACGATTTCAGGGAAAATTTTTGGCAGCGGAAACGCCGTCCCGCAAGAAGAATGGAACGAGGAAAGCTCAATGGCACTTTTATAGACATTATACTCACTCGTCTCGTTAATCTCAAGTGTCACACAGACCCAGCAATGACAAGTATTCAAAACGGCCGCCACCGTTTGAGCATTTACCGAAAACTCACATTTCAAGTTAAAAAATTGGGAAAAAACAAGGCGTATGTCACACTTGAGGTGAATGATCATTTAATGAAACATTTTATGCTTTTGATAATTTTTATGTCGTTTTTGTTACTTTTGCTTTGATTGTTTGCTTATTTTAGAGAAAAAGTGCAAAAAGAGCGCGTAGTTATGCTAAAAAAAAAAAAAAAGTTGAACTCTTGCCACTGATGACGTCTTAACTTGTACCCATAGCAACCGACTTTTCACGTAAAAAGAATGACAGACTTACCATGCTACTGAAGACAATGGCGGCTAACCCGATTGGCCAGGCACAGAACAAACAGGTCAAAATGGACAAGGCCAGCCAGTTCTGTGGACGAGGAGTCATCGGCAAGATGACTGTTTGGCTGGGCTAATAAATGAAATACAGCGGAGAAGCAATTAGTATAATTTCCATCACAAGATTCCTATATTCAAATAAAGATTAGCTGTTACCAATTTTATTGAAAAATAACTACATCTGACATGCATTGAATTTCGGAAGCAAGGACCAACGTTACAAAAAAGAAGGACCCGATCCTAATAAAGAATCTCATCAGCTATAAGTTGAAATATCGAACAAAAGAAGCATGGCTGATTTTACAGTCCCGAATATATATTTTTTGTTACCAATATTGTATGTAAGACCCTGAGGAAGGAAGGCCGTACCTTGCGAAATATTGGTAACAAAAAATGTATATTCCCGACTGTAAAATCAGCCTTGCTTCTTTTATTCGATGTTTCTGCTGTATACAGCCCATTGCATCCTTTTCTAAGCTCATTAATATTTCGCGAAAAAAAATTAGATAAATAAAAATCGAAGCGAAATCATTCGTTTAAGAAGCTATATAACACACCCTACCCAGCTGCGTTTGACGGACGCGAAACTTTCTTCCTGACATCTTCATGTCATAAGGAATTACAACAAAACTAGAATATTCGCAAGAAAAAAATTCATAGCAGGAGCTTTCTTCCTATTTCCATTGGGCACGCTCATGACGTCATCAAATTAATACCTCTTCAGTTCTTATGATCTAAGCATTCCCCTCAACAGCAACCATACAATATTATTTAAAAACCGTACCTGCATAACCACCGTTGTTGAACTTTGCTGCGTCACTGGGTACGGTTGTGGATAACCCATGGGTTGTCCAGTAAAAGGCGGAGGGCCTGGGTACCCCGGCTGTGCATTATATGGTTGCTGTGGGTAACCAGGCTGGGCTGGGTAACCGGGCTGGGCTGGATAACCAGGCTGGGTTGGGTAACCAGGCTGCGCTGAATAACCTGACTGAGCAGGCAAGTTAACTTGTTGTGCTGGATATGGTGGGGGCGACACTTGCTCTTCAAGAGGGACATAATTTGTTAGTGGAAAATAATTTAATAATAAAATATCATCTACGTTGAAAAATGTACATAATTTATATATATTGATTAATAGACTCATTGGTCATTGCTGTGGTAGCTCCTAGTTGCTGTGGACGCGTTCAACCACCAAGTGACGTAATACAGAACAGTCCAGTCAAAATTGCAAGCCCAGTGGTGATTTGGTTGCTAAAGTTATGTAAAACTTTGGAGCTAAATCACCTGGGCGGTTTGCTTGAATAATACCGTACCCGTTTTCGTTCCTAAATACCAAATTCTTTTTCCGTCTTTTTAATGCTGTCTCTGAGGACACCGTTGGGAACGTTTTGACTGATTTCTTATAATCTAAATTGCGTTGTATACTAAGGTGGGCACCGGCCGAGATAATTCTCGGTTTTTACATGACGTCACCGAAATTCAGACCAAGAAACTACCCGTTCTTCTGAGGTTCTACTTTCATGAGGTATTATAGGACCTAAAAACCTCAATTTACACAAATTTTCGGTTCGAAAAGGTTCCTTTTTTGCGCTAGAAGACGCTTGAATTTTCTGGCTTTTGCTGGCGACCGCGAAATTACTTGTTAGGGTTCAAAACGTTACCGATTTTTTGAGATTTTGCTATCTAATCATCCCTTGTCTCAGGATAAATATTACTTTAATCTTTGGGAGTTTTTTTAGCGATGAATTCACGCATTGGTAGGGAAACTAAAAAATGTTTCTGATGGTTTCCTTTGGCCATACATGTGCCCCTCAAAGGGACACCAACATGGCGTCTCTATACAAAAATTTATAAATGTGGGCAAAACGTTTTTCCGACTATCTCTCATATGAAATATCCTACAAACCTAATTCTGGCCGATCTTGGCAAAGCATTTCCCAGATTCTGGACTTTTCTCATTGAATGGTTTGCATTTTAATTTTTTATCGCGTGACATTAAAAACAGGGAATAGACGTTAACATACCTTCGACAAGTCTTGTGTTATCAGCCATATTTTCTTTTGTCACCTCTTGTCACCGGTTCTACAGGAAAATTTATAAAACGAATAAAACTATACCACATTCGTTACTGTTAGGAGGTAGTTAGCATTTTAATGGTTCATCTACACAAAATATATTGTTTCGCATCGAAACAACTCGTTGCCAGCCTAACGCTGGAGTTAAGTTGGACTGCCCCCTCCGCCCCCCCCCCCCCCCCCCCCCATCCAAACACATCCAAGACAGTCTTGGATTCTGCATTTCACACGTTGGATTCCGGATTTTAGGTACTGGATCCCGGTCAGTGGAACTTGTATTCCAGACTTGATTCCAAGCGTTACTAGGATCCGAATTCCTGGAGTTGTATTCCGGATGTAAAGCCTCCATTTCCGACGGCACAAGCAAAACTTTCCCGGATTCCCTTACACTGCGCATCTCAATGGGCATAACAAGATGGCTGCAGTGAAGAAGCGTCTGCGGTATTAAATATACAGTAGCCTAGTATTGACGAGTAACATTTATATTGTAATGAAGACACCAGAAGAAAACGTTAGTGGCATTTTCGATAGTGGGTTTTGTAGGCCGAGATGAGTCGCAATGAGTTGGGAACGTAACGTATTAGGACACGCGAGGCCTTTTTAACTTAACTTTAACTTTATTATTCCATCGCTCATATAGTAAAACTCATTAAGGCCAGAGCCGGGGGATTATACGGCCTGTGGTCAGAATGACAGAAATTATTTTATATAGAAATGAAGACTGTAGGCTAAACTACAAAACTAAAACAAGATACAAAACTGAAATTAAATAAGTTTACATGCATGCAGTCCTATAACAGAGACGGAACTAGTGACAAATAAACTAACAATAAACTATGAGAATCCTGCACTAGTTCAATTCAGGCTTAAAAAGTGAAGTTTTAGTTTCTTTTTAAAGTTAGTAGTGGTAAGGCTGTCACGGACAGTCAAGGGGATATCGTTCCAAATAGTCGGGGCTTGAGAACTAATCGCAAATTGATACCTGAGGGACATTTTATGCAAGTTGAAACGAGAACGAGTTAGATAATCATGAAAATCACGATTAAAGTGGAGGAGCGAGGAAAGAGAGGCAGGTAAAAGGCGATTAAAGTGTGAGAATACAAAACAAGAAACATGAAATTTATAAAGTGAACGGAGAGAAAGAATATTAAGCTTCGAGAAAAGAGGTTTAGAACGAGTTCGTGGAGGAGAAAAGGTGATCATTCGAATGGCTTTCTTTTGGAGTAGATAGAGGGGTTCAAGGTAGGAGGCATATGTAGATGCCCAAGTGAGGTTACAATAGTTGATATAAGGTAGAAAGAGGGAATTATTTAAGGTTTTTAGAGTGACCTTCATTAGTAGAAATTAAATTCGTCCTGAATCACTTTGAATCGCATTTTTAAAAAGCCATCTTAATCACATTGCGTCCTTATTGCGATATCTCGAACGGAAACTTATATTTCAATTCTTAATAGCGTAAAATCAATACCGAAACCCTCGATTAACAACAGTGCTTCCACTCAATGCGGAAATAGCACAAGTATTGGATTGAGCTACAGCGGGTCGAATAGCCCTAATAAAAAGCCTTTATAGTTAAGAACGCAGACCACACCGATCTTTGACCCCTCAGCTACTTAGCTACTAAGGGTCTTCTACTTCAACAACATCCCGCAGAAATTTGTGACGTCTCAGAACCTATATCCGTACTTATAGGCAGAAAGCATTTACCGCTAGCTCGGCACACGGCGCTTCCGCGTTGTAAAATGTGTAGCCATCACTGAGAAAGCACCTCGATCAATTTTAGCTGGGGCATTGCAATTCGGTTAATTTGACAGTTAGAGAAACAACAAAACTTCTTTTATAACTCCCAATCAGACTGACTCCCAATGGTAATCAAGTTTTATATACTGTGGTGGAATTCTGCCAGTAAAAAGTTAGCATTGACTTGGCGGACTAAAGCAGCGAAACACACGTGCACGATAAGAAAATCGACTTCAATTAATAAAAGCGGACGAAAGCAAACATCCCAAAGATCAAAAGAAGGAATCTACTTAATTTTGAACGAAACGATACAGATTAATCTGTCGGTAACTTGACCTTTCATTTCTTTTCTTTTCTATTTAAGAAGAGGTTATTATTTTCACGTAAATTTGGTCCAATGATTGGAACTCAGAGCGTCAAGTTGGTCTAAGTCTAATAGCAGGCGGACCATATACGACCTGGGCTTTCATGACAAAGCAATTTAACAGATTCAGAATTACAACCAAGATAACAAAAACAAGGACTCGTTTTCTGTGGTATCAAAACAACCCCTTCTTCTTACCCTAAGTTCTTCCCAGATGAATTCCACCAACCAAACAAGAGGAGGTTTACATCGAAATGAAACTGGTCGTAACTAATCACTGGATAATAACGAGACACGGAATGTTCGAGAACGTGGTATACTGTGACTCAATCGAACAAGTGTTCATTTTATGAATGGATACTTTAATACAGAAAAACCTATACCTAAAGATTTCCTGCTCGTCTTAGCTCCTATTTAAGTCATCTATAGCACTGAACTTAAATTTGGAGAACAACTCTTAGCACGGGTATAAGGTTTCGCTTGCGCAGTAGACCGACGAAGGCCACGAAAATGAACACATTTTAGAAAATTAACAAATAGACTACTGATACGTTAAACAACTAGAAACGTGCTGTCTGTGACATTGAAGCAATGTCTCCTTACCTTAGACAAAAGCCCGGCTTGGTAATCACACTTAGATCTTTGAGAAACTAATGAATTGAACTGGGAAAGGAGGAAACAATGAAATAATTCCTTAGGTGTTTTGACGCAATAATATTATGCACTATGACCCAGTAGAAGAAGCTGATTGGATGATGAGACTGAGTGTCTAGCTTTATCCGGAAATTGATCTGCACGCAAGTAAATTTGAATTACAAAAATATTCTAAATTGCTCCTTGTGTGAGCCATTTATTAAGGAACCATGCATGTCGCGCTATTTTCTATCTTTTCAAAAAGTTTTGATAGTTGTGTTCGTATCAATTGAATTCCAAAATTAATGTTACAGTTTTGTTGTTTAAGAGTACATTTAGGCACTAAACTGTTTTTCCGGATGTCGTCTGTTGCTAGGGATGGCAAGAATTGACATGGATTTGGAATGGAAGTCGTTTGATGTAACTCTACAGGAGCATTTTGTCGAGCCCGCAGTACCTCCCGAAGAGAAGAATATACAATGATGGTACACGGAGTTACTTCCGCATTCTGGCTAGAAACGCTTACAGGAGACATTTTGTTTTGTCACGCAGCTGGGTTTAAGTACTGTTTTTTTCGATCCAGTTTCAAAGCGTTGTAAAAAATGAAGGACACTTCCGTACAAACACTGTCCTAGCTAATTACAAACTGTCTTACGGGCCTAGCCTATACGTAGCAGGCGCTAGTTTTGTTTTAGGGCGAAAGGAAAATATCGAGGACGCGCGCGCACGAGGGGAGTGTGGCCCGTCCGCATAGCCTGTCATGATGGCCCGCCCTGCATGCAGTAAATCACTTGATATGATTACGAATTCTAGGTGAGATTCGTCATGATTTCAATCGTCCCTCTCCGATTTTAAGTTTTAAACTTTACCCCATCATGAAGTTTTTCGATCCATTTGGCGTGGAATAAGTGATCAGTGTTACACTCACTTTATTGAACATATTTTATAATTTTAAGTTCTATATCTACTAAAAGAAAAAATAAAAATGAGGTCGATTCCTCCGGGAGACCCAGAAATTTAGTGATCATTGAGTGACCAAAGATTATATTGATTTCCCGGCTCCTGTGTCGCGGTGGGAGGTTTTATTTCGTCGTAATTGTTCTTGTGTTCGAGCAATGTAGGAAAAGTGCAAAAGAGATCAGTTTGGGATCTAATAGTTCGGTTTCCACTGCTGTGTTAAATTTTCCATGCTGCAAATTCTATGGCAGATATTCTCCAAGTTAAAAAATATGACTGCAAAGACAATGTTTGCATTTTACACGATATTTAAGGCAAACCCGCGACACTGGCAAACTGCAGTAAACGCCCTTAAGGGGTGACCTTAGTTGTGACAGTAGTAACCACTACCGCAAACCAGACAATCAGGAAAACGATTAAGCCAACACCGCACAGAATAGAAGCAACATTCAGCCACAAAGCTATCCTGGAGTTTCTTCGGGCTCCTTCGTAATCTCCTCCAGCATATGCACTGTCCACCTAGAGATGACATTAATGATAAAACAAAATTACTGAGAAACTGGCATGATATATATAGAGTTAAGGGTAAAGTAAAGAACAAAACTGTCTATATACTAAGGTTAAACGAACAAATATTTCGCTACTCAGATCAAGTCCTCGTCATTCGTAATTCTGACAACCCCACACCGTAGTTACAATTTCGCGGAACTTAAATTTGGTAAAACTTCCCCCAGTACCCTACTGAATTAAAGGCCACCATGTCACACATTCTTTGCAAAGTTCACGTACTTAAATTTAATTCTGATTGGTTATTCAAACTGACGATAAATTTTGTGATTATTGCTTAATCTTTCCCAGCGTTAAAAAAATCCAAGGTGGTCTCATTCTTAAAAAAAGAAGAATATTTGACGATGCGTCACATCTTACTGTACATGGTTTTGGCTTTAAAACGTCACTGTCACTTTCAATTATGATGATACAGAGGAACTCTCCTTTGGAACACCTCTGTTCAAGAGACACTTCCATTCAGGGGAAAGGGATACTTTTTCTGGGACCCGAAACCCAGATTTAACCTTCATTCAGAGGACATCTTAGCACTTAAAAAGTGACTATCCACAGAAATCGTTGATAAGTTTACATGTAAGTGTTCCTAGTGGCGATAGCTTTCAAAATTAAATCGATGTACTGCACTGAGGGGGGCGTAGGGGTTTGCGGTATTGCGGTATTTTTGGTGCGGTGTTGCGGTAATTTTTATTTCAAAATACGGTATTGCGGTTTCAGAGTCCATGCGATGTGTGGTAAGTTTAAATTTCATGTCGCGGTAGTCGGTGAAAAAATCGTTGTGTCGTGTTGATCTGCTTCTTTTTCATGACATGTGCGGGAATTTTACGGCAGAACCTTTCCGTTGGTTGAGCCGTACTAACGAGCCCCAAAAAGGGCGAAACAGCTGTCTACGGCTACGACCCCGCTCTGTTTTTAGTTCTTTTGGTGTAGTGTTGATGTCTTGCAAAGTTAATTTTCACGTCGTACGATCAGCTTTGCAGAATTCAGTGTGTCTATCCATTATATTGATGCTTGGAATAATGACTCAGCAGATTCAAAGGCAGATTAAAAGGAAAATATTTTATTTGTTGGTTAATTATAAACAAACTCCATCCCTACCTCCATTCAGGGAATACCTCTATTCAGGGGACATTTGCCTTGGTCCCGAGGGTGTCCCCTGAATAGAGGTTGCACTGTATGGCCTTATAGAGGATCAATTAACATACAATCGGCACAAACACAGCTGAGTAGAGTTCGTACAAAAACGCTGTCTACCAACGGAACAATAAATAGTCTTACCGTGCTACTGAAGCAAATGGCAGCTAAACCGATTGGCCAGATACAACACAAGCAGGTAAAAATGGACAGGCACATAAAATTCTGTGGACGGGGAGCTGCAGGCAAGATTACCGTTTGGCTGGGCTAATCAATATTACAAAAGAAAAAGGATTAATTTTCAAAACTTCTTGTAGCTCATTATTATAGGTCAGTGAAATTACATAGTCCATTTGGACGTCTTCTTTACAAAAAATACACTTAATTGGATTGGCAATGTTTTTAGAAATTACTAATTGGGGACACCATTTTTGAGTTTCCTAATGTAGACGGGATCGCCATTTTAAGAGGTCATCCAAGCCACGCGAAGGTCTAACCTTTTCTATAGGGCAAAGGCAGTACCTTAGTTTCTCAGTTATTTTGAGACGCAGGGTGTAAGTCAGGTCCCGAGAGTCTAGCGCTCCACCGACTGAGTAGCTTGAGAAAACAGACGACATTTCGTGACGCTACCACAGGTTTCCCAGCGAAATGACGTCTGAGAATCGAGCGCAGAAACTCCATACTGATGACGCGTCACTAGATCTGCATATTGCTTCTGATTGGACGTGCCGCTGGTGTAATTTGATTCAACCAATCAGAAGCACTACCCAGATTTTGGTAGTGACGCGTCATCAGTATGGAATTTCTGCGCTCGTTTCTCAGGCGTTATTTCGCTGTTAAATCGTTGGTGGCGTCGCGAAATGTCGGCTGTTTTCCCAGGTTCCCGACTGAGTTAATCCTGCTGCGGTTTATGATGGTGGGCTGAGCTGGGACTGAACTTCTGGACTTTTTCTTGATTTCTCTCCTCCTTTTGAAATCTTCTTACACTGACAAAGGATTTTTAAATAAACCAACTTGGATAATTTTTTTCAAACACTGTTATAGATATTCCATCAAGAGAGTAACAAATAAGGAAAATAACTCATGAAGGAGGTTTGAAATCGAATTTTAGTTATGATGAATTAAACTTCGAAGAGTGAGTTAATTCCTGGCGTAATTTCTTTCTTTTTTTTGTTGGGGGAGGGGGGGGGGAGGGGAACAACAGCAAAATTTTCAAATGATACCTTCGAAAAATACTTCTGCCTGTGATATCTTCAGTGGTTATTAAGAAGCTTTAAGAAGTGGAAGGATTTTATCTGGTCTACTCGCTTAATCGGCAAATTTTCGGATTCAATCGATAGGTCATTCACGGGTTTCCAAGGAGGTGACATAATTTCTGACACCCAGCAATTTTTCAATTTATTTTCTTGTTCTTCCCTTTTTTTCTTTTTTAAAAGCAGTTTTTTTTTGAGTGTCTGTATTACTCTTGATTTTACTTGGTTAAGCTGTCTTTATTAAGGTTAAAAACCCTTACCTGCTGCATAACTACGGTTGTTGTACTTTGCTGTGCCCCTAGGTATCCTGGTGGATACACCATGGGTTGTCCAGTAAAGGGCTGGGGGCCTTGATGTTGTGGGTCACCAGGCTGGGCTGGAAAATTGCCTTGTTGTGCTGGGTAAGGTTGAGGCGTCATTTCCACTTCAAAAAAGAATTGATTTGTTTGCTCAAAGGGACTTAATAGGATCAAAAGGGGTAGCAGATGGTGCGGCACCAAACATAGTAAAAATAGCAAGAAACGCTAAATACCACTCAAAGGATGAAAAATAGTACTTGAAGAATCTCTTTATTCTGACTTGCAACTGTCGAGGCCGAGGCAATATTTTTTATTCAAATATTCTGCTTTCGTATGATATGAAGAACAATGCAGAACGAGGAGGTTAGGCCTTAGCCTTTTTAGGTTTTATTTCAAATTTTGGACATTGCAACGAATGACACGCGTGACGAAACACGTCACTAAAGCCGGTAAAGTTGACTTAGTTGATAGGGTAACCCTACCCGTGAAACGTGCTTGTAAAACGTACAGAGCTAACTTTAACCCGCTTGCTAGGGTAACCCTAGCACAAGGGTAACCCTCTCTCCTTGTAAACAGGCTCTAAGATAGTCAAACACTCTAACTGCAAGGGTTACTGTTTGGTTACTGTTTGGCAAATTCTGAATTCGTTTGTCTACTCAAGAACACGAATGTCAACATACCTTCGTCGTGTTTCACCTTGTCAGCCATATTTCGCTATCTTACTTCTTGTCACTGGTTCTACAGAAAGATGGAAAAAAAAAAGACTACATTGCCTCATCCATATAATCGCATTCCGAGCCTATATGGAGCCAAAAATAACATATTTAGTTGTGCTTTAATTAAAAAAAGATATTAAAATGCAACAATTTGTTCTTGACGTGCGGAATGCTTAGACTGACAGCCGAGTATACACTTCAATACCATCAGCGTTAATTAATTCATTTACTGATTATATTCATGTCTTAACTACACCCTTTGCCCTTCTTTACCAGGAAATAAATTTTTATTAACGTCAATTAGAGAAAATGAATGTGTAATCATTGTGGAAACAACACGCGACTTGCCTCGTACCCAGACATCTCTCTCTCGATGAAACATTGCCCGCAACCGAACTCTTAAGTTCAAAAGAACATATCCTTACATTACGAGGGATTTTTTCGTATCTACCTGTTTCAATTCTAAGTTGATGACTACTTATTCTAAATTTAAGTAATGCTTTTCTCGAAGGGTTTTGTCTTGTTAAAACTAGGTACGGCGAGGGGCTATAGTCGTCTTTGATTGTACAATAAAAACTGAGTTTTTTTTGGTCTGATTCCAGTAAGAGACGTATTTGTTTTTCATTATCCCGATATACCTATTAACTATTGCGTCACTCAATAAATTACAGGAAAAGACATAGTTTAGATCGTAGTAGTCAACCATCTTCATGAGATAAAAGTAAAATCTAGTTTTTACGTTATGATGAAGGTCAATTGAAATTTGTAAGGCCTGTTTAACTATAGAATCTTCAAGTATGCACACGGGTAAATATGGTCTCAAAAACAAATACATATATTGGCAGTTTACTGGCTTGTTTAAAATAGAACGTAATATTAAAAAAAAGCTTTTAAAACGTTCTTGTCGTTCTTCTTTGAGCTGTATTGGAATGTTTACAAGCACAAGGTGAGGAGCCTCTCCTTTTAATTTGTTGCGTAAATTTAGTGACGTTAACAACATTAACGAGTTTGTGTTTATATGTATGTAAAATCCACAAGGATGAAAGTCGCTCATCTGTCATCGTATTACCTTGTAAAGTCTTTATTGTTTTTATCGCGATCGAGCTGAAACTGCGCTCAGCAGTACACGCCGAAATAGGGTAAGTAAGAAGTGTCTTACTGCATAGGAAGCGGAAATGGTTTGATCAGTGGTTTCACAAGAGTCTCTGGAACAGCTGGGAGGGGACATCAGGTGGCCTGATTGACCAGCGAAGCCTCCATCCTGTAATCTCTTGCTTAAAGGCAGTTTCCCAGTTGAGTGACATAAACTACCCTTTGATAGACTTTTTGGACATTTATAAAGAAGAGAAAACTTAAAAAAAAATGAATAGCTCTTGAATGGGAAAACTTTCCAGATAAATCTTGAAAGAAATCACAATCATTCAGGGTCGATTCTTTGTGGCCTCGCCCCTTTGTTGTACGGTAAAAAATGTGGTTTGCTTTAATTTTCCCAGTCTCCCTCCGTTTTTCATGAATATGCAATGTATTGTGCGATCGCCTGAAGGCAAACATTTAAAGAATGTTTCGAATTAGTCACATTTCACTTCTCAAACTGTTGTATTTTTCGTGTAAAAACGATGCGGAATAACAGCAAGACAGACAGAGGCAAATCTGCACAATACAAGCTAAGGTCAAGTCACGACACTACAAATGGCCTTTACTTATAATATTTTCAAAAAATCCTACCAATTTCTAGAGTACGCACTTGCGTATTTGCTTAAAGGTCGCTACGCACCTGCAAACATCAATAAACATCAATATTTGCGAACGTGAATTTTACGCACGTACGCACTTAAAAATTACGCTAAAGCCGTTTTTTTTTAAATTTCTGCTTTTAACCTCGTTAAATGACATGGCAACAATTTATTTATGTGAATTTTCATCGCCGGATATTCCCTACCGCTCTTCTAGTAACTTTTTTTTGTAATTTGTAGATACAATCTTAAGACGTATGGTCAAAAGGTTTTTTCATACATCGCACTATTATTATGGAATTCTCTTCCCGAGGGATATATGTACTTCTCTCTTCAAAGCGTATTTTTATTCATTAATGTTGTACTATAAACTGACTTTTTTTGATTTTAATTGGAAATGTTAGCACCATTGATACTTAGGTCCTGTTTGCATAGAGAGGGGGACGCCAGGTAAGTGAGGTAACCTGCCTGCCTATATAATCTCTCATTTTAATCACATTTAAATGATAGGTGGGGTGACCTGTCGCATGTTACCTCACCTACCTGCCGTCCCCCACTTCCATAGAAACAGGCTCTTAGTAGCTTAGAGCCTTTTTATTAATTGGTAGTGTTTTATTTGCTTATCTTGTTATTTGATTGCTTTTCTATTGTTGTTTTTTTAATCAGAAAAGGAGAAATATTCTGACGTTATAGCTATTGTTGTATATACTAGTTAATCGTCAAGATATTACATTTCAATTAATTGCTGGTTTTCAGTGTCACGCCATTCAAAATACATCAAAATAAAAATCAAAACCGTTCAATAGACAAAGTCCAGAATCTGCAATGCAAAGACCCTCGCCAAGATTCAGATCAAAGGAATATTTCGTTTACGAGATATCGGAAGAAATGTTTTACCCAAATTTATAGAGATTTGTATGGAGACGCCATGCTGGTGCCTACCTGGATGGGCTCCAACACGGCGGAAGGAAACCAACAGAAACATCTGTTACCGAGTTTTGCTACAAAAGCGTGAATTTATTCATCGAGGAACTCATAAACATTAAAGTAACACTTTTTTCAAATACATGAACTGTTTAGATAGCAAAATTCCCAAAATAAGTCATTTTTTTAACCTACATGGCAGATCTCTTGGCCGTCATCTAAATGCCGAGTCACGCAAAAGCTTAGAAATTCAAGCGCACTCTATCACAAAACCAAGAACCCTTTTGAAACGAACATTTGTATGAATATTAGTTTTCAGTTGCTCTAATGCATCGTGAAAGTCTCGGTAGGATCGATAGTTTTGTAGTTTGAATTTTAGTGACGTCATGTGAAAACCAACAATCGACAGCTTCTTTTCAAATCGGTAAAGAAGAAAGCTAGTCTCTGCTAGGATAATTATGATATACCTCAGTAATTTTTTAAGTTTTATTTGAGTTTATAGAGATAAAATTTTTGTCTTAATCGATGGAAAAAAAGCTTTTCCTTTTAAAATTATTACTATTGCATTATCAAATTTTGAATAATACAATTCTTGTAACAAATTCTAGTAACTTCTATCAAGTATCACTGGAGTACATTAAGACGAAATCCACCAGGAAATTGAGTAATTTTGATTTGCAGTGGACAAAAATCTTGTACCAGAATAATTTAAAACATATTACATTCTTTTTCACATTTTTCAAGGGCTAAAGATGTAATAAATCATTCGTAAAATTCTTATGGGAGCCCAAGAAAATGAATGTCAAATTTCACAAAGTTACATCTTACACATGAAATTTCAAGAATTTCACCTGTGTAATCACAATTCTTGTGAAATTTGACTTTCATTTTCTCGGACTCCTATGAGAATTTTTTTTAGTGTTATTTCATACATCTTTAGCCCTCGAAAAATATGAAAAAGAACGCAGTATTCTTAAAATTATTCCGGTACAAGGTTTTGTCCATTGAAAATTGAAATTACTCAATTTCCTGGTGGATTCCGTCTTAATATGTCATTTCCCAGACAAATGATTTACCGAGACGCCTCGAGTTCCTTCGATTATTTTAACCGTTCTTTTATGTTCTTAGCTTCCATATGGAATTTACGATTTTAAATCAAAATAACTTCTTCTAGTATTATTTGATGGCAGTTCAAATGTTTTTAGCGAAAAATCGTCCTGCGTATGTTCATTTTGGTTATGACAATATCTGTGTTTTTACGGGAATATGCATTGCTTCAGTAGCCAGAACACAGAAGTTTTTGGGAAATCACATAATAGCTGGACGTCTGTAATGAGTCAGCTATCTGCGCTGAAAAGCAATATTCACTAATTGCTGCATGATGTAAAAGTACTAGTCTAGTACTGAATACTCTGTTGTTGAATTTAGCACTAGCAACCAGCAAGATTTTTTTAAAAATATTTCTTATAAGTGTGAACTCGAATGCATGAACAGGCGTCTAAAACAAGGTATTAACCTTATTTTTACCAATTTAACCATCTGTTATCGAGAACTAATTCAAGCGAAACTAAGTACAGTCAAGCAGTTTCCTTTCCTATGAGAACTTAACTACTTCCTACTAAGCAACTTAATGCCAAGTCTAACTTACTTCTTTTATATTGAAACAAGTTTTAAACAGTTTTGATATAAAAAAATCTTCTTGGCCTCACATTGAAATCCTGATGGCCAGCCCACTTCAAAGTACCGCAAAAAACGAATCTGTACTTGTTTCTGTAATAACTCCAATACGAGCTTTATCTCCCATTTAAGAATAATTAGTTTTCAACCTAAACTTTACCCATTGATTAAGGAGCTCCACACAAAACTTATTAGCATATTTTGGTTAACCTTAACAGAACTCGTTTTCTATATGATCTCAACCTCGCCATTCGCAACGTTATAGAAATCCCGGTTGAATTCCTATGGAAGGATGAAGCTGCATAAACCCCAAATTGAATCTGATCGTAAATTAATATAGAGGAAGACAAAACAATGAACATCGTTTACTGTTTCCCAACAGAACAAGCTGATTGGAGAAGATATTAAACTAATTTCTTGACTACTTATTTATATCAGTGACCCATCTCCTATCGTAGCCGGGTCCATTTTAAAGCATTTACTTATTGAGGCTTGCGTAGTCACTCTTAGTAAAGGTGCTAATGATAAGATCGATAAGCCTAAGCATGCATTTGGGGCATATGAAGTTTTTATCACACCTTGACGAAGCTACGTATTATAGACAATATATGAAGGACTAGTTTTTAAAATAGCTTTTGCAAAACTGTACGTACTTGTATGGTCATGCAAAAAAAGTTCGTTGTTGTTGTAAGTTATCATTATTTTCGTTTTTCTAAGTCATCAAAACAGTCACTTCCTTACCTTTGAACGTTGTCTTGCTGGAGTAACGATCATAAAAGCAGCCAATCCGTAAATGGATAAATTGTGATTTTGTCCCCTACTATGACGTGAATACTTCGTCGATTATGACCCAGTAGAAGAAGCTGATCAATGCGATTGAGTTGATGGTGCGTCTATAAAAAGCCCTCTATTCTACCCATGTTGCACTTCAACTGGACTAGCCCCAGTCCCCACAGCTGTCGTTTCTCAAAAATATTTCATTTCCGGCTATATATATAGTATTCACTCAAAGGCCGCAAACTCCTTCTTTTTGCGTATTTATTTTACCAGAATATGAAAACGTGCAATATCGACAGCGATCATTACTGCCGCGGAAGCGCGATTCCCTCACTGATTTTCTCTTTATTGCTGATTGCGCGTTACGTCACGGCGGCCATGTTGGTGGTCAAGAACAAAAGCATTTCTCTCCTGTGGGAACTAAAGTCTATTTTTATTTTCTCGATTTTCTATTTTCACTTGCCCCAAAGAGGGCTAAACAGCTATCTATGGCTACAATCCTGCTCTGTTTTGAGTTCTTTCGGTGTCGTGTTGATGTCTTGCAGAGTTAATTTTCACGTAGTACGATCAGCATTGCAGTATTCCGCTTGCAGAATTTAATATGTCTGCTTTTCATTTTTGCTGATCTGGTCTTTATAGATCCTACGTTCTTCGGCATATTCGTTTGCGGTCCTTTGCAGTCCTTTGTGGTTTATGTTTGAACTGTATTTTCATGTAAATTCTTCGAGGAAAAATTCCATTTTATTGACCCCCACCATGGCCGCCTCGTCACGTGAATGCAAACCAAGAATTGATGCAAGTGTTTTAGCGTTTCTCTACCACCTACAGCATGCTTAATGTTTCTTTATTCAATTTTCCACGATTAAGACACACCATTTTCCTCTCATTGTTAACTGATTCACCAGAATGGGAGCAATAGTTAGGCTCGTCCACATGAATCCGTGTATAATTTATTTTTTTCTTTAAAGCGTATTGTTTTACTTTCTTTGAACAAAAAATTAAGCATGTTAAAAGGATTAATGAGAAAGGCTTCTTATACCGCCGTTCACTAAAAGCGAAGAGCGTTAGACGACTTAAGAGCGTGTCTCCGTAAAAACCGACCAGTGATTTTGGATCAAAAAATTAATTTCCCTTATATTCTGGGATATTAAAGCCTTCACCTTAGTAGTTACAAAAATACATTTCGTTTGACCGAAAGTGATAAATATATTTTTTTACGAATTTTTGAATTTCCGGACGATTAGCGCCGGCGTCATAGCCTTTCAAACTGCAAAAATCGCTAATATTGACCGCGCTCTAGAAAACGAACACCTTGCTCAAAAAGCCTGATTTTCTTTTCCGTATACAGATACACCACTGTAGATTTCCTAGCCATATTACAGTTCCGAATTATTTATTTATTTCAACGGCAATGATTTTTCCCCAGCACGTGTTTTCGGCTTTCCATCAAAACACGAAAGTAGCTCAACTTTGAGGGTAATTTTAAAAAGTGTGGCACCTGTCTGAACTTCGCTATCTGTATGAATACAATCTAGGAATGATAGTAAAACACAAAAAGGAAAAACATTTTTGTGCTCTCCACGTTTTCAGAATAGACCGCCGTTTGAATTTCCAGAAATTTCGTAAACTTGATAATTAACGAACAATCGCCTTGTCGATCTGCTTGTCAAGGTCCAACTTCATTTGATGGCGTGATAGATCTTATCCGAGTTCTTCCACATTTTAAGGTTATTTCTCAATCATCGGAAACTATATTGGCCGTTGATTCCATGTCCTTTGTCAGTTTAAAGAAGTTATCTGGTTTATAAAATGGCAGCCATCCGCGAGCGTGACTGGTTCGTGACACCGTCCTTAAAGGTCTTTTGCTAAGATTAGTTGGGTGCAACCCTTTTCATTGAGATTATACTCTTCAAGACATCGCAGTGAAATTTCTAGGGCAAATAAAACACGTTTCTTTGCAAATACGACGCGATGAGTCGCTGACAAAGCGTTTTAACCCAGTCTCCTGACAAACTTGAAAAATGCGTGACTTTGTATTTCATCCCCAGTTCTCCTGCATCGGGTGATGACCTGATACGGTAATAATTAACAAATACTAGCTCGTTCACTTGCTTTATTAACTTCTTAGGTTGTAATGTCCCTCTTGGTTTTTGTAGAGGATATTTTTTCTCCTGAAGTGACCGCTTTAACTCTAAAAACATCGATTCTTTTTTTAAAACCTGTCCTTCAACGGCATCTTTTATCTAGTTTGTATAAAAGTGATACAGAGCGCCCGGGAGGAGCGTTATCAGTTGCGAGCGTAACACCGTTGATTCGTAACATTTGCTGTTAAGTTCGATGTAATTAACATTGAATCGCCATACATCGATAAATTTTCTTCTTCAGCTTAACATAAATACACTGACAAAAATGGTTCAACACATTTCAGCTAAGAGAATTGAGAAACCATGGCCACGCTACTACAGTTTCCACGTCCTTCCCAGGACCCCACGCTGCGCGGAAATTCATTGAACTGGACCCTGGCATTCACATTCCGTGCTGTTCTCATATCCTTTTCAACCAGAACAAGGTCCGCCTTGCCGGCAGTTCGCTCACCAGTTTCAAACTTGGCTGTGAGATATTCTTTAACCTCACGAGAAAACCGGATGGAACCTGCGTGGGCCTTGTTTAGTGCCCATCCCATCTGCAGGGTTTCTACCTGGTTTCTACGTCAGTTGATGATTCGGACGCTAACATAAATGGTGTAGATTTTTCCACAGCCACATCCACTGATGTAAATTTTGTTGCCCAGTCCTTTCTGATCTTGTTTACTCAAGTTTGGGCTTATATAAGATAATGTCACAGTTTTTCAGTGACCATGAAATTCAGAGTCCGGGTAGTTAGTTAATCAATTGTGGCCCTGAAAAAATTTGAAGAAAAAAAAAATACGAATTTTTAAGAAAATGATTTTTTCGTGAGAAGGCTCTTAAACGCTGACAAACGTCAACAAATAGCGAAAACTATAATTTCTATATGTTTGCTTTGCTCGAAATCACGCGCATTTACAAGGCCCTAAAGCTTTTTGCTGACTTGCAAGGACCCATCTGTTATAACGATGCCCAAAACAAAGGGATGAATCTCATAGTTTATTAGATATAATCGTGTAAGGTTTGCTTATCATTTTCGCATAAATTATGACCTAAATTTGGAAACCGCTGAATTTCTCGAATTGGGTCTTTGCGTTTTTGGTGAAACTCTGTTCAGCGCAAGGCACTAATGCGCACTATGTGCAGCCGAGAAATTTTCACGAAAAAATGCCGGCAACGGCAGATTTTCGACTCAGACCTCAAAGGGGCGTGGCATTATAACCACGTGACATTTACTCCGATCGCCAAAACTTTTATGTTATATTGTAGATTGATCTATATGTTATCGATTCTATGTGTTAGACTTACGATGAAAGTAAAGTAGGATACCAGAGAGCTTCAAAGTAGGATGGTACCCCCCCCCCAAAAAAAAAAACTGGGTCGAGTCACCTTAAACACACCTTGTCTCTTCATGTCCTCCTAATTTCTCACTCTCAGTGGTTTTCTCCAGCCAACGTTTATTTTCCTCATATTTTTGTCTTTGCGTCTTGACACAAGTAGTGCGAATTGTTGTGCATTAAAAAGTATCACAATGATGAATTTAACTTTTAGTCAAAGTCGATTCGTAGCGTAAAACTTATTTTTAGAGCCAACACTGATTGTGATCTATCGGATTGACAATTGACAACTGGCAAAATAAACTCAAAAAAGTTTTTAATCTCCCGGTTAGGTCTTGAGGTGTCGGAAAAATAGTTTTCAGGATATAGCATATAGCAGGGTTAAAAAACTTTTCAAATACAAAATCCCCGATAGTCACAGAAAAGGGTTTTTAACTCGCCAAGTGTTTCGCATAATTTCGTGGGTCACGTGCATGTAGGCTACTTTACCGAAATTATCTCGTACTTTGAAAAATAGAACGCTATGAATCAACGTAAAAAATAGACAGTCCTGTAAAGACATTCTAAGCACCTTTTACATCTCGCAAAAATCCAGGAATACTTGTGTATTTTTGAACATCTGTGTTGTAACAAATATACTTGTCCTAATTATACTAACGCGCTTGACCAAACAATGTAAAACAAGAATGTTCATTTCATACTTGTTATTTACTTAATCCAAGATTTCTACACTTACATCGTGGCACTGTTGCCAAAAAATATAACTGGTTATGATATAAATAGCCGGAAAAATAAACACCTTATAGAACGATTCCCTTTCAAGGTTTTACAACAACGTTGAATGGTTATTCCCTCGACCTTCTCTTTTAGTCTTTATTTATAATTAGATTTAAAGTTTGTTACACAATTCGGAATACTTCACCATGACATTTACCTTGGTTTTATGAGTTCTTTTATTCTATTGAAAGTTAAAAAGTAAAGGAGCCTCACATACGTCGGTACTTCGAAATGATCATTTCATCATTATCTGAAAGACAAACCTTTTTAAACCCCCTCTTCATCAGTACTCCGTTTTACTGATATTTAAAGCTACTTGAAGCTACACGGAAAGAATTTCTCACACCTGGCCATGGACATCAATCTCAAGACCTCTCACACAGAAGACTTCAAGGGCTACGCAATAACCAACTGTGTCAATCGTTGCTCCTCAAAAAAGGGAAAACGTAAAATATTGTGTAGTAGAATGCTTACCTGACCCAATGGGAATTGTGATTCCAAAAATTGCGTGAATATTTTTGGACATCTCCAAGTTGATAACATGATCATTTTTTAGCTTTTTCCTTGCTCCTGAATGAAGAGGATATCGACATGTCCTCAAAGGACGCCAGTTGCGACCCAAATTATGTCTGTGTTTTGGACACACGAACATTTCTTCTTGCCGGTGTTTTGGCACATCGAATAGCCCCGCCCTGACTAGTATCAGTTCGTACTCCATCATTCTAGATAGTTTTGAAAGACGGCATGTCTTCAAGTGGATCGTTGTATCTTCCTGGCATTCTCACAACCTACATACTGTATCCGAACCTCGAAAACCTCCACAACTAGATTTTCCGAAGCCCGAGAAAGAACACTTTACTGTATCAGTAGCCATTTTTCCCCCTTGTTTGTTTTGTGTCCAGTACAGGAGGACTGGGGATGAAATACAAAGTCACGCATATTTCAACTTTAATCTGAACTGGGTTAAATCGCCTTGATAGCGACTCATCGCGTTTTATTTGCAAAGAAAAGTGTTTTATTTGCTCTAGAAATTTCCCCGCGATGTCTTGAAGAGTAATCTCAATGAACAAGATTGCATCCAACTAATCTGTGAGTTGAATAAGAACGTAAACGCTTTTGGGCCAACACTGAAGTTTTTTCACCAAGCTACAGGGAGCCCTAACGCTTTACAGGTATCAGTTAAAGATTTCTAATGCTACTACAATAAGAAATGAAACAAACAGTTCACTTGTGTATCTTTATCTGTCTTCATTCGTGTTAAAGGGATTTATATTAGCGGAAAGATTCTTTCTCCGTTTGATTTCAAAATACAATTACAGGCACGGCGACCGTTATAAACGGGGTGACCGCTATATACAGGTCAACTTTGCAGAAAATATAAGACAACTGAAAATCTTGGGAAGTTGTCAGGTGACTTCTTTATACAGGGCCGTTATATACAGGTTTGACTGTAATCGCTTAAGGCCCGTAGAACCTGAAGAAGACATATTAACGTCTCGATTTTCAAGTAATCATGGCCCCAGTGATTGAGAAATGTTGTCCCTGGGTTCTGACGCGTCTATGGCAATCAGTGTGGTTTAAAATCGAACTAAAAAACAGTCTTTGCGCTAATGCAAATCCCTTCCAAAACGGCCAGGCGTAGGAAAAGACACACAGGTAAATGGTCTCGTGTAAACCACAGATATACCTATAAAGCATTTGGGCTCCATGTGACTTAACACTGATTCTAGGGGAAGAGGAGAACAATTGTTGAATGATCTAGGGCCACTCCCTCTACAAATGTTCAAAATCAAACAGAAATGGATACGCAGAAACGATCAGTCGAAAACACCATCCGCTTATAGAGACACACACACGCAAAACAAAAACAATTGAAAAAAGGCAAATAAACAAATAAAAACAAGAAACTACAAACTGAAAACACGCAAAGGTGGCCTTAGATTGCTGAAAATAAACAGTTGCAATCGAAAATTCTTTATCTACTTTCTACAGTCGAAAAACGTCGAGAAAATTTTGTTTTTGGTTGGTAAAAACATCTCATTTTTAACTGAATACATACGCTGCCAAGCTTACTAAGCAGAGGATTGAAAGTAAATTCAAACACAGAGAAATGTTTGAGTTTCGTCTTGCTCCTTCGTAATCTCCGGCAATATAAGAGCTATCCACCTGGAAAAAACATACGCGTATGATTAGTGAGGATTCGAGGTGAAACCAAGCGCGGATAACTTGCTATTCCCCAAAAAATTGCTTCCCTCCAAACAATAGCTGGGCTTTTAAAGGAATGGTTCCATATTATATCTATGAGATTTTGCAACCAAATCTCGGCAAATTTTGGGTAAACGTGTCTAAGAAATAAACAAGCAACTACTGAAAAAGAAAAGGTTCTTCCTCAAAATGACTTCGTAAAAAGAAGTCGTATATTCATGGGTTTGATTCAGCAATGATCAAAAACCGCATACTTACCTTGCTAATGAAGACAAAGGCGGCTATACTAATTGGCGAAAGACAGAACACAAGATTAAAAATGGACAAGGTTCGCCAATTCAGTGGACGAGGAGCCTCTGGTCGTAAGATGACGGCTCCATGACTGGACTATACAATGATACAAAAAAATGAAATAAGTTCCTTACTATATAAAAAGTACCAAACTATTACAGTTACTCTTTCTGATGAAGAAAGGTGAAATATTAAATTTTGTTATGTCTTCCTATATTTATATAATAAATAGCTGAAGCTGATCTTCTATGTCTCATTCTACTTGTATCTATATTGGATTCTACGTACATATACTTCACAACGGGTTTTTCCAAACAAACCACCAAAACTTCAAACAAACTCATCAGAATTTTTGTGTTTGGAAAGCACTTGCGCAGGAGGTATGGAAACGGAACCTCGATTGCGCCACAACGTTTGGCGACGTTTAGCTTTGAAACTTCTTCACGAATTTATTCATAGTTTAGAAGTTATATCAAACCAGCACTCGACACAGTGTTTCTTCCGTAATCCATGGCCTGGTACCTCTATCTGTTGGTCTTTGAAAGAAAACATCGACTGTTTTGATGGTTTGTAAGACTCTTACCGGCATTACAACTGCTGTTGTGTTACATTGTCCTTGCATTTCTTGGTACGGCTGTATTTGGGGGACTGGGTACCCAGACATTGCCGGGTACGGCTGCTGTGGGTGGCCAGGCTGCGCTGGGTAACCCGGCGGAGCTGGAAAATTACCTTGCTCTCCTGGGTAACGCTGTGGGGGCACCATTTCCCCTTTAAAAAATAAAGTGTTTCGTGAACTTTGTCGAAAACAAATAAAGACTACATGATCTTTGTAGGAAATCACTGGATCTGATTAAAGACAGTCTTTTTGACGATTAACTTTCTATTTAATGGGCAGCGAAGAGTACTTTCTGTCTATAAATAAACCGGGCGTGTGCCTCAAGGCACTACACTCGATCCCAAGTTGCTTTCAGTAATAATGTTGAAGATATACAACTTAACTTAACAAAGCGGAGGCAAGACTTTTCACCCTGGTTAAGTAAACTTTCTTAATTGGGCCTGGAAAAACTGATAACTATTAATTCAATCAAGAATGATGAGTTGGGTGAGTCTTTACTTTGTGATGGCAGGAGTGCGTTGAATCTCGAAGCTTTTGTGTGACGGCTATTTAAATTGCGACCAAAAAAGCTCATGTAGTTTTTTTTTTTAAAAAATTACATCGATTTTACCACATTCCATCTGAACAGTCCTTGTCTTAGAATAAGTATTACTTTGAATGTGATAAATTCATGCTTGCGGTTACACACTGAATTGACGCTTCTTAATAACTAAAACGACCAAATTTTTATGGCTCTGGACTTCTAACCAGAGTTCCACTGCTACTTAAGGCAAAGTAATCAATGTAGCCAAGGTTTCAAAATGGCGAGGTTGGCTTTGTTGGGTCTCTTCTCTCTCTTAACCTTTCATTTTAAAGGCCAACCGATTTTAGAGGGCTATTATTCTCTCTAGGGTCCTCCACTCAACAGTTTCCACGATTGTCAAGTAAATGTTACGAGTTTCAAAACAGCCTTTATTTCAAAAAATAACGATAAATTTAATTCTTTAAAAATTAAGCGTACAACTAGGCATGACTGGTTGCGTTGCTAGGAAGACAAAATACTTTTAAAACTGAAAATACTGTTTTACTTCAATAAAACGATTTCGTTGTTTGGACGTTTCTTAAAGTTCCAGAGTTTTTCGTGACTCCGTTGTCAGATTACAGGCGCGGGGATGACGAATTTTGCAGACATTGGAAGGCTTCTTTCGCGTCATACCAACAGGAAAGCGTTTTGAAAATTCCAAAACAATTTCAGTTCAAAAGGAGTCGTTACCAGTTGACTTTCGCTTCTACTCTTCTTTGAAATTTTTTAAAATTATCATACTTATTATATCAATAAAACCTGAAATGACAGCCAAATGTAACAGCAAATTTTTCACGGGAAGCCATTTCCTTGCCAAAAACGGGTCCACTTTTCCTTAACTTATCTAGAAACTGATTTATCACTACCTTTAAATGTCGTCCAAACCAAGACCTATCTTAAGACGTTAACTAGCACCTTCGCCCCATTTCCCTTACGCCTATCCTGTCCAAGATTGCCGAGGATTATGTTGTTCATGACTTTGTGATGCCGGCCGTGCTAAAGAAAATCGACAAGAAAGCAATATGGGATCAGCTCTGATGGGAACGCGGCCACGATAAGAGTCGTTTTACTTGATTTCCGTGAGGCTTTTCAATACCTTTGTGCGTAAACTCTCAGATAATGATATTCCGAGCCACATCTTATGATGGATTGCTGACTTTCTGTTGGATAGGAGACAGAGAGTTGGGCTGGCCCAGGATTGTTTCTCCCAGTGGGTTTCATCCCAGCCGGTGTTCCTCAGGGGACAAAGTTTTTGCCGTGGCTCTTCTTAATAATGATAAATGATTTGAATGCAAGAGAGGCAGATATGTGGAAATATGTGGATGATACCACAATCTCTGAGTCGGTAGATAAAGGCCAAGAGAGTTGTAATCAGCAAGAGGTAGACGATCTCGCAAGTCAAGAAAGGGATGACGGATTTCAGTTAAACAAAAGGAAATGCAAAGAGCTAAGGATTAGCTTGGCAAGGAACAAGCCTGCCCAGAGTTTGACCCTATCTGCGTTAACCTTTAGTCCCTAGAGACTGTGAGCAGTGTGAAATTGTTAGCAGTGATTTAAAGTGGAATGTCCATCTGTCAGAACTAGTCAGAAAGGTTTTTCATCGCGCTCTACCAAGTTATTAAGCGAAGACCTAGAAGGACTCAAAAACGCGCTATGAAGATTATTCACCCTGAGCTATGATATGCGTAGGCTCTAGAGGCAATTGTTGTTCGATGAAATATGCTCTAACCAGTCTCACACTCAGTCTCCACAAACTACTTCCAAGTAAATATCAGCCAAACTTCTCTCTGAGAGAACACAGAACATTTATTGGTCCAAAGTGTAAAACTGAAAGATGCAAGAATAGTTTTCTTTTAAGTTATGTTTACAGTAGTTGAGAACTAGTAAGATATAATTTTGTTCCTTGTATATAGGAACTTGACGCATGCTTATGAATTTCTCATTTTGAAACAGTTTTAAAATTGTAAATTGTGCCGGATCATCTTTCTTTTATTAGTTGTAAATTATTTCAGTTGTAAATTACTGCATTTGTAAACCTTATCGCAATTCAGCCCTTTGGCTGCAAGTTTTTAAGGTGAATAAACTATCATTTTTTGAGGTCAACTTCCTTCCTAGCTCAACATTTAGCAAGTGCCTTTATTTGCTATTCTAGCCTTTACTTTGGTTACTACTTTGAGCATTCAAGATCACATTTGTCCGGCGTATCCTTCAACGTGTTTCACCTTGTCAGACATATCTCGTATTTTCACTGCTTGGCACTGGTTCTACCTGAAAATTTATCTTGAGATAGAAAATAGAAACATAAGAGACACCTACTCAAGTTTCATGCTCTACGCGATAATTTAAGGATGTATCGTTAAATATTATAGAGATAAAATTTGAATAGGATGATTAGATAATAGTGCCGTCATTTGGTAATTAGCTCTGGTCTCTTGCATTGTCCAGCAGGGTAACTCTGTCAGCAGCTATTCAGTTCAATCTCAAAGTATTGCAATCCAAGAGGTTGCTCCGGTGCAGCGTAAAAATACGTCTTTCATGCAATATGTTGGGTTGTTTTGACTGCTTGATTTTGCTTGATCTCAGAAATTGGGGTTAGATTTTAGAAGGAAGGATCCAACAGGATCCAACAAGTTATTCTCAGAAAAACTACCTTGGTGACTCAAACTTAAGACTGACAAAACTTATATCACGTGACAAAGCACATAGCATAGATCCGCAATACATGTAGTACGCATCCGGTAGCAACACACTTTCTTTTAGGTTAAAGCTTTTTTTGAATTTTTTCACGCAGTCGTCTGCTGTTAGATCAGTTTTTGCTTTCTAAAAGGTATTAAGATCTGCACAAGATCCGACATTCGTCAAAGGGTTGTTGCTGTGGTTGTATATTTTTCTGTTAGCAGTTTCTGATACATTTTACATGCTATCAGGAGGCTTGAAAAGAGAGATGTGATCACGTCAATGGTTAAAAATGTATTTTGTAATAATTGTTAATTTCCTTATTTCATATTTTTATTTTAATCCATGATTTATAAAGTCTACTCAAGTTTTCAGTCCAGACTAGTCCTGTCCAGACCGCGAAAAAGAGGTGATGAACGCTGTTCTTAATGCTGAGATAGCATCTTTCTGCTTTGCTGTCTTAGCCTGTGTCGGCCGGTGCGAAATTAATCACTTTGCAAGAAAAAAATTTGGAACATTTAAACCGCAAACGACTGGACGAGCTGAACAAAATTCTTTTATGAGAGTTTTTTAGTTCAAAATGTGCTTTAAGGCATTATACTTTATCTTATATGAAGTATAAGCACTCTGATTTTAGAACGGCTTGTTCATGTTACTTATGCTAATATTCTTTCGGCTACCCAAATGTTTTCACTTCAGAGAGCGAGTTTTGTCGCTTATTTCGTGCCTTTAATTAACTGATTATCTACCTACCACTCTTTCTATAGGCTTTACTGGAACACTATTATAAGAAATTTTAACCCCCGTTATATTTTTTGTCCTGTAAAGAACTTGACGAACTTGATTCGACTCAAATTAAATTCAATACATATATTTTAGATCTTAGCTAGTTGTAGTATTTGGTATATGACATGTTATTGTATAACATGCTTCATACTTTTATTGACAAGGTTTTGCTTAGCAAAGCAAAAGCTTAAACAATTTTCTCAGAAGTAAGCGTGAAAGTGAAAGCGTTGAAATTCGCGTTTGCTGAAATACAAGGTCAAAGCACGAAGAAATCGTCTTCGGAAGAATAAGAAGATTGCTTTTCCTTACCTTAGAGAAATCCCGGGTGTATTCTACCGTACGAGGAGGCAGCGTTAATACATCTAAAAACAGAATCAAACTGATCGTAACACTGTGAAGGGTGACAATATGCATATGCACAATGAACGTCGTGTATTGTCTCAAATCCCAAAACCTAATGGTTAAAAATAAACTATGAAAAGCCTGAAGCGTTTCTCTTTATTTAGGTTAGTTCCCACCGACTGAGCCCATGCATAATGACTGAACAAACAGACAATATGAACACAACATACACTAAGTACTAAACGAGTCAGAGTCTAGCTATATTTCTCATATAATATTATTAATATTGTGAGACCACCTCTTGTGATAAACTGATTTTCAACCAATTTTAACTAATGTGTGGTGGATTCAAGATGTACACTGCCAATTGATACCTACAGCAAAATAATGAAGAAACCTAATATATAGATTTAGCCAGGGCTAAAAGCGAAGCTCTGGTTAATAATACTTATAAGCAAAAAAAATTAAATTGTGTAATGCTAAACGGAGACGGCAATAAAAATCTAATTAACAAGAAAACAAATTGCACGTGTAGCACACCTTCTTTGCAGCACACAACCTTTCTCGAAATAGCTGTATACGGTTTGTCACTGTGATCTTGCAGCACTTTTAGAATCAAAATCTACAATTGATTAAAATGGGGATGATGGCGATTTATAGGTACGTAATCATTTTTTCTCTGGGAGTTTGCCACTAGGACCTAACAGCTTGCAAGGAAGCTCTCCCTGATTTCCATTTCGGCGAGCCAAGCGAGCCGCTAGAGAACGCGGAAAAGACCCTTAAAAAAAATCCGTCTACTCCTTGTCTGCAAGACACCAAAGCCTTGGTAACGGGAGGCAGATGCTTCTTATGAAGTGATTGATGATTCTGTTTCAGTGCAAGGGCAATAATATTCCCGGATTGAAAAAAAGAAACTGAGATCATTTTTTGCCATACTAAGCTTTTGTTAAGGACTGATTTTGTGGCAATAATCAAGAAAAAACCGTCACCGTGCCACTGTATTCTAGGTGTGCGCGAGGGATTTGACTGGGTGAAAACAAAAACTTTTACTTGTTATGGGTCATTTTCAATTGGCGCAATTAGGCAGTAGGTGATGACAGATAGGTTTTGGCTGTGGATTCTGACACGTGCAAAGACGGAGCCGTAGCACAGGTAGATGGAAGATTGTTCCACACAAGAATACATCGGCCAAAAAAGAGTCAGTACGACATGTATACCCCTTTTTGGTACGTTTTAGTCCTTTATATCCAAACAGTGATTAGAAAACGGTTCGACTAGCTTCAAAACGCGTTTTGCTAAGATCGAATGGTTTAATGGCTCGTTTAGATAGGAGTATGGTTCATTCTTTCGTCCTCATCACGGCTGTTGCTGGTGTTGTTTTTTACTGAATGTAGTATATTCGGGCGCGATGCGCAGGCTTGAGTTTTTAGTTTCTCGTGCAAAGCGCTCGAGCCTCACGCTTCGTTTTAACCATCGCGCCAGACTTCTCATTTGACTCCTCATACGAGTTCGTCCCTTTGCACAAATATAGGCTGTTTTGAACTAAACGATGAATTCTGACGCGAATTAAAACGTCATGTGGCCTTTTGGAACGGTTAGTCACACAAACCTTATGAACCTTAAAAACCGATGCGGATACAATTTCTAAGATAAAGCTATTTGCAAACGGTAGCAGCATTGTTGGCCAACAATTCTCAATATTTTTGGGAGTTGCATGTTGCGTCCGTTTCTATACCATGTTACATGTTGTTGCTTGTTGTTGGGAGTTTGAAACCGGTCAAACTCTTGAGCCAACAACCCTCAACATTTCTTTCGTTCCGTGATCGCCGATGCACAGCGCAACAATGTGGGAGCCATTAACATAGCTCTCAACATAGTTCATTCATTTTTGGGGTCACGCACGCGCATTACACATAAGGGCCATTTATACGAGGAAAAATAAGACGCGTCTTACTCTTATGTAAGACGCGTCTTAAATAAGACGCGAACTTTCTGTATAAACGGCACATTTCGTGTAAAATAAGACGCGGCTTAGCTAAGACGCGTCTTACCCCAACTGCATTGCAAAGGGCGTACTCTTAATGCAAGATTGGTGCACAACTTCCATAGCTGATTTTTTTTTCAGCTTTCAAATATTTTTAAAAAATATGTGAATTAGGTTATTCGTATTTTTGTTACTTATCTATTTATCAACTTATTTATGGCTACATCTTATGAACTGGCTGGCGCAATTGTGATTCAGCCAGGAACTATTTCCCAAGCCCTTATTAATTTTACTACATGTACTTTCATTACTCGTCTCGATAGGTGTTCAGTTCTATTAAATTATGCAAATTAGATGCGAAAAAATCAAAATGCGTTTATTAATTTATATAAATTCTAATCAGGAATAAATATAATGCTATATAAGACAGTGCTATTTAAAATTCGTGTTTGATACGTGCTGGTATTAATGTCCAAAAACAAGGTTCATATGATAGTTGGAAATCCTAGTTGTAAGTATCGTACGTAACACTAGTGGTTTTTGCCGTCATTCGTACAAAGGCTATCACAGCAATAAGAATCACGCCACATATTATAGAGACGATATTCAACCGTTTGGCAGTGTTTGAGCGGCTTAAGGCTCTCTGGTAATCTCCCTTGTCGTATGAGCTATCAACCTGTGAGAAAATGGCAACAAACTGAACATGAGTAACTGGGCGTTTAAATTCAGGCAACGAGAGTTTGTTTCCTTGGAGGCGTTTTCCTTTCCCTGGTAGAAACTAAAAGTTTTGTTTAATTTTGTGTTTGGAGTTTTTTTTTTCACTTAACTGAGACAACGACGTCTATTAGTAATTGATAATTTTATAATATACCGCAAGTATACGTTGCAGTAATTTGTTTACCCTCAAGGCACTAAGGGCCTGTTTGCATGGAGGTGGGGGACCCCAGGTAGGTGAGGTAACCCGCTTAGGTGGGGTAACCCGCCTGTCCATATGATCTCTTATTTTTATTTTATCACTTTTACATGACAGGTAGGGTAACCCGCCGCATGTTACCTCACCTATCCGGGGTCCCCACCTCCATGTAAACAGGCCCTTTACTTTGTAGTTGTTAAGTACTCGTTTCAATTCATGCGTCCGTGCGTTCCAGGTCGAATTGGAATTTGAAAAAGTTGTTTTTTGAGGAGAGGGAAAAACTGGAGTACCTGAAGAAAAACCTCTCGGAGCAAGAGAGAAAACCAACAACAAACTAAACCCACATATGGCGTCGCCGCCAGGATTTGAGCCCGGGCCACATTAAAGGAGGCGAGTTGTTTTCTCACCACTGCGACATCCTTGCTTCCTCCTAACCCTAACCCTCCTCTGACTTACCGGGAGGGGGGGGTAGAGGAACGAGCTCTCACAAGCGAAGATAAATTATCACCTTCAGGGACCTTCCTAGGCATTTTTTGTTTGTAAGCCTTGGTGGAGCAAGTTAAGGGGAGACACAACATGGGTGCGTTAGCACCTATAAAGATATGGACGCGTTAGTTCCTATAAAGAGAGCTCAAGGCGCGACACTGTGCTAGGGCGATCGGGAGATATGCCCTCCCGGAAAATTCTGAAAATTCAAGTACCCTGAGATGTAATCTGGTGTAATCTGGCGCTTAAATTAATTGGCGAATGCCAGGATTCCATATTGAACAATAAATAATGGAATATTTAACAAAATGCAGTCAGATGTGGTTGTGGTCAACAATACCAAAAACGTAATGACCTGACTAGCGACACATTAGTTGCAAACATCTGAAATCTTGGTGGAACTCAAAGAAATTCGAAAGCTAGATGGGTATGTTTCTGTAAACATGCATCAAGGCGAGTGCTGCGAGTAGCACTGTTTTCATCGTGGAACGTAAGTACGTCTTAACTGTGCGCATCATTCTAAAAGATCGTTCGGGGGTAGTAGTTGACACTGGCATTGTCAGTAGAAGGGTAATAATTGTGACCACGTTGGGATAAAGGTCCGGATTAGCGAGCTGCTGGAGTGTCTCTGTGAGATGTGTCATTGGTTTTTATCAGTTGAATGAGACCACTTTGTTCGCCACCTTAAATTTTCATTGTGTAAGTCTCTCTTCTCTGAAAGATCGGTTTTGTAGGTTTCATTTAAGCTTATCTTGTACTCCGCTGTTGAAAGCTTTCTGGAACAAGATATTGTCTTGAGAAACGATTCCCTTGTGACAGAACCCTGTCATTTAGTTCTTGTACGAGGTGAAAATACACGGCTGTTCAGTTGTCACTACATCTACTTTTTAAAACACAATATGTCATACTGCTGGAATCACTTGTTAGCCCGTGCTTATTTGAGGCAGGTACGCCCCTGAGTCCTCCCACAAAAAGAACAAAACAAAGGAAAAATAAACATTAATTCACGCGATTTCCCTCTTTGTGTAAACAAAGGGTCCTTTCTATCGGCTTTGTAGTATGTTAAAATCATATTGTTTCTTTCATGCCTACTGAACGAATAAAAAAAAAAACAATACATGTACGAGGTTCTTACCAAGCAAGAGAAGCAAAGGGCGGCGAAACCGAGTGGCCAAAAACAAAACAGGCAGGAGACTATTGACAGACAAAGATGAGAGGGTGGACGCGGGGGAGGTGGTGACACAATAACCGTTTCGTTGGGCTGTAAAATCACAGAAAAATAAGCAAAAAAGTAAGTAAAAATAAAAAATAATGCATATTTAGCTACAAGTACATTGTATTCTGTTTAAACTTTCCTTATTGATTCGTCATGAAGATCCCTTAAACTGACCAATATCTGATTTCTTCAAACAACATCAGTGCTCAAACAATAATAAAGGATAATAATCATATCAGCAGAGATTCCAACCCTCCCGTTTTGGTCGGAAACCTCCCGTTTTCGGCAAATATTGCCGGCCTCCAGTTTTGGCGTAATATTTCTCCCAGATTTTAAAACTCTTTCTTTCTTTGTTTAACCAGTCATTTTAGCTCGATCTTTGCCGTTTGTCTGGGTTTCTCAGCCATTTTTACCCTTATGGCATCCGAGCATTAGCATGCGATAATCTTGGATGTGAAAATTAGGGCTTTACACAAGTTGCTCGGCAATTAACTTCTTGGCAACTTTTCGTATTTCGAGCAAATTTTCGTTTCGAGCAACTTCTTGCATTCTGAACAATTTTTCTGGTTATCTTCTAATTCTGAGATATCGGAGCAGCTTTTAGTGCTTAAATTGGCCTTTCCTCCATACTTCACGATGTTTTAGTAGACAATTTATGAATTTCTTGTAAAAAAAGGAGCCAAATCCTCCCCCCTGAGGCAGATCAAGGGCGCAAGATAAAAGTAGCCTGGCTGCAAAGTCACCGGTTTTTAGACAAAATTCAAAATGGTAGACGAAGATTCACACTCGACTGACTTGAGTGTCTCGGGTGAAGAACGTCATTCAACAATTTTATTGGTTCATTACATTTTTTGCTTTTATTGAAGATAAAGTTATTTAGCAACGCTAGTTACGCCGCAAAATTGCACACAGGAGGAATGCTTAGAAATCTTACTTTTGTTGTACAATTTGCATGTTTTAGCATCAGACCAAAAGAAGGTTTTGTTTTTTCGAGCAACTATTGCGCAACTTTCTTTACGAAAAGTAACTTTTGATTGTTTTTTGAGCAACTTTTGAGCAACTTTTTGAGAAATTAAGAGGAACTTTTTGGAAAATCTCGAACAAGTTGTGGAAAACCCTAGTGGCAATACACTGGATTGCCTCGACTTTGTGCAAGGTTTGCGTTCATTTGTGGTCTCAAAATGTAGGAAAAGGCATCTTAGAGGCACATATCTTAAAATTTTTTCCGGGGGAACGTGCCCCCGGACCCCCCTAGAGGTTCGCGCCTTCGGCGCTTGTTGGAGCGATTAGCTGGAATCTCCGTATCAGGGCTACCCTGAGATATTATAATGGAGCAAAAGCAGAAAGAAAAACAGATGTTATTGAAACAAGTAGTATTCATGAGGCTAATTAATGACGCAGTACACTTACTTGCATGTTCACTGTGGAGAACGTTTGAAGAGGGTATCCGGGCTGTGCAAGATATGGCTGCTGCTTTGGCGGGTAACCAGGCTGCTGGACTGTGTAACCAGGCTGTGCTGTGTAACCAGACCGTGCTGTGTCACCAGGCGTGTAAGCAGGTGGGGCTGCAGATAATGGGTTTAAGGCTGACCGAATTTCACCACCCTGTGGTTCTGTATTAGATGTATAGAAAATTCGTCAATTATTTTCCTGCACACAATTTGAGCAGGAAAATCCTCTTAAGTTCATAGAAATTAAAGGGGTGAACAAACATAATTGAACTAGGAGCTAGGCTAAACTTAGCGCCTACTTTTCATACATTTTTGCTGTGTTTAACGTAATTTGTGTACGGCATGTCTGACCCCAGTTAGCGTGTAAAAATTTCGTAGTACAGTGTATGTGGGGCAGCCATAGCAGTTAAAATACTAGCTGATTTATGTAGCCGATTTCTGAAATTTGTCAATAATGCATCAAGAGAAATCAAGACAAATCGCTTATAGGAACAGTAAATTTAAATTATTTAAACTGTTGTACGGTTTTAGCATGGAATGTCTTCGAAAAGTATTGATCAGTTGGCAAGTGTTAGTCACGCAATCGATGTAGTGTTTCAACAAAAGACTAACAAATATCTATGTAAATTTCTCGAGGAGGGTCCATTGTTTGGCGTCTGGAGAATATCATAACACCGACCCGTCTTTTCCTTGACTCACTCAGTCAGCTTGGGTATGCGAGAAGCTAAGGAGGGGAGGGTGTCTTTTTGAGGTTCTCTTTAACTTTGAACAGGGGCGCCCAACACGGTTTCCTCATTAATGCACTGAAAACACTTTTCAGGCTATACAGAGTACTTTTGGATCTCTAGAAATACATTTAAAGCGGCGCTAGAAGACTTGTATCTGTTCGGTCATCCTTGGACAACTTGAGTCTTTTCGAGTTACAAGGGTTTCAATATCATTTTTCCGAAAATTGTAGATGCAATTTAACGTTTTACGAAAGTGAGAATCTTTCTTATTCCTCTTCCATCGCGTTTAGAATCCGAAATTTTTAGGTTTCCTTTCTTTCTACGAAAAATAACCTATCTGGGGAGGAAAATGCGAATCCAATCAGTTTCCAGAATATCCTGGCACTATTAATAATCTAATGTGCTGTATGAATATTCTTCTAACTTGTGTTGCTCTCTAGCTCAGATGCCATTTATAGGTGACTTACAACTCAGTTACAGACTTACCATTAGGAGTTTTCTCTTTGCTATCCATAACTGGAATTGCGCTAGAGGAAATTGGAGAGGAACAGTTATTGTTATAGCCGAATTTACGTTTTCGTATCGCCCCATGCAGGCATGTATTTTCTTAATGAATTATCAGTGAGTTGGAGAAGTTAAGTTCCTTAATTCCAGGTTCAATTAAAGACGTTTGTTTATTATTTATGAGTATCAAATCCATGTCCTCATAGTTTGTGAGGTAACCAGTTTAATCTACATTATCATCTCCGAATTCACCTGTCTTCATAAGTAACGTTATGTATTGTTTTTATTCTAATTATATTCGTCATATTTTTCACATGCTCTAAGTTCCAGAAAATTTAACCTTGCTAACCAGAAAATGAAATGAGAAACTGCAAATTTAATGCAGCTTGTTTTCTTCACTGACCAGTGTGAATGTTATTGACGGGCACGCTCAATCTGGTTAGCTTGGAGAAGATACAAGCATTTAATACTCACAAGTTTGAATATCTTAAACTGCCTAGAACACTTTTATTTTTCTTTTAAGAAAGGAAGATTGGCGTTGCTGGTACAAAATTTGTGCTTTATATAAATTTTCTACTGTAAGCCATCACCAAACATTATTCGATAACGGTTAGCTGAAAGAAAGCTGAGCGAAGACACTGAAAAATTTAAATTAATCATTTAAAACAAGCCTTTGTCGAAAGAGTCTTTCCTACCTTTGAAGAGCTCCAATTTGATTAGATGAAGAAAATTGAAAAACGAGCGGACCGTCAGTCAAAGGCGGCTTTCACAATTTTAATGCCTTTTAGCAACTAGCACTAGTTATATTCTCATTTATCTGGTATATGTCCGGTTCCTGTTTGCCAAGCCGGACATAGAGTACGTAGTAAATTAAAACAAAATCACTGTACAACTTCCGTTAATTGGGTGATATTGGTCTTGCCATTATATTCATAACGGGATTTTTTTTGCGAAAAACTTCCTTATCATCGTCACGATGCAATGCTCACCTATACGTCCTAAATGTTAGCTATATCAGCTTTGCGTAAAGTAAAATCCCAGCTCCAGCTTCCTGTTAGTACAGTGAACCTGTTCCCCTTTGTGAAATTACTTACACCGGTGCCGTCGTTTTCATACAATCGTCAAACAAAAAAAGATCGATTGGTGTCTGATCCCCTTACTTTAAAGGTCCAAAAGAAGAATAAAAATAAGATAAATCATCTTAAAATTAAGAGGTCTGAAACTGATCGTGAGTTTTTTAAAATTGTAATCTAACTTATTTTTGATTTATCAATTGTAATGATTTTCATAGTTGGTATAATTCTAATTCTTTAATATCATTTAATTAAAATTGGTCAAGGAAAAGTTTCTGTGAGAAAAGTAAATAAATATTTTATC
>OZ037996.1:46186910-46196910 GCA_964035705.1 Porites rus | reverse complement strand
GGGGGGCCTTAAGTTTTATTCGAAATGTAAATAAAATTAAACGCAATAAAAGATTCTCATTACAGGCATCATGATAGACTGTAACAAATATCAATACGAACAGCTGTTAAACGATTATTGAAAATATTCCATCAAAATGAAAAGCAAATTCACTACTGATCAATTTTAACCTGTCTTCTAATTAATTGAGCTGATCCTATGTAAAGCAAAAATCATGAACTTGTTTTTCAGCTTCCCCCACAAAACAATGGGAATCAAACAGATCTCGTGGACAAGCTTTGTCGTTTTTTGATGTGAATAAAAGTAATGTTTCTTCATCGACTGCCTCGAATTGCTGAATTACATATATATCTGGCTCATAACAAAGTTCATCAGGCTCTCCTCCCAAGGATCTAAATATAATGCAAGCTCTTTTTCGTCTATTATTTGAAGCGTTCAATCTCCTGTTCTTTGATTTTTTTTCTCTGCTCCTTTCTCTTTCTGGCTTCAGAAGTTTTAGATTTTGAGCCAATGTGGTAAGCATCCCGGTACTTAGCAACTGCTTTGTCTAAATCTTGGGTGGGGGGAGGGGGGGGGGGGGGTGCGACGTTATTTTTAACATAACAGAGGGGGGTTAGAACTAATTTTTTTTTGTTTTGGAGGGGGGGTACTGTCTAAGTTTTTGCTAGATAACTCTAGTTTTTCAGCCTCCCCTCCTGATAATTATTGCACAGTCCCTTACGTCGCTCTCAACAGCCAGCGCTATTGAGAGACTTAGAGTCGTCGTAGAGTTCTTTCCTATAGGAGAAGACTAAAAATGTGATAAGAGATTTTCAAAGCATACGAATACTAAAAAAATATATATTTTTAAAGCATAAGTTTCATTGTTTGAAAACTATGCCTACTCTGTATAATTAATTGACAATCGGGCCTGTGACCGAGATTGGGAAAAAGATTAGTAACAGTCTTTTAATCAGTGGCCGACCATCTGTCCTAAGAAGCTGACTGCTAATAAAACAATTAACTTTAGTCTTAAAGTAACATTTAAGGTTCATGCTGTAGTTCTTGAATCAGCAAAGT
Organism: Porites rus; assembly: GCA_964035705.1. Taxonomy (NCBI): domain Eukaryota; kingdom Metazoa; phylum Cnidaria; class Anthozoa; order Scleractinia; family Poritidae; genus Porites; species Porites rus. Next base: position 46,195,851 of record OZ037996.1, on the reverse strand, counting down.
TAAAAAAAATGTTTTGAAGTCAAAGTGATCCCAGTTTAAAAGGTACTTGACCATTGAGTCGTCATGCAGGTTCCTAAATGTGGACAAAACTAACCGCACATGACTGATTGCGCATGAAAAATTATAAATTCCCTGAGATCTGGCTTTCCTTTGAAGGTCTCGGCAGGCACTGCAATCGAATACTTTACCGAGTGAAACCTGTATTCATGGACCTCAATGTTACTGGGCCCTTGACACCGTTGATCACACCTTCCTACCTTATAAACTTACATCGATTGCATGGGCTTATCACGATTCTGTGGCTTAACTTAAATCCTATTTATCGGTGAGAACGAATACCACAACAGGTGCTGATGCCTGCGGTGGAGGTACCACAAGGTAGTATTTTGAGTTCCATGTGTAGTCTTACACTCGCCATATATTCACATGGCCATAATAATCCAAACTGATATTAATTACGTTCATGTTTCTCTAACACCCGGGAGAAATTGGAAAACAAATATTCAGGGTTAATTTAACTTAACATGCCAGGTCGGCCCGATTTTTCTGTTAGGTCATTCCTTAAACAGAAATATTGACTCTAGAAATCGAAACCTATAAATTGGGTGCTACCGAACGGAGTATTTTGTATTAAAACGGTTTTTTGATTTTGCTGTAAATAAAAACATGTTACGACTCTTAGCTTGAGTGTCGTTTGCGGAATATTAAACTGTTCTTAAGCACCCAAAAGGAGGATTCTTTTTAGTGTTGTAGAGTTCATTGATATTTTAATTTTAATTGCTTTTATTATAAGTATAAACGGAGGCTCCGCTTTTAGCCCTGGCTAAATCTAATATTAAGTTGTTTAAGCTTGAGTTTGTCTAAGCCATGGTTTCGCTGCGTGTTATTTTCATGCTTCACATGAGCAAAGCCCGAACTTGGAAAAATGAAGGATACGTGTAAACGATGGACAAAACACGTGCTTTGAAAAGCAGGAACTGAAGTAATAATAAGAACGGCCCTCTCAGATGTATGATTCAAAAAGAGTAAGACGTACATTGTAATTAAAAGGGCAGTAAACCGTTATTTTTGACCGCACAAGTTTCAAAGTAAATTCAAAGATGGACCCAAAATTCAGAATGTTATGTTTATATTACTCAAATGAAGAAGAAATTAAGGATGCAAAAATGAGCATTTTTCCTTCTGATCCGAACACTCATTAAACATCAATTTCTTGAGTTTGTATTTTCTTTATGAATTGTTGATGAGTTTGAGAAGTTAAGTTCCTTAATTCCAAATACAACGAAAGACGGTCGTTCATTATTTATTGTTAAATCAATGCATGTCCTCTTACTTTGTGAGGTAACCAGTTTAATCTACATCATCTCCGAATCTCACCTACTTTCATAATTAACGTCATGTATTATTTCTATTCTCATTGTATTCGATTTTTTCTCATGCTCTAAGTCGTAGAAAATTTAACCTTTTTACTCCCGCCAGAATATGGAATGAAAAACTGTTGTTTTTTTTAATTGTGTTAGTTTGTTTTCTTCAAACCAGTGCAAATATTATTTACGGGCACGTTCTATCTGGTTAGCTTGGAGACGGTACAAGCATTTGCTACTCACACTTATGAATATCTTATGCGGCCTTGAACATTAATTTTCTTTTTCTTTAAAAAAGAAAAGGAGAAAAATGGAATATTGGCGTAGCTGGTACAAAATTCGTGCTGTATATAAATTTTCTAGTGTATGCATGGCGCATGCCATCACCAAACATGACGCTAACTTAGTTTTGAAAGGAAATCTGTGCGAAGACACTGAAAAAAAGACTGATTATTAAAAATCATTTAAAAAATTCTTTTTCGCAAGTCTTTTCTTTCCTTTGAAGAGCTCCAGTTTGATTAGATGATGAAGATTGAAACACGAGCGAACTTCAAAGGACGCTTTCACAATTTAAATTATTTTTATTCAACTGCCACTAGTTGTTTAAGAGAAGTAAAATTTTCATTTATCTGTATGTCAGTTCCTGTTTGCCAAGCCGAACATACTGAGCACGTAGTAAATTGTAACAAAATCACTGTTAAAGTACAACTTCCCTTATTAAATTGGGTTGTATTGTTCTTGGCAATGTTTTTCTTTTTTTTTTTTTTTTTGCAAAAAACGTCCTTATTATCGTCACAATTCACTCATCACTCAATGCACACGTTTGCTATATCAGGTTTGCATAAAGTAAAATCACAGCTTCCTGTTAGTAAAGTGAACCTGATCCCCATGTGAAACATACACCGGTGCGCTCATTTTCATACGATCGCATCACACAAATGAACCTCGATACTCAAATGGGGAAAGTCGGAAAGGGACCTTCTACAATTTAAATATTTACAGTTCCTGCTGTTAAAATTAAAGAAGAGTTTGACTAATGGTCGCGGGTCAAGGGTCAAGGGTCAAGGGTCGCGGGTCCAAAGTCGCGGTCGCGGGTCCATTGTCGCGGTTGCGGGTCTAATGTCGCGGTCGCGGGTCTAATGTCGCGGTCACGGGTCCAGGGGAAAATGAATTCGAGGTAACTGAGTGAAAACGACTGATATGAACACAATATAAGAGGAAAAAAATCTTTTTTTATGCACGATACTCTCTGGTAGTCAATTTACAGGTTACGGATGTTAGAGTCAACAAAATAATGTCTCAAGAAAAGACCTAAAAGAAAAAGCTGGCCGACTTTTGTGTTCACCGCAAGTTTATTTTGTTTTCTTTCTATCGGGCCCATTTATGTGTAAATTCAGCTTTGAATACACTTATGCGTAACAGTATCTGATAAAAAAGTTACCATGAGCTACTATTGTTGTCTTCTTGTGTATGAATTGCTCACAAATGCTTAGGGGTTCATTTACTGAAAAATATGGGATGCACTTCATAGACTACAAATTATAAACGTTACCACAACTTAAAGCCTTTTTTTAAAAAAAGCGAACTCGGGCTCGAAAAGCTACGAGTCTGTTGGTAGACATTGTTTGTTGACTCTAACATCCGTAACCTGTAAATTGGCTACCGGAGAGTATCGTGCATAAAAACGTTTTTTTTCCCTTTAGATTGTGTTCATATCAGTCGTTTTCACTCAGTTACCTCGAACTCCAAATCATTTTCCCCTGCCGCGATATTGGACCCGCGACCGCGTCTTTGGACCAGCAACCCGCGACCCGCGACCTGCGACCCGCGACTATTAGTCAAACTCCAAACTAGATTCATCGTCATCCGAAAACATTTCTGCGGAAATTCGGAAGATTTCGTACGTGCTCGGGGTATCTTCGGATGAAACTGAGGACGTTGCTAAAAGGACTATTGTCAGCAAGGAGTAAAACAGTTTGCGAGATTCGCATGGCCGACAAGAAGCGGTTTTGAAAACCTAAGCAAAATCTATCTGAGAAGGCAGTCCAACTTCACTAAAGCAGAACGTCTTTGCAGTATTAACGTCGTAATCTCGTATTGACTTGACCGACCTGGTAAGCTAATTTTCACCAGTCTTTTAATGCTGTTGACCGAGAAACACTTCTACGTGATAGAACTTAAGCATGGATAAGTTTATGCTGAGAAGATTTGTTATCTTATTGTTTAAAACGCTTTTCCGCGATCAAATTTAAATCTGGACCCAGAAATGTTATCAGTTTGAAAGAAAAGGATTAATTGATCTTTGATTGCAAGTGAAGTATTCTATTTTATGCATGAATAGTGTTATTATGTTTCGCTTTTTATTTATAAATCCAGCTTGTTCAAAAACTTCTGTCTTCAGTTTTGCCAGTCGATCCCGTGACATACATTATGACAAACATAACTTTTTTTGTTATAATCTGCATTTATTGCCAGACATGAAACCTGTAACAGATATATTTGGCGATTATGTGATTCTCAGGATATGATGCTGGAGCGAACATCAAAATCAGTCACGTTGGGCATGCCAAACCCAACTGGCTTCACGATGGGCATGCCCGGTATGCCAAATCAGACGAGCAAAAACTAAGAATGAATCATCAGCCTCGGCGAGAGATCTGGGACCTAAGTTTAGCTAGGTCAATTTTGGGCTGCGAGGGCATGAACCCATTTTTCCCATGCCTATGAGATGTTATTTCTAAATACCAATGTTCCCTTGAATTTTGTCATGTCTAAATATATAAAATTTTCACTCTCTCATTAATCCTCAGACTGGATGCGGTTTTTACGCTCGCTAGGCAGGTTCAACTGAAAATCATGCCCATACCCTCATTCAGAACAAAATGCTATCAAACTTTAGTTTCCAAACCGTTGGCCACCGATTCTGTGCCATTTTATAAAGGCACGGTGAGATAACTTGAAATCAACGATAAAATAGTGGGAATCACGGGACAGGAAAAGGCGCAGACGGCGAATAAAAGAATCTCCAATAACTAAGACACGCGGCTCAGCCATTGAATAATAGGAAAGACAAAAGGAAAACAGGGTACTTGCCTAAAAAATGTGGAAACTTGGTTCAAACAAGCGATGTGAACAACGTGATGGTGAGCGATCGAAAGGGCGAGCGCATGGAAAAGCGCGCTTAAGAACGATATCGTCCGGAACGCACTAAATTCTGATTGGCTGGAAATAAGATAGGCTTGGAACCTGCCGCGTTAGCCTGCAAACCATTATCAAATACCTTGCCATAAATTCCCATTTTGATGTCGTCATGAACCATGGGTATCTTTTATCAGTGAGAACGAATACCACGACTACACGTGCTGATGCCAGCGATGGTGGTTTTAGTGTAACACGGTAGTATTCTGAGTTCCATGCTTTTTCGTCTAGTCTCGCATTCACCATTATATTCACATGCCCCACGTTCATGTTTTTGGAAAACAGATATTTAGCAGTTAACGTTTGGCGTATAATATGCAATGTGAAAAAGGTGAATCAATGACCTACCAGTTCGCCCGATTATTCTCTTCGGTCTTTACTTTAAACAGAAATATTGACTCTAGAAATCGTAACCTGTAAATTTGGTGCTACCGAACGGAGTATTGCGCATTAAAGCAGTTTTTGGATTTTGCTGTTAACAAAAACATATTAAGACCTTCAGCTTGCATCATTGGAGAGTTTTCATTAAGTGTTGTTTGTCGGATATTTGTTCTTAATCACCCAGCCCCTACATCAAAAGAAGAATTCTTTTTAGTGGTTTAGAGTTTAATTGCTCTTATTATAAGTATAAACTGAGGCTTCGCTTTTTGCCTTGGCAAAATCTAGTACTTACTTGTTTAGGCTTAGTATACTTTTGTCTAAGCCCTAGTTTTGCTGAGTGTTATTTTCATGCTTTAATTGAATTAGCAGAGTCCCAACTTGGAAAAGTGAAGGATACGTGTAAACGATATATGGACAAAGCACATACTTTGAAAAGAAGGAACTAAAGTAATATTAAGAAAGGCCCTCTCGGATGTATGAGTCAAAAAGAGGAACATTGTAAGGGCAGCAAACCGTAACTTTTGACCGCACAAGTTTCAAAGCAAATTCGAAATTCAGAATGTTGTGTTCATATTATACATGTACTTATTTTAAAGTTTTAAATAGGTTTTAATTTTAGTCGATAATTGACCTGAACCTGTAGTTTTAACAAAATTGCTCAGTGTATTTTGTTAACGATGAAACTAGTAGACAGCAAGATCAGAGAAGCCAATATATACCAAATAATTCCACCAACAAAAAAGATTAAACCGCAGGTGAAAGGAGCTATATTTAACCATCTGGTAATCATGGCTGTGATACTTCTTGCCCTTTCGTAATCTCCTGCGTCATGTGCTTTGTCCACCTAGTATAGCCAAAACATTAAAACAAAAGAACAGATATAACATGCCAAGTAAAAACAACTTTTTAAATATTAAAAAATTTAATTAAAAAAATTTGTGCTGAAAAATGAAAAGAGTTTAAACGCGTTCTGAACCATAATTTCATGCACCACGTTTCAATCGGACACCATTCAGGAAATCTCAAAACTGCATGAATGCAATATACGCAGAATGACCCAAAGAAATAAATTAAACTGAAAAGTGCGCCCTTTTTTGGCGCCAATCAATTTGCAAACGCAGCCACTGTTTTAATGTTGCGGGTGTTGCGGGCTTGACATACGATGACAATCAAAAAGCCACGAAATCTCATTGCCGATTCGCCTTTTCCGCACAGCCACATGGATTCTTCTTGTCTTTATTATATAGTCGGGCTGCATGGCAGCACGATGCTATCTGACGAAAGTCGGCCATTGAACAAAAGATGTCTTGGTAGGTCACGCTCCCTTCTACTTTAATTTTTTTCTGCAGAATATGTTTGCATGATTGACTTAACAGTTTCCTTTTACCTATATTTCCATTTGAAACCGTCTGAGAAGTGTTTCTTTTTCAGACGGTGGGTAACGTGATCGTGACATAATATTCAGAGATGAAACAGATCTTGTATTTTGTCTCCTTGGCTACGCGAAGCTAACAGCTGGCGGAGAAGGGCGAGTTCGAATCCTGGCATATTTAGTGTGAGTCGTTTTTCTTCTTTCATTTTTCGCTTCCTACCGTTTTAGCATTTTTTCGCGATCAAACCCACACACTCACACAAACAAGAAAGGTGCGAAGACACGCGGAAAGGCCGAGAGGAGACAGAGATCAGTTCGCCACACTCGATTTCTGGATTACAGAATGATAAATGTTTGACTCGGAGCGTTCATTTAGTCTCAAATATGATATGATTCGTCCACCGCATTAATTATTAATCCCGGAATTGTAGCTAGCCCGACTTCACGTTCAACAACTGAGCGTCCTTTTCCCTCTAGCGTTTTGACATTTGACTTTTGTAATGTACAGGGAAATTGTACATGAAAATAGATGCAGAATCACGGAGAACTCAACACCATTTAATCAACATATCCGTAAGCACATGACAAGAAGGACGTAATGCGCATGCGCAAAGCGCATAAAGATTCATGGGATATGACAAATGCCCTCTCTTGAAGCAAAGGAAAGAAAACTGAACCTGATAAAAATACAACGCAATGTACTAATAGGAAGAAGTCTAAAGTTACGTGAACAGTTTCCACTTAAGTTTACTAAAGACTAGAAGAACCTCTGAGGCGGTTTACGCTCTCTGAGAGGGTATCTCCACTCCAGTTGCGCAGGCGTTGATGCTTGAAGCTCTGAATCTCGCACAGATGAATCCTGCGGTGAAGAAGAAGCATCAGCCATGTTATCCATGGCTGGAGTGTCAAGCACGGGCATAGCCTCTTTCCCGGAGTAGTCAATCGATAAATCGATCAAACTCGGTAAATCTAATTTGATTGATATCGATTGTATCGATCAATCGGTAGAAATCGAAGACACACTCGTTTCGTTTATCGATTTATCTAGATTTTACCGATTCCATCGATTTATATCGGAAGATACAACTGTTCTTCTGTTCATCCATAAATAAAAACTGATTTCATGCAAACAGTGAGTTTCTTTAACAATGGAGTTGCAATTGAGAGTCGAAGGATCAAACAATTTATTTTCACTTTTTTTAATAAAAAGTTTAAAAAAATCTTATCTTTTCTTTAAAACCCACTTAAATTTCTTCTTCTGACGGCCGATATTGGCCAGGTTTGTAGGCACCCAGTTTTTTCACGATTTAGAAAAAATAGATCTCCCACCCTTTCAAAATAACATCAGTTCCGCGTGTAGTTACTTGCGGGAGTAGTCAATAGATAAAAATCGAAATCGGTAAAAATCGTTCGCGATCAAGTGATTTTATCGAGCAATAACGGAAAACGGTGAAAAGCTATCTAGGGAAATCTTTTAGCCTGAATTTCAGGCATCCCTTTGACTCTAGAGGATGTCTGTAATTCAGGCTGCATTGTATTTCTCGTGGTACTTGCCTGCGAGAACTGCGAATGTAATTAAACAGAACCGTTATTATGTACAAACGGATCACGGTTTTTAGAGAGAATCTTGTGTCTGTAATAGTTTCTATATTTCTTATTTTCATGTTTGTTGATCAGTTGTTACACGTGGATGTCAGTGTTTTCTCAGCCGTACTAATTAACACATACCAAAAAACAACAATGTCAGACTTACCGTTATAAATCGTTAAAATCATGAGAAATGGATACTATCGATTTGACACGGCAATTTACTTTATCGATTTTCACCTATTTCCGTTATCAATCGGTAAAGATCACTTGAGTTTGCTCAGGTAAATGAGGTTCACGAACTAACTCTGACCCTAGTGTGGGGAAGATATGAACCGTGGACGTAATTGTTCTTGATGTCGCTTCCAGATAATGTCTCCGACATTATCAAAATTCCGAGGACTGACTGTTCCAACAATGGTTCCTGGAATCCATTTAGCTCCTTTGCCAAAATTACGCACAAAAACTGCTTGGTTTGGTGTAAACTGGGCTTTATTATCAAGTTTGTCTTGAAAAACCTTAACTTCCTGTTTTGAACTTTTGGCTCTCAGTGAACTGAATCTAATTCTAGGCTGTCTGTTCATAAGTAATTCGGGGGGTGATTTCCCTAATGCGGTGGGTATTTTTTTTTTATTTCGCACACACAAACAATTACAATACATTACATTTACAATTCATTACAGGTAACTGTTATCGTTTACAAAAAAGAAATAAAAAGAAAAAGAAAGACAAGGTCCACAAAAATACTATAGTTTATATATTAACAATTAAGAGAAGGCTCCCTGCCGTATGGTCCTCCATCACCCATCTGCCCGTTTGTCACTTGCACTTTAATTAACTGTATTGATCAATTATACTCTTGAGGGGCATTGTTTGAAAGTAGCCCATTGCTTCCTAAAAGAGGCTAAACGCAATCTGTTTCTCAATTTCCATCGAGCGTATGACTAACTGAGTGTACACTTGTACCATAGGAATAGTATTTCGTAGTTTGCAACTATATATATAATGTCTAGCAATGAGGAGGAAGTGGTGTAGGAGA
>OZ037996.1:46064410-46181910 GCA_964035705.1 Porites rus | reverse complement strand
TAAACGTGCAGCGTGCAACCATCGAGTTATGGATGCATGCGGGAGGTTGCTAAGCATGAAAGAAGCCCGAGAGTTGCACGAAGCGAAAGACTGCCGGTCATTTAGTATTTTGAAAACTGTGACCGGTTACCGGCCATATAGCCATAGCATTTTAAGTTTAATTACTTAAAATTGTCTGCTAAGTTAGCTCATATAATGATGTCAAAAAGTAAAAAGTCATCTTACCTGAGAAGAGATCAAGGAGAAATAATAAATATGTAGAGACTTGGAAGAAATTGTTTAAACCTCAATCGCTGCTTTCTCGATACGGATGACTTTTTCAGCAACTATCTCATCCTCTTATAGCGTTTCTCCGGTGATATCATCAGATTTCTCAATGTCTTTTAAGTAAAACTACTTTACAACTTCCCATACGGATTTTTTGTTCTTGCCAATAATATATAACTGCATAGCGGAATTTTTGAATGACCGGTAACCTTGAGCGGTCAACGGCCATATAGCCACAGCATTTTAAGTTTAATCACTTAAAATTGTCTGCTAAGTTAGCTCATATAATGATGTCAAAAATTAAAAAGTCATTCTTACCTGAGAAAAGATCAAGGAGAAATAATAGCTATAGAGACTTGGAAAATGTTTAAACCTCAATCGCTGCTTTCTCGATATGGATGACTTTTTCAACAGCTATCTCATCCTCTTATAGCGTTTCTCCAGTGACATCATCAGATTTCTCAATGCCTTTTAAGTAAAATTACTTTACAACTTCCCATACGGATTTTTTGTTCTTGCCAACAATACAACTGCATAGCGGAATTTTTCATCGTCACACTTCAGTTATTAGCTAAAAGGTGGAACTACACGTGCTGATGCCAATGATGGTGTGGTTGTAGTGCAACAGGGTAGTATTGTCGCATTCACCCTTATATTCACATGCACATAACAATCCAAATTGATGTTAATCACGTTCATGTTGCTCTTGAGACGACTGTAACACCAGGGAGAAAATGGAAAACAAATATTAATCCGTTAACGCTTGGCGTATTATGGGCAATGTGAAAAAGGTGAATCAATTACCTACCAGTTCGACCCGGTTATTCTTTTTGGTCTTTACTTTAGACAGAAATATTGACTCTAGAAATCCTAACCTGTGAATTTGGTGCTACCGAACGGAGTATTGCGCATTAAAGCGGTTTTTGGATTTTGCTGTTAACAAAAACATATGATTGGAGAGTTTTCCGTCCAAGTGTTGTTTGCGGGATATTTGTTCTTAATCACCAAGCCCGCCCATCAAAAGAAGAATTCTTTTTAGTGGTTTTTTAATTGCTCTTATTAGGCGTGGCTTTTAGCCTTGGCTAAATCTAATATTTGCTTGTTTACTCTTAGTATACCTTTGTCTGAGCCCTTAGTTTCGCTGAGTGTTATTTTCATGCTTTACATGAATTAGCAGAGTCCCAACTTAGAAAAATGAAGGATACGTGTAAAGGAAATATGGACAAAACACGTACTTTGAAAAGCAGGAACTGGAAGTAATATTAAGAACGGCCCTCTCGGATGTATGAGTCAAAAAGAGGAACATTGTAAGGCCAGTAAACCGTAACTTTTGACCGCACAAGTTTCAAAGTAAATTCACAGATGGGCCCAAAATTCAGAATATGTTCATATTATACATGTGTTTAAAATTTTTAAATAGTTTTTTTAGTTGATAATTCACCTGAACCTGAGTTTTAATAATATTGCTTTATTTTGTTAACGATGAAACTAGTAGATTGCGAGATAAGCCAATTTATACCGATTCCACCAACAAAAAAGATTAAACGGCAGGTGAAATAAGCTATTAAATATTCAACCAAATGGTAAGGGCTAGCTGGGAGTCTTCTTGCCCTTTCGTAATCTCCTGTGTCATATGCATATGCTTTGTCCACCTAGTATAGCCAAAACATTAAAAAAAGAACCGATATATCATGCCACGTGAAAACAACTTTTTAAATATTGAAATATTTAATACTAGTGTGCTGAAAAATAAAAAGATTTTAAACGCGCTCTAAACCATAATTTCATGCACCACGTTTCAATCGGATACCATTCAAGAAATCTCAAAACTTTAAGTTCAAGAACTCAGCGACGTTGTATTAGGCTTTAATAGTGAAATGCATGAAAAGCCCATAATCCAGAAAGGAGTATACACTACCAAACTCCGCGGTAGTTTCAATCTTAAACCCAAAATTTTGCCTTCTTCGGAAGACGAAATTTTAATTAGCATCAAGTGCAAAAGGCAGTGTTGTGCTTGACTAAAAACATCCCGGGGCAGGCTTGCAACAGCAACCAGAAAATTCTTTCCAAATCAGGGGGAAATATAGATTTAAAAATGTCCTTGGTCAAAAATATTACTTTGAAAGGTACTGCCACACGTACGTTTGCCAAATGTGAAAAGTTGATGAAGTAGATGTTAAATATTAAGCTATTATTTCTCTTTTTCGTTCTTCATTTTTGTTTTATTATTTATTGCTGTTACTGCTGGCGGTTGTTTTTTGTTTGTTACAATGCAGTTTTTTTTTGTTGGAATTTGCTTTGCTTATTACTTACAGTGGTTATTTCATACGATCTTGATCGAAAAATACCTGAATACTCTCACGTAACTGCGGAGGCAGTTGGATGCCAATAGTATACCTCTATTTCATCCCATCAATTTTGACCCCGGACTCACCTCTGACAAATTACAATTAATCATGGTTTCTTAAAATCTGCAGAAACTTTAGTAGGATTTTCTTAATATTTTCGTAAGGTAAAATATCATGATTTCTCTAGGCAATATTTTGCCAGAAATAAAAACATATAAATTAAAGTGATTTTTTCCAATGACGTCAAAATGTTTAATTGGCATCTAGAAGCCCGGAAGCGCCCGTGCCATAATATTCAAAGGCTTTCATCCCCACTTCCCACTACGTTGGATGACCAACAGGTTCAGACGAAACTCTGCAAGCGACGGAACGGAATAATATGTGGGATTAAGCCAAGTAATTATTTTGGAAGAGATGACATTGATTTTTTCGGAAATGCTCCTCGTTGCAGGAATAAAACAGTATTTTCAGTTGGTCTTTAAATGGCGTCCGTGAAAACTCAATGGTTTAAACACTTTAAAAAACTTGCAGACAGAAAATATAGATTTCTGTTAGAAAACGCTATTTTGGGAAAACGCAAAATGTTTTGGAAAGCGTTCATAGAAATAACTTTCAGTAAGTAGCCAGTTGTTTATGACTTGAGCTCAGCCGGAATTTTTCCTGAAATGGCGAAAGAAGATGACGTTAGCCCTGCGCACATGAACGTCTCGAGGAGACTTTTTGTATCCTCCCCAGGGAAATTCATGAAGGTTTTATTTGAAGATCTTAAATTTAGATTAATTAAAACCAAAATGAATATGGGTTGGCTACTATCCATAAAAATTCTAAACTTAAAGTCGTGAGTGAAACCGTGATCTGTCGATCGATATTTCACCTATAAGAGCCGCAAGCAAACCGCAAGCAAAAATATCAAACAAAAACGTCGCGGAATTTAAACCGTTCTCGAGACAGAAGCTTTGAATAAGCAGAATTATGAATTCTTATGAAGTCTCGGAATGTACATTCCGCCGGTACATCTCTTGCCAATGACATCACCGCTGAGATAGCTGACGATTCAGTCCTATGCTGTTTCCAAGGGGTACATATCTGATTCACGACTGTTAAGGGGTTTACTATATATAATTGCTAAATATTCCTACTTATAAAATTACAGCGAAGAAAGTGTAATGTATATGTGCTTTATATTTGAGGATTCAGTTTGCAATGTTCAGTCAGAAATCAACGAAATTAAAAAGCCTAGCGGACAACACTAAACGTAAAACGATTTATCCGAACCTTTAATAGTATATAACTGATCTGATGCGCGAGATTTCAAATCCGAGTTAAGGTTTTCAGAGTAATAGCTAGCGGTGACAAAGAACCAAATGGACAAACCGTTTAAAGTGAAGATTTATCATGATAAATTATATAATATTGTCGTTTACATCATCGGATAATATAATGGGCTGTCTGTCAGTGGCATCCCATCATATCCGGGGCAACTATTCTCAACTTCCCAAGTATTTGTACTATACCCTGCCGGCAGAGTTTGATATTCTAATTGGCTTGGTTAATTCACTTTTGATGCCACCGTGATGCCGCATGGCTGATTATACCAGTTGTGTCTTTAAATAGTGAGAACTCTAATATTCGTAGTAATGGTCTACAATAGACGCGCATTCTTATTAAGCCTCCTAACGGTACCATCGGGAAATCGTACCTGTTAACACTGGAAACGGAAGAGCTTTGGTTGAAGTCTAAAAATGACGAAATAAAGCTATTACTGAGTGCGGTTTATAAGTGAAAAAGGAAGTACAGCCTTATCTCCAGGTTATTTAGTCATGAACTAATAACAAAATTAGAAGTGCTTTACCCTCAAAGGTTTATGAATTTAAAATTGTTTCCCCTAGATGATCATTTAGACCTGCTGTTCAATGGACGACGGGTGCAAACTAACAGGGTTAGTTTGTTTGCCCTGAGGGGAGTAATCCGAGCAGAGGATTAATAAGTCTTGTAGAGTTAAAACTTGAACACACTTGACAGCGATAACTTCAAACGGCTGTTTACTAAACAATCAGGACTTCACAAAATCTCGAAGACAATTCAGACTGAACTGTACCGTAGACTTGGCGTATCCTTGAGTTTGAACTTGCTTGAAAATTTGAAGCTTTTGGAAGCGGTTCAATAGAAAAGAAATGTCAGGTTATCTCAAGTTACATAGCGAAACTTTTACTGAAAAGCGACGAAACAAAATAGACTTACATGTACAGACAACTCTTGTTACAGATTATTCTCACATTGCTCACGTTAGGCGTAATAGTCATCGTAAAAAAAGCGACGCAATCAGTTCTAAGAGACTTTTTATTAGAGAATCAAGAACCCTTTCTAATAACTTCGACCTGCGTTGTCTAACAAGTCCCACAGTTCTTGGCGCAACGACAAGAGGAGGCATGATCAAAGATCACTATCCATCAGTCCATGAATTTAAGCAAAAAATATTTCTCTTGGTCATAAGGTCAACTTCATTACTTAGTGTTGAAAAACCGTTTACAAATTGTTATAAAATTGGCAGTTTGTTTGGTTGGAATTTTTATGAGAAAAATCTCGTAGTCTGTCTCAGAAGAAATACTTATACATGCTAGTATCAGATCAGCTTTAGCATGGTCTAAGCTCTGGGAACTGCGTTCTAAAGGAAGAACTAGTGTCGCTTAACTGAACGTTTTTTCATCTGAAGCTGGTTTAGATTAGAACGGTCGAGATTAGGATAAGTCAAGAATACCGTAGCCTGAGTATCAGGCCTTCCTAAGGGGCTAGGTGAGAGGAGATTTTAGATGGGGGAGGGGGGAGAAGAGCTCTCTCCCTTTTTCGCTTCCACCTTTCCTCTTTTCCCCCAGAAACGCCTGATACTGAGGATAACAATACCGGTACATGTTTATCTTTATAATGCCATTCATTTGCCAGGCACTGGGAACATTTTTTTTTGTCTGCGCAAAATGGGAAACGGACCGTGATTGGTGTTTTTGAAGGCTGGGAGGAGGGGTGGGGGGTGAGTAACAACGATAATGAATTTTTATAGCGCTAGAACCAAAATAATAATAGTAATAAGTTTGTATGCTGTTGATATTATATTGCTATGAGCCCACCAGTCGGTTGGAACCGTAAGTGCCTGGAAACTATATATGACTTGTGTCTAGGACCCGCCATGTTTTTTAAGTCTAGTTCTGACTTTAAATACTTGTGAGACCTAGCTGAGTTGTGTTTTATCGCCTGAAGCAGCACTTGTCAACATGGTGATAGCGATTTTTCCTTGGTAAAAGAGTCAAACTCGTTCTGGGATACGAGTGAGAACAGGATAACAATATTTTCCACATTGAGGTGGCACAATTCCATTTACCGCGAAACCTGGATCTGACCGATGGTAATTTTGCTAATAGTTTTACGAAATGCAAGCGTCAATTGGAAGTCTACATGGAAGCTAAAGTAGAGCTAATAACAAGCCTACATTGTGCGGGCCTGCAAGTTCTCGAAGTCTTTGATCATTTCCACTTCGAAGCCGACGATGACAAAAACGATCCCGTGAGGCTGTGTATAAAAGTGGGACGGGGAAAAGGGGACGGGGACTTCGGGACGCGTGTGTGGGGACTTGGGTCTTGGGGACGCGAGACGAGGGACTTGAGGACATCAAATATGGGACGCGGGGACGTCAAATACAGGGACGCAGGGCACGCGGGATATGAATTATTATTGCAAAAGTCGGAGGTAAATGCGATATCAGTCACTTTCCTCGTGAATATGTTTTGGCGAAGGCAACCCACCCTGCCCTCCTTAGGAATCCTCCAGGCCTTTTTGCGAAGCGAAGACTCGGCGAAGACCCTCTGCATTGAAGAACGTAAAACCGTTGTCCTGGTCTTCTTGCTGATGGAATATTGGAGCCCAAAGCAGGGTAGGGCGGGTTGCGGTCGCCAAGATTTATGTACAATAACAGCATTCGATTCCAAATAAATAAAAAATTAAGTGGCATAAGCGAGCTTCGAACCCCGAAGTGCTAGCTCCAAAATCCATCGCCTGTACCACTAAACTACGGGGGATTCAACTGTTGTAGCAATATTTATTTTGTTCTACATATTTTCAGTGGCAAACCTAACAGTAAATGCTTGCTAACAGTACTTAAAGGCTGATTTCCACTGACGCGTTTTTGGCTATGCACGTTAACGCAAGTAAATTTTAATCACGTAAATAAGATAGAGGTAAGATTGTTGAGATTAAACGTGAAGTTGAGCGAGATTCTACTTTTACGCTTACGTGCGACCTTCCATACATTGCCTCTATTCTATTTGCGAACGTAAGTTTTACGCACGTATACGCATGGAAAAATTACGCGACAGTGGAAATCAACCCTAACCCTAATCACGAGAGTCAGTGCGCTTACTCCTATTATAAAGAAATATTTTGTGCAAACAGTAAGGTGTCCAATGTGGTTTTGGAAGGTGGAATCTAATGTTGACAATAAATAACATATTTTCACGAAGAAAGAGATATCGCATTTACCTCCGACGTTTGCGATAATCATTCACATCCCGCGTCCCCTACTTCCCTGTTTTTGACGTCCCCGCGCGTCCCATACTTGATGTCCTCAAGTCCCTCGTCTCGCGTCCCCAGGTCCCAAGTCCCCACACACGCGTCCCGAAGTCCCCGTCCCCTTGTCCCTGTCCCACTTTTATACACAGCCATCCAGCGAAGGTCCTCGAAAAGCTTGAAGAGTACTCTATAACCCGCGAGAAAACGAAGTTCTCCAAAGTTTTCGATTCTGGAACATACCTTTCCACGAGCCTTTTGATGTGTTCCTAAAAAGCTAACAAGCACAGCCTAAATGTTGCTAAAACAGCGAGAGCTAATGATTATTGAATCAAGACAAAGACTATCTGCCCAATGTGACGATGTAGAAATCAGAATTGATGACCAAATTATCAAGAGAGTCGATCATACCAAATCCTTGGTTCCTACCATAGATGCTCAACTCTCTTGGGGTAAACACACTGAAGAGATTTGCAAGAAAGTCTCTTCAGCTATAGGCACCCTAAAACGTGTGCGGCCCTTTATATCCAAAGAAACTGCAATTCAAATTTATAACGCTTTAATTATGCCTCATTCTGATTACTGCAGCCCCGTCTGGGACTGTTTGAGTGGTTACTTGAGAGATAAGCTCTAAAAATTACAGAATCGCGCAGCCAGGGTTATTACTAAATCACCCTTTGATACGAACTCAAACCACCTTCTCTCCACCCTCGACTGGTAGAGGCTATCTTTTCGACGAAAGAAACAAAAAGCCTTAATGATGTATAAAACATCCATGACCTTGCTCCGGAATATCTACAAAGTCTTTTCTCTCAGCATCACTCTGCTTACAACTTAAGAAACTCTGAGGGAAGGCTGACTCTGTCCAAACCAAGCACCAATTATTTGAAACGAAGCTTCTCTTACAGCGGGGCCATGTTATGGAATAACTTGTCCAAAAGCTTAAAAAATGCTGCATCTGTTGAGCATTTTAAGCGAAATATCAACAAGGTAGCTGATATATCGGATTCCCTCACGGCAATCATGTAAAGCAGTTGTAATTAGTTTTAGTTTTTAACTTAAGCTTAACCGATGATTTCCCGTGTTTATTAAAAAGGATTTACATACACACATACATGCATACACTCGAAGGAAAATGCCTCCAATCAAATGTAATCTACCAAGCCACTGTAACCACAGCGACGACAACTGAAACTTACGTAGGACTGGCAACAAACTTTAAGGAAGAAATGAAACGGAACTCTCAAAATATATTTGGACTTTACAAGACTCTAGGAAACCTTTCCAGATAAAATGGAAAGTTTTAGAGAAATGTAAACCCTATATCAACATTAGCGAATAATGTAATCTTTGTCTTTATGAAAAGTTCATCATCATTTGTAAAAAAGAGCTTTGTAGCCTAAACAGGCGAAACGAACTAGCGAGTTCATACCCCCACAGAAACAGATATGTACTTCAGAACTCTAGAGTAACGTAACTAAGACACAATTCATCTGTTACCTAGATACAATCTCTTAACGCATCCCTATAACAACCACCCAAATTTTACTGCCAGCTTTTAATTTTAACGGTCAATCGTTGAAGTTGCCTGATGAGTGTGGTCCTACAATTTCGGACCGTACGAAACAGCACTGTCGTAATAAACGATCAATGATTACTCCGGAAGCCTGAACTCCTGTGATTATTAATAGTCAATGCTCTTCAATTAAATGAATTGAGCGCTCTACGAAATACGTGCTACCCAGAATACAAGTATTTACGTGCATACATACATACATACAACGTAGCCAGAGCTTCTAAAGGCGACTGACGACAGGGCTTAACTAAGTGCAACAACGATTTTTACAAAGGAATCATGTTTCATGATGCGTATTTGCGGGCGACAAGAGGAGCCCGCAATCCTAATCTCCAGGTTGTTATTACGCATGCGTCGCATGTATGTAGCCAGCATTCGTTTGGACTTCCATTAAGAATGTATGGAATGCACACAACGCACTTTGATCACGCGCGTTTGGACCTTCTACCACTCATCTGATCACGCGTGTTTCGACCATCTGTCAAGTGAAACTTACGCAAAGTAAAGCGCTGGAGCAAAAGCATTTTGACCTTCGATTGTTATCGCCCGCACTCCGTAACCTCTGGTTATTTCTAGTTCTAGCAGAACCAGGAGCTGTTCTAGTAAATATATACTCGGTGCCGCCTTCCTTATTTACTGCTCATGGTGCCCCGAGGATAGTCTCCCAGGCAGTCGCTCTTAGGGGTTCGTCACGCGTTCATCCCTCTGCGTGGTAGGCTACCCCCAGGATGGGTTTGTCGAAAGTTTTTTTCACCGTTGGACTAATATTTCACTTTGCAACTCAAAAGTGTAAACCCCTTAAATAGAAGTCAGATGGATTCTCTAGACTTGTTTTCTTAAAAGGTTCGCAGGTACTAAGTTGGAGAATGTCATTGTATGATCTGGAATTAATTCGTCTGGTTTCATTTTTCGGCGCACATCATTTTAGTAAACGCTAATCAATAATCACAAACTGACCAATTTTATGAAGTAAAGCCAAGAGAATAATTTGCCCACTATTCTCGGATAAAGCGGGATTTCGGTTAGTAAAGCAATTAATTATTAACTATTATCTTGTTCTTGTATCGCTTTCACGCGTAAATAGATTATTAATGGGATGAAGATAAGACCAAATATGACCGCAATTAAACTACACAATTTAGCATTTTTTGCGTTTTCCACGGCTCCTTTGTGATCTCCAGCATCGTATGCTCTATCCACCTAGAGAAAAAGAAAGAAAATCATACGAGCATAAATTATGTAATCATAAAAACATCATTCCCGGCACTGCAGACATTTCCAGTACCAGTTCATGTGAAACGGTCATTCACAGTTTAAGGCCCGGTTCAGATGCTGAACTTTACCGAACCTAATAGACCTTTGTCACGTCGCGGTCATTTTGTTTCAGGAGATTAAAAAAAGCAGTGAGAACGAGGCTAGCCGTGCAAATACAAAGCTTTAAGTTAAACGAACTACCTTTGACCTTGTCTGCCAGGGTTACTCCCCAAAAATACTTTACGGGTGTTATGTGCCGCGGTTCGTAAGTGACGGTTCGAGACGTTTTCTACAACAGTGTGTAGTATAAATTTGAACGTACGAAGCTCAAGTAAAGATAGGGACTGCTCTAAACTAGCTGCTAAAAAATCAGCCTTTTCTTGTACGCTGATTTGTTTTCTAAAACAACTGCTAGGCCTGAATTTAAAGGCCCATGTTCACCCAAACGGCTTTGCGCGCTTGTGTTGTCAAATGCAGTATTTTGATTGGCTTCCACTTTTGAGGAGCGTTGCGTGACGATACAGAGACAGTATCAAATAGGCCAGTAAGACTTTAATTCTTTTCCAAATGGAGGAAGATATATCGCCGACTTCGTTAAATGGCACCGCAGAAAGCAGTTCAAAATTTAAACTGGTAGTGAATGCGTATGGATGCTTTGTCGAGTCCGATGAACACAATGATGAATGAAGATCACAAAATTGCGAAACGTCTAAGCACCAGGTGAGATTTTCCTGAAGCCCGATTCGACTGTGAAATGTTTTGATTCCTCAGTCTATTATTTTGGGTTAATTCTTGGGAAACTTAGGTATGTGTTCTCGAAAGAATAAGCGAGAAGTTGTGTTTGCAAAGCGCCGAATCAGCATTGCGTACAGTCTTGTCGCTGTAATCGCTGTGTTACACTTTCTTTAGGTTTTGCTAAGGATTTGTTTGCTAATAAATAGTTCTCGCTACTTTAGAGCTTTAATCGTGATACGCCAGACGATAAGTTTACGTTGAGGATATCACTCGCTTCATAGATTAAATTATGCACCTATCAATGTAAATCCCGTGGGGGGGGGGGGGGGAGTGCGGGCAAGGGGTGGGGATTTGATGCCTGAGACTATCCCCCTGTCGGGCGTTTGATCGTGCGAAGCGACCCCGGAGTCGGGACATTTGACTTTGACCGACAGAAGTCTGGTATCAATTCAGAAGCGGTTACCAAGTCTGTCCCTCGAGGCTTTCTGAAAGTCACGCTGTTGGAGAAAGGTGTGAAGTTTTCATTTGTTTCAATCGCCATAATCCGATACTTTAAACTGTCATCTAAACAGATAATGTCTATTTTGAGAAAGTTTTTATCTTCAAGTTCCCATCTGATTGTAAAACTCGATTGAAATCGAATTACACCATGAAAGTCAGAGGATTTTTTTACGGGTCACTGTTCCGACCTGTTGAGCAGATGTTATAAAGCATTTTACGTTTCATTAATATTATAATAGCACGGTCAATCTTCCTAGAGTGATTTTGTTGTTCAAAATAAGAGATGCTAGTGGAGAGAGAAAATACTTAATTACAGCGAGTAATTTAACGGAGCTTACGTTTAGTAAGGACGTACTTTTGAGATTTTCTTTTAATTCGTTTATACATTATTATAGTATTGTTTGTTTAGATTTTTTCCCCTGGGGTGGGGGCTTTTTTGACACTTTTGATTGACCTTTCGTTTCCCACCCTGGGGAATTTGATCAAAAAATTTTAAAATTGGTCGAATCCCCACCCCTTGCCCGCACTCCCCCCCCCCCCCCCCCCACGGGGTTTACATTGATAGGTGCATTAAATAAAGCATTGTTCATGTTAGATTGACTCGCTTGTTTTGCTTTCAACTGTTTTCAACGGGACCTTTTTTTACAATTGAACATTCGATGTAGAAGGAACTCGGAAAACACGCTGTCTGTAGTATTTACAGCCAAGAGCTTCTTTCCCATCTCTTCAGAGATTAAAAAAACGGATTCACGGAGACGAATGTACTTCGGCGACCCCCGTCGACGCGGTCTTCTAACCGTACGTTTCGATGGCGCCGCCATCGAAATGCTGCAGTGAAACAAACACTAACAGAAACAGAAAGGCAGACCAAAATATCCGAAAAGATGTAAAGAAAAATACCAAAAGAATCTTTTTAGACTTTCTTTTAAATCAGATTTAGCGAACTGTGGAAGATTAACAAAGATTAAGGGTGTGTTCCTTTCGGCGAATCCAAAAACGGATTTTTGATCCTAGATTTGCCAGATTTCGCGGTCGAAAGGAACGTGAAATCCGAAATTGGATTTGTAACCTTAGTAACCTTTCGCCAACGCGTGCAATATGCATGACAGCCTCTCAAAAAATGTCGTGTTTTCTACTGTTTGACAAATTATGCGATTATACCGTGCAGAATTTAGTGGTTGGCAGTTCGAATAGCGACGATGGAACATATAAAACAGACAAAGAAAGAAGCCCATTAAAACTGAAAATTATCTAAAGAATGTCGGCCAGTTTTATCCAGTTCCATAGCTCGGATTTGTTTATGTAACACGATCGAGTGATTGTCGCGTCTACAAGCGAGTTTGTAGTTAGTTAGCAGTTCATTTGTTACTTTTACTTATTTCGGATTTCAAGCAATCTTTAGAGACAAATGGTTAGTATATGGATATTTTAATGTACCAGGAACAATCTTCTAATGTTTTCAGATGTTTTGCGGCAAATGACAGCAACGAGGAAACTCTACGGCCTCTATGGGAATACTTCAACTGGAAATACCGCTGGATCATCTGACTAATTTCGGATCCACTGTGAATGGAACAGCGTAGATCACTAATCCGTTAATCGGGATTTGGATTCTTCGGATTTCAAATCCAATGAATCCTTTTTCAAAAAGGATTCACCTGATCAAAAATCCGGATTTGGATTTGCCGAAAGAAACGCGAAATCCGTTCTTCGATCTAAAATCCGTTTTTGGATTCACCGAAAGGAACACACCCTTGACTCTACACGCTGAAGGCAGCGATTTTCAACTACGCGAACTGTTTTTTTTCTGGAGTACAGGGCGCGCGATGCATCTAGGGTGAACATAGGCCTTTAAAGAAACCGGGCACCATATCCCTCCCGTGTAGCACTTAACTAGACCCACCACAACTTGGTGGAGGGAACAAAACAACTTAAGGTTATTTCTTACCTTACTACTGAAGACAATGGCTGATAAACCAGCAGGTAAGCAACAGAACAAGGTGGTAAAAATTGATACAGCCATGCAATTCTTTGGACGAGGAGGCTGAGCTGTTGAATTGGGCTGAAAATAAGAAAATGGTGGTGAATAAAGAAAGATTAGGCTTTTTGATCGCATAAAAACGTTACTGTCAGGTACAAAGAAATTATTGAATTAAACTTAATGAAGAGCTTACTTGCAAAGTCACACTCGTGGGAGTTGGCCTTTCTTGTGGGTACGGTTGCATCGGGTAGCCAGGATATCTGGGGGGAACTATTGAATAGAGTTTGTATTTAGTATAATGGCTCGTATTAGTTAGATCACACTGTTTCTTCACGATGACTCATTGTGTTATAATATGTATTTATAGCAAAGCAATACTGAACCAGGAGGAAAATCAATATTGAAAAAAAAATGTTTATATCAAGTGCTTAATTTTAATTATCAAGGGTAAATGATATTCTTACGTACCTTGAGTATCGTTGTGATCGGCCATTGCTTGAATATAAAATCGCTGAAAGTACAAATTATGAAATGGTAAACGTGCAGTGTGCAACCATCGAGTTGTGGATGCACGCGGGAGGTTGCTAAGCTCCAAAGAAGTGGAAGAGAGACTGCCGGTTATTTAGTGTTTGAAAACCTTGACCGGTTACCGGCCATATAGCCACAGCTTTTTAAGTTTAATCACTTAAAATTATCTGCTAAGTTAGCTAATATGATGATGTCAAAAATTCTTACCTGAGAAGAGATCAAGAAGAAATAATATGCACAGACTTGGAAAAATGTTTAAACCTCAAACGCTTCTTACTCGATATGGATGACTTTTTCAACAGCTATCTCATCCTGTTATAGCGGTTTTCCAGTGACGTCATCAGATTTCTCAATGCCTTTTAAGTAAAATTACTTTACAACTTCCCATACGGATTTTTTGTTCTTACCAATAATACAACTGCATAGCGGAATTTTTCATTGTCACAGTTCATTTATTAGCTAAAAGGTGGAAACTATCTGTTGTGTTGTAAAGTAAAATCACACCACGGCCTCCCGTTACTTCCTTGCAACCGTCTTCAAACGCAATCTTAATAAAGGTGGTGTGATTTTTTTCCGTTACAGGAAAGTCTGCACGAACTTAGGTTATTGTACAGTAAATCACATATATTGCGCAGTAAATCTTATTTATCAGAGGGAACGTCGTCAATACCACGACTACACGTGCTGATGCCAGCGATGGTGGTTTTAGTGCAACAGGGTAGTATTTTGTCTTCCATGCTTTTTCGTCAACCTCGTTTTCAGCATTATATTCACAGCATGTCCATAATAATCCAAATTGGTGTTAATCACGTTCATGTTTCTCTTAAGACGACTGTAACACCCGGGAGAAATTGGAAAACAAATATTTAGCGGTTAACGCTTGGCGTATTATGGGCAATGTGAAAAAGGTGAATCAATGACCTACCAGGTCAGCCCGAGCTTTCTTTTCGGTCTTTACTGTAGACAGAAATATTGACTCTAGAAATCGTATTGTGCATTAAAGCGGTTTTTTGATTTTGCTGTAAACAAAAACATATTGAGACCTTCAGCTTGCATGATTGGAGAGTTTTCATTTCAAGTGTTGTTTGCGGGGTATTTGTTCTTAATCACCCAGTCCCTCCTTATCATAAGTATAAAGTGAGGCATCGCTTTTAGTCTTGGCTAAATGTAATAGTTCTACTTGTTTAAGCTTAGTATACGTTTGTCAAGCCCTAGTTTTGCTGAGTGTTATTTTCATGCTTTACATTTATTAGCAGAGCCCGAACTTGGAAAAATGAAGGATACATGTTTACTTAAAGATGGACAAAGCACGTACTTTGAAAAGCAGGAACTGAAGTAATATTAAGAACGGCCCTCTCGGATGTATGAGTCAAAAAGAAGAACATTGTAAGGGCAGCAAACCGTAACTTTTGACCGCACAAGTGAAGTAAATTCAAAGATGGACCCGAAATTCAGAATGTTATGTTTGTATTGTACATGTATTTAAAATTTTAAAATAGGTTTTTAGTTGATAATTCACCTGAACCTATAGTTTTAATAAAATTGCTGTTTTTTTGTTAGCGATGAAACTAGTAGATTGCGAGATAAGCCAATATATACCAAATAATTCCACCAACAAAAATGATTAAACCGCAGGTGAAAGAAGCTATATTCAACCGTCTGGTAATGGCTGAGAGTCTTCTTGCCCTTTCGTAATCTCCTGCGTCATATGCTTTGTCTACCTAGTATAGTAAAACATTAAAAACAGATATATCATACCAAGTAAAAACAACTTCTCAAAAATTAAAATATTTAATACTAAATTTGTGCTGAAAAATTAAAAGACTTTAAACGCATTCTAAACCATAATTTCATGCACCACGTTTCAATCGAACACCATTAAGGAAATCTCAAAACTTTGATTTTTGATTATTTTAAGTTTAAGAACTTAGCGATGTTGTATTAGACTTTAATAGTGAAAGGCATGAAAAGCCCATAATTCAGCAGGGAGCATACACTACCAAACTCCGCGGTAGTTTCAATTTTAAACCCCAAATTTTGCCTTCTGTGGATGCCTGAACTTCTGAAGATGAAATTTTAATTAGCATCATGTGCTAAAGACAGTGTTGTGCTTGACTAAAAACATCCCGGGGCAGGTTTGCAAGAGTGACAAGAAAATTCTTCAGTTCCAAATGGAGGAAATATAGGTTGAAAAATGTCCTTGGTTAAAAATATCATTTTGAAAGGTGCTGCTACACGTACGTATGTTGATGAAGTAAATGTTAAATATGCAAATTTGTCGTTTTCTTTCTTCATTTTTGTTTTTTTTTTTTAATTTATTGCTGTTACTGCTGGCGGGTGTCTTTCTGTTTGTTACAATGCAGTTTGTTGGAATTTGCTTTGCTTATTACTTACAGTTGTTATTTCATACGATCTTGATCGAAAAATACTTGAATACTCCCACGTAATAACTGTGGGGGGAAGTTAGATGCCAATACCTCCATTTTATCCCATCAATTGATTGGCATCTAGAACGCCAGCAGCAGCCAGCATATTCAAAGGCTTTAATCCCCACTCCCCACCCCGTTGGATGACCAACGGGTTCAGACGAAACTCTGCAAGCGACGGAACGTGCGCCTACCTTATACTTTAAGCATGCATGATGGGAGTAAGATGCTGATTGGACTTTTTAAAAATATATATAAAATCAAGATGCTATATTTAACAGCGTTCATACCATGCAACTAAAGACCATGGCGACTACACTGATAGGAAAACAACAGAATAGTAAGGTAACGCTGGTTAAATGCTCGTAATTCTGGGGACGAGGAGGTTGTATCTGGACAGGCTGGTAAAATAAAAAGAAGACAATAAAAAAAACAGGTCGAGAGTTGAATATCAGGAAGGTTGGCAATTTTCATGCTCAGGGTCGGGTTGTTCAAAGCTTGGTTAAGATAACCCAGGGCTAATTTGAATTCAGATTTGAACGCTTAAAATTAAAGTAAATTCAGTGTAATTCCTTTTTTTTCGACAAGTTGATGTTTGGATGCTTTTAAAAAAAACAGAGACAATTACCCGAGAAAATGCATTTCAACAAAAGAAAAAGAAACCCGGGATAAAATTAAACCTGGCGGTTAACCGCTAATCAGCCTTCAAACAACTGGGCCCAGTGGGTCATCGAGAGCCGGTTAGTGCTAACCTGCGTTTCTTTTTCTTTTATCAAAAAGTACTCCCGCGGATAATTTTCTCTATTCTTTTTAGAGTATCCAGTTATCAAATTGTAGGCAAAGAGAATTAAACTCAATTTGTTTTTTAAGCTCTTATATATCAAAGTTCAAATTTTAAACTTACCCTGGATTATCTTAACCCAGATTCGAACAACCCGGCCCAGGTGGTGATAAATATCTGATAAATTTGTGATTTATTCATTTAAAAACCATTTCTCAATTTGTGATTGGTTTAATCCATCATTTAATAAAAAGCTGACAAAATTTGAAAAGTTTATAATAATGTCATGTGTTCCAAGCTAAAAAAATATTATATAATAAACGACTGGCACACACCTGAGAAGCAGTGTAGAGTTAGAGAGCGTGAAACTGGCTAAAAGATGTCACTAAGCCATGAAGAATTAAGTAATTAGGAAATTACGGAATTTATTACCATTTGGTCTAAATACTCACTTGCAAAGCTTCATCAATGGCATGTTGCTGTCCTTGGGCTGGTGAGTATGTTTGCAGTTGATATACCAGCTGTCCAAAGTCTGGATTTCTGGAAGGAGCTATGTATTCATAACTTTTCTCTTTAGTATCTTCTATACTTTTTAAAAGCAGGGTATAGATTTCATTACTCAATATCTGATGCCCAGGCCAAATGAAAATTAAGGGAGAAGTCTTTAAGAATGCTCTCTTGACCAATTTAGGTTCTGAAAGCTATTGTGGATTCAGTTTGCTTTCATTTTAAACTTTTTTCTCTATTCAAATTTGACTGAAGGCACTGGGAGACTTTTATACCACCCATTAAATGAGATAGAGTGCGTTTCTTTTTTTGTGATCTTGGATTCGTACTGCGTCAATCAATAGCAAAGTTACACAGTCTGAGAAATCTGAGTATTTGTTTTACCGAGCTTAATCCCGACAATGCTATACTTGTTCCCAGACCCTTCATATTTTTCATTTACAGTGTTAAAGGCCAATGACCTGTCCCTCCCTTACTCCAATCCGTTATCTTCATCAAATGTCGGGAAATCATTACAATTTTGTCAGAGTTCCGCTAGATTTTCAGAAGTTTAACATATTATTGTAACAGATTCAGCCAAGATCTTTGTTAACACAACTCCGCTAACTTGTTGATGGTTTTTAAATTTGGCACATTAGATATGAGCTTAAAGGTACCTTGGGCAATGTTTTCCCTTGAGCTCATAATTGTTAATTGCTGACGCTGAAAGAAGATTTTAAAAACAAGAAGGAATGAGTTGAGGTAAATGACTAAATGTTCTGTTACGAATTTTAGATTTGCCCAAGTGGATCGGCTTCTAATATTAGTGGACACTAGCAATTCTACATCATAAGTTTTACCTCATTTTCTCTTGGTTTTGAAAAATGGATTACCCTTCGACGCGAAGATGTGATGTAATTATGTTTCTTAACAACGAAACACTAAGCTAATTACATTTGACGGATATACAAAACAAGAGAATGTAATGAAGAGAAAGGTAAAGGCAAAGAGGCAAAAGCTAACTGAAAATAAATTTAAGCCTATGCTTACCTGAGAACGGCTTTAAAGATCACTGGTATTAAAGACTAGAATTCTCTGAAGCAGATTTAACAATCTCAATCATTTTTAGTTCTATTATCGTAATTGATTTTCACTGACTGAATCATACGAAAAGTGATTGACTAGCTGATAGCTTGTTTCAACTCAAATGTTTATTATTTTAAATAAGTATTTCATAATGGTATAACTAAAGTTCGTAAATGCTGAAGGAGTTTTAGTAGCTTTTTTTAATGATCTCGTAAATATAATGCAATCTTTTCTTGTTAATGCTGGAACCCCGAAACCAGAAAATACTTGTTAATGAAACGTTGAGTGAATGGGATGTGGAGCATTTATAGTCAAACAGTGATGACCCCGGGATTTCCTTTTTTGTTCCTCTTTTTGGGCTTCAGCATGAGTAATCACAAATGAAAAACTAGCATGGTATGTCTTTTGTCACAAATTCTCTTTTGTAAAGTACGTTAAAAAGGAAGTGAAAACATTTGATGTACATCATACATGTTTTTAATAACTTCCATAAATGGCAGCGAAGGTGCATGAATGTAAAAATCGAAACAGGAAACGACAATTGGTGACAGTCTTGATCAGCAATGTCAGCCAACGTCAGAGGCGTTCGAAAGCCTCTCTCTTGACTTTGTACACTTCAATTATTGTCTAGCTTTACAGTTATTTTGGGTGTCCAACTACTCTTTTTTTATTAATAATTATATTTCTTGAGTAGAAAGTTCACAGGTACTAAGTTGGAGAATGTCATTGTATGATCTAGAATTCATTAGTCTGGTTTCGTTTTTCTCCGCACATCATTTTATTAAACACTTATCAATAATTACAAACTGACGAATTTTATGAAGTAAAGCCAAGAGAATAATTTGCCCATTATTCTCGGATTGTAAAGCGGAATTTGCGGTTGTAACACAATTAATTAAAAACTATTATGTTGTTCTTGTATCGCTTTCACACGCAAATAGACTATTAATGGGATGAAGATGAGACCAGATATGACCGAAAATAAATTAAGCAATTTAGCATTTTTTGCGTTTTTCTCCGCTTCTTCGTGATTTCCAGCATTGTATGCTCTATCCACCTAGAGAAAAAGAAAGAAAATCATACGAGCATAAATTATGTAATCATAAAAACATCATTCCCGGCACTGCAGACATGTCCAGTACCATATCATGCAAAACGATCATTCACATTTTAAGGCCCGGTTCAGATGCTGAACTTTACCGAACCTAATAGACCTTTGTCACGTCGCGGTCATTTTGTCCCAGGAGATTAAAAAAGCATTGTTTTTGCGGTCAGCCGAAGATCCCATCGGCCGTAGCCTCTTTCTCCCTTCACGAAATTTATACAAGGTAAAACTGTTTTCTGCTTTTATACAGCTATTTCGAGAAAGGTTGTCGGAAAAATGTGCACGCGACAATCCCGAAAGGTAAAATGGGATACGATCAATTCACTGTTCCTGACACTGTAGCTGTCAAAACTACTTTTGTCACTTTCCTTTAGCAGTTGCAAGCATACGTCCATAAGCCTCTCGTGCCATTCTCTCAAATGACTTTGAAGAACAATGAACTCAAAACCACCCACAATACCTTTCGGGATTTTCGCGTGTACTTTTTCTGACAACCTTTACATCAAATATATTCAGCGAATTTGAAAGGACGCTAATTCATTTTAAAAGCTACGTTTTTGCTGTCGTCGCCGTCGTCGATGCTAAAACGCTCTAACAGGGGCTAGGTCACGTGGCAATATCAGGCAATTTCAGCGCTTGTCAACTAGTCAAAGAAAATTTATACCAAATAATTGTGCAAGCGTAAACGAGAATAGGAAAGCCAAAGGGGGCATAGGTGAACTAGCATAAAGACGACTGTTTGCCCAGACATTTTTACTGAGTTTTTTCGGCTTTTTTAGTGTTGTCAGAACCCGTAGCCAATATAGAGCTGAGGCAACTATGACTTAAATTTTTCGTTCGTATCTCATGCAAGATACACCTAAAAAAAATTAATTAATAATGATTTAGAGGTAGCACATCCACCAGGCAGCCATTCGTCTACCTGATTCTTCGGTCTCCTGAAATGGAGTACCCAGAGAAAAACCCCTCAAAGCAAGGGAGAGAGCCCATGTTCACCCAAACGGCTTTGCGCGCTTGTGTTTTTGTTTTGAAACGATTCTTTTGTCAAGGATGCAGTGTTTTGATTGGCTTCCACTTTTGAGGAGCGTTGCGTGACGATACTACGCGAAGCGTTTTTTTTTCTTCTGGAGTACAGGACGCGCAATGCATTTAGGGTGAACATGGGCCTTTAAAGAACCGGGCGCCATATCCCTCCCGTGTAGTACTTACCTAGACCCATCACAACTTGGTGAAGGGAACAAAACAACTTAAGGTTATTTCTTACCTTACGACTGTAGACAATGGCTGATACACCACATGGTAAGCAACAGAACAAGGTGGTAAAAATTGATACAGCCAGCCAATTCCATGGACGAGGAGGCTGAGCTGTTGAATTGGGCTGAAAATACGAAAATAGTGGTGAATAAAGAAAGATTAAGCATTTTGATCGCATAAAAACGTTACTGTCAGGTACAAAGAAATCATTGAATTAAACTTCATGAAGAGCTTACTTGCAAAGTCACACTCGTGGAAGTTGGCCTTTCTTGTGGGTACGGTTGCATCGGGTAGCCAGGATATCTGGGGGGAACTATGGAATAGCGTTTGTATTTAGTATAATGGCTCGTATTAGTTAGATCACACTGTTTCTTCACGATGACTCATTAGTCGAGCTTTGCTTGAGCAGAGCGAGACTCTTAAAATGCAGTCATTTTTTCTTCGTCTGTGGGACCTAGTTTGTAGGCCCCGCGTTCCTAGCGAAGACCGTGGAAACTGGGGATAAAAATCGTGACGACTTTCATTGTATGGAAATGAGTCTCGTGATGAGCATGTGGTTTATTTTGGGGGCTGACTGGAATAACGCGCAAGGTTTATCACGTTTAAGTGCTTTTCTTCCATGTAAGAAATCACACTTTGTCTTTTGCGTTAAAACAGGTTACGTTTCATGCTTATATGACATAGTAAGCCGATAAAATCGTAAGTGCAAAACAGACATAACAAAAAGTAAAACTGTAAACACGTGCTCTCTGATCTTATGGTAATTTGGTTCTGACTTTCACGATCACGTGCGAAAAAGTAAATACAGCTAAAAGTGACAGAAAGAATAGTTTTGTAAAGACGTGTTCCGGGTCATGGTAGCGCAGAATCTGGGGATGAAAATCTCAATCTCAGTGAACGCTTCGAAAAACAACGTGCAATTGTCCGAAAGTTATGTTTTGAGACGAAAAATTTGGAAAGATTAATGGATTATACGGTGATGTCGCTTACAAATCCACACACCATTCGTTGTAGACCCACCCTAAAAGATGTCGAGCGTTTTCGGAATAGGTCGTTCCACAAATTCTGTCGTTTGAAAGCGTTGATAACTTTGAAAGAAGTGAAACATCAGATGTTGAAACAAGGAAGAATGTTCATGAGCAGAACTTCGATGATGAGGTAAAAAACAACAAGCAAATCGTCGTTAATTTACCTCTCGTGTTCAACAGCCTGATTCTTTTCCTTTTTTCATGATGCTGGATACTTGTAACGAACAACTTGATATTTCGTACATCATTAATATTATTGTACAGGCGATGATAAATGTCGGTTTGT
Organism: Porites rus; assembly: GCA_964035705.1. Classification (NCBI taxonomy): domain Eukaryota; kingdom Metazoa; phylum Cnidaria; class Anthozoa; order Scleractinia; family Poritidae; genus Porites; species Porites rus. The sequence continues at coordinate 46,159,714 of OZ037996.1, read as the reverse complement.
TCTACTCATGGAGTCCTAAGTTACAACATACGGAAAATTGTCTCCAGAACGGTAATGTATTAGAAAAAGTTATAAATTTGCGAAATACTGTAGGAAAAGGGCATAAAAAAGAGTTCAAATTCATTTTCGGCGACCGAAATTTACGGCTTCGGGACAGCACTTCCGTGTTCTGTCCACCGCAACAGATGATGACGGAAATGACGTAGTAAAGTAAATGTATTCAAGATCAGAGCAATAAAAGAAGATGGTTAACCTACACGACTTTTACCTCATGCCAAAATGCTGCTCGTTCCACTGAATAAAGTTTTTTTCGTCTGCTGGGTAGATTATGCCCTGGAGGGTTCTACATTTTCACTGAGTAGATGTTATTTTACCCGCATGTTTCACACTTACGAGATCATGACACACATACCGATTTACTGTGGCTATTAGCCGGGAGGAGCGTTGCGTGACGACATTAAAAACGACTGTGTAGCAGACTATTTTGAAGCGTGATCGTGAAGCTTTTTATTACGGCTGAATAAGGGTTCCAATTTTCTCCAAAGTATCTTCTGGAACTGAATAACTAAGCGATTTTCTTTAGTCCATGAATGTAATGTTTTTGTGCAATGCTGTACGTTAGGCCCAACTCATTAGTGTTGTTTGGAAAATCTTAAATTATTACGGGTAGTGATTTACAGGTTGTGTGTACTGTTGCAATAAAACGTAATACTGAGTAGAGCGGAGGTACAAGGCAACTGTAATATCATCACGACTGAGCCATTCTTCGGTGGTCCCAACAATGTTACCTCTTGCGTCTTGGCTGTTCGTTTTGCGACTCAGTACTTGGAAGCCTTTACACAAGCGAAACCTGCTTAAAGACATCGAAGACTGTTGACATGTACACAACAAATGTCCAGTCTTGAAAGATCTTCACTTCACTTAAAACTCTGTTGCCTTCGCATAGATCTCTAAGATCTTTAAAACTCCCTCCGCAGCTGATGTTTTGATTCTCGAATTAGCAGCGGTCTGTTGCTTTTGCGTTTCCGGTCTCATTCACTTCCGTCACCGAGAGATGCGGTTCATCACGAACTAAGTCACGTGGTACAAGTATCCTCCCTTATCCTTTTTTTTACTCGCCACTTCGCGCTTCGGTCGCCCTTCGGGCGACGGTCTTCCGTCACCCTTCGGACAACCTGCTGTGCACCAACGAGAATATAGCTTGCGGTTATTGATTTTCAAAATGGCGAACAACAAAGTCGATCTGGATCAGGTAAAAAGCAAAGAAATCCTTTACAGTAGACTCATAAAGATCCCAACGGGCTAATTAATCGTGCTAAGCGACAGGTATAAACATTTTCGAGGTGAGACTTTAAATAAGTAATTCATTTATTCACACGCAACTCCCCTGGACCCTGTGCAGTAGATTGAAATCATAATTCAACTTTTTCACTTGCTGTCCGTGACTCTGAGGAATTATGACGAACCCCGGGGGAGGACGACTCTGCATATGAAAGGCAAGGGGATGCTCGTCGGAAAATTTGAATTAAACCCCTACAAGAGACCGATCCGGGCGTAGCCCAAGCTTTTTTGACCCCTAAAAGACAATATGTTACTGAAAACACAGACAATACACATATTTTTATATTTTTTCACGTGCGACCCTAAATGAAACCTTCACGGCTAAATATAATAGCGTTTTGGCCAGAACACCGTCAGTGAGACCAAAATCCGAAATTTACACCCCCTAAGCAAGACGACGAGCATCCCAAGCCCTTTTATATGCGGAGCGCCCTCCCCCCCCCCCCCCCCCCGCCCCCCTCCCCGAGTGACGAACGCTCGCGCTCTATTCGCCTCCTCACTTCTTATCTTATCTACAAACAAGCGAGACTCAACGCTACTTAGAGCGTTCTTGTTGTGTTATAATATGTATTTACAGCAAAGCAATACTAAGCCAGGAGGAAAATCAATATTGAAAAAAAAACTGTTTATATCAAGTGCTTAATTTTAATTCTCAAGGGGTAAATGATATTCTTACGTACCTTGAGTATCGTTGTGATCGGCCATTGCTTGAATATAAAATTGCTGAAAGTACAAATTATGAAATGGTAAACGTGCAGTGTGCAACCATCGAGTTATGGATGCACGCGGGAGGTTGCTAAGCTCGAAAAAAGAGCAAGAGTTGAACGAGTGAGTTACTGTGACAAAAAGTTTAATTTAGTGGCTGTTTTCTGCGGCATTATTCTTCATGTGGTATAGCTCCAAATTTTCCCAGTCCTCGTTTATTCACACATTTAGACATTCATCTAAAGCATACCTGAGAATTGGCTTGGGTTCCTGAGGACAGCCTCCAAACGAAAGCATCGAAGTCCGGTAAATATAGTAAAGCGTGACTAAAATAACTTATTTAACGGCTCCAAGTTTCCCCGATCGTAAAGAGACATGACGAAATATCTTCCTGTTCCGTCATCTTTAGCGAATTAACATTGTTAAAGTCCTTACTTTTGGATAAACAATGAGTACCAGAGTACTAGCGCGTTTGATTTTTTCTTCTTCAAAATACTGTCGGCATCGAAAATGTTACTCTTTCAAGAATTGCGTTGCGTTACTACCGTGATTCCGTGACTGTCATTTTGAGAGCTCCGTCTCTTCAAACATACGTTATGTCACGTGCAGTCACGGAACAGACTGTCACGCAGAGTCGCCGGCTGGTAGAGTTCAGTGTTTCAAAATGGCTAAAATTGACCCAGTTTCAACTTTTTACCCCACTCTATGATTGAAAAAAGCAACTTTGCAATGGAAAAACCTGCAAGAAGTACGAAAATCGAGCCTTTAGGCCGTAAATATCTACTTTCGTCCGTTTCGAAATTGGAAATGTTTACACAACTACCGCCGGCCTACCATGAAAATTCCTGAACTTCGATGGTGTCTTACAAAGATTTCCTTGAATAACCCCAGCCTTTTGCCAGGTATGTTTTAAATGAATGTGTAAATGTGTGATTTAAATAGCATGAAGAGAATTTGGAGCTTTACCACATATTAAATATTGCCGTCGAAAATGAGTAACGAATTTAAGTTTTTGTTATCCTGAAAAACTATCCCTCATTTTTGAATTATTTCAGTACGATTAGCTTCGCTATTGCCGTGAAAGTATCTTTTAGTGGAAGAAAAAGAATTTTTCTGTTTATGGAAAGTGTCCAAATTTCTCCATGCGGCTTCGTTTGCGAACGCGAGGAAAGTTGATGTTAGCGAATTTCAGGTTGAAAATTAGGGCAGTCTGAGACTCCGACGTCCAAAACCGATCTTTTAATTTTTCTAACAAATAAGAGGCTTTTGGCAGGAACAATCTACATTAGGTTTCATATCTATCTAAAAGCTATCTATGAACAAAAAATGAAAGAAACTGATTTTTTAACTCTTGCCACGAAATTAAGATTTTGGTCGATTTTTCCTGACCGTCGCTCTTAATCACTTAAAATTATCTGCTAAGGTAGCTAATATGATGATGTCAAAAAGTAAAAACTCATTCTTACCTGAGAAGAGATCAAGAAGAAATAATATGCACAGACTTGGAAAAATGTTTAAACCTCAAACGCTGCTTACTCGATATGGATGACGTTTTCAACAGCTATCTCATCCTGTTATAGCGGTTTTCCGGTGACATCATCAGATTTCTCAATGCCTTTTAAGTAAAATTACTTTACAACTTTGCATACGTATTATTTGTTCTTACCAATAATTAACTGCATAGCGGAATTTTTCATTGTCACAGTTCATTTATTAGCTAAAAGGTGGAAACTATCTGTTGTGTTGTAAAGTAAAATCACACCACGGCCTCCTGTTACTTCCTTGCAACTATCTTCAAACGCAATCTAAATAAAGCTGGTGTGATTATTTTCCGTTACAGGAAAGTCTACACGAACTTAGATTATTGTACAATAAATCACATATATTGCGCAGTAAATCTTATTTATCAGAGAGAACGAATACCACGACTACACGTGCTGATGCCAGCGATGGTAGTGCAACAGGGCAGTATTTTGTGTTCCATGCTTTTTCGTGAACCTCGCTTTCAGCATTATATTCACAGCATGTCCATAATAATCCAAATTAATTGATGTTAATCACGTTCATGTTTCTCTTAAGACGACTGTAACACCCGGGAGAAATTGGAAAACAAGTATTTAGCGGTTAACGCTTGGCGTATTATGGGCAATATGAAAAAGGTGAATCAATGACCTACCAGGTCAGCCCGATTTTTCTTTTCGGTCTTTACTTTAGACAGAAATATTCACTCTAGAAATCCTAACCTGTAAATTTCGTGCTACCGAACGGAGTATTGCGCATTAAAGCGGTTTTTTGATTTTGCTGTTAACAAAAACATATTAAGACCTTCAGCTTGCATGATTGGAGAGTTTTCATTTCAAGTGTTGTTTGCGGGGTATTTGTTCTTTATCACCCAGCCCCTCCATCATAAGGAGGATTATTTTAAGTGGTTTAGAGTTTAATTGCTCTTATCATAAGTATAAACTGAGGCTTCGCTTTTAGCCTTGGCTAAATCTAATAATTTTACTTGTTTAAGCTTAGTATACGTTTGTCAAGCCCTAGTTTGCTGAGTGTTATTTTCATGCTTTACATTAGCAGAGCCCGAACCCGATACGTGTTTGCTTAAAGATGGACAAAGCACGTACTTTGAAAAGAAGGAACTGAAGTAATATTAAGAACGGCCCTCTCGGACGATGAGTCAAAAAGAGGAACATTGTAAGGGCAGCAAACCGTAACTTTTGACCGCACAAGTGAAGTAAACTCAAAGATGGACCCGAAATTCAGAATGTTATGTTTGTACTATACATGTATTTAAAATTTTAAGATAGATTTTTAGTTGATAATTCACCTGAACCTGTAGTTTTAATAAAATTGCTGTTTTTTTGTTAGCAATGAAACTAGTAGATTGCGAGATAAGCCAATATATACCAAATAATTCCACCGACAAAAATGATTAAACCGCAGGTGAAAGAAGCTATATTCAACCGTCTGGTAATGGCTGAGAGTCTTCTTGCCCTTTCGTAATCTCCTGCGTCATATGCTTTGTCCACCTAGTATAGTAAAACATTAAAAGTAGAACAGATATATCATGCTAAGTAAAAACAACTTCTCAAAAATTAAAATATTTATTACTAAATTTGTGCTGAAAAATGAAAAGACTTTAAACGCATTCTAAACCATAATTTCATGCACCACGTTTCAATCGAACACCATTAAGGAAATCTCAAAACTTTGATTTTTGATTATTTTAAGTTTAAGAACTTAGCGATGTTGTATTAGACTTTAATAGTGAAATGCATGAAAAGCCCATAATTCAGCAGGGAGCATACACTACCAAACTCCGCGGTAGTTTCAATTTTAAACCCCAAATTTTGCCTTCTGTGGATGCCTGAACTTCGCAAGATGAAATTCTAATTAGCATCATGTGCTAAAGACAGTGTTGTGCTTGACTAAAAACATCCCGGGGCAGGTTTGCAAGAGTGACCAGAAAATTCTTCAGTTCCAAGGGGAGGAAATATAGGTTTAAAAATGTCCTTGGTTAAAAATATCATTTTGAAAGGTGCTGCTACACGTACGTATGTTGATGAAGTAAATGTTAAAGATGCAAATTTTTCGTTTTCTTTCTTCATTTTTTTTTTTAATTTATTGCTGTTACTGCTGGCGGGTGTCTTTTTGTTTGTTACAATGTAGTTTGTTGGAATTTGCTTTGCTTAACTTACAGTTGTTATTTCATACGATCTTGATCGAAAAATACTTGAATACTCCCACGTAATAACTGTTGGGGGAAGTTAGATGCCAATACCTCCATTTTATCCCATCAATTTTGACCCCGGTTTCAGTCTGACAAATTACAATTAATTATGGTTTCTTAAAATCTTCAGAAACGTTGGTCAAATTTTCTTAATATTTTCGTAGGGTATAACTCCGATACCATGATTCCCAAGGCAATATTTTGCCAAAAAAAAAACATATAAAAGTGCTTTTTTCCAATGACGTCAAAATGTTTATTAATTGGCATCTAGAACCCCAGCAGCAGCCAGCATATTCAAAGGCTTTAATACCCACTCCCCACCCCGTTGGATGGCCAACGGGTTCAGACGAAACTCTGCAAGCGACGGAACGTGCTCTTACCTTATACTTTAAGCATGCATGATGGGAGTAATATGCTGATTGGACTTTTTAAAAATATATATAAAATCAAGATGCTATATTTAACAGTGTTCATACCATGCAACTAAAGACCATGGCGACTACACTGATAGGAAAACAACAGAATAGTAAGGTAACGCTGGTTAAATGCTCGTAATTCTGGGGACGAGGAGGTTGTATCTGGACAGGCTGGTAAAATAAAAAGAAGAAAATAAAAAAAAAACAGGTCGAGAGTTGAATATCAGGAAGGTTGGCAATTTTCATGCTCAGGGTCGGGTTGTTCAAAGCTGGGTTAAGATAACCCACGGCTAATTTGAATTCAGATTTGAACGCTTAAAATTAAAGTTAATTCAGTTTAATTCCTTTTTTTTTTTAACTGGGCCCAGTGGGCCCAGTTAATAGAGAGCCGGTTAGTGCTAACCTGCGTTTCTTTTATCAAAAAGTACTCCCGCGGATAATTTTCTCTATTCTTTTTAGAGTATCCAGTTATCAAATTGTAGGCAAAGAGAATTAAACTCAATTTGTTTTTTAAGCTCTTATATATCAAAGTTCAAATTTTAAACTTACCCTGGATTATCTTAACCCAGATTCGAACAACCCGGCCCAGGTGGTGATAAATATCTGGTAAATTTGTGATTTATTCATTTAAAAACCATTTCTCAATTTGTGATTGGTTTAATCCATCATTTAATAAAAAGCTGACAAACTTTGAAAGTTTATAATAATGTCATGTGTTCCGAGCTAAAAAAATATTATATAATAAACGACTGGAGTCACCCAATTGAGAAGCAGTGTAGAGTTAGAGAGCGTGAAACTGGCTAAGAGATGTCACTAAGCCATGAAGAATTAAGTAATTAGGAAATTACGGAATTTATTACCATTTGGTCTAAATACTCACTTGCAAAGCTTCATCAATGGCATGTTGCTGTCCTTGGGCTGGTGAGTATGTTTGCAGTTGATATACCAGCTGTCCAAAGTCTGGATTTCTGGAAGGAGCTATGTATTCAAAACTTTTCTTTTTAGTATCTTCTATACTTTTTAAAAGCAGGGTATAGATTTCATTACCCAATATCTGATGCCCAGGTCAAATGAAAATTAAGGGAGAAGTCTTTAAGAATGCTCTCTTGACAAATTTAGGTTCTGAAAGCTATTGTGGATTCAGTTTGCTTTCATTTTAAACTTTTTTCTCTATTCAAATTTGACTGAAGGCACTGGGAGACTTTTATACCACCCATTAAATGAGATAGAGTGCATTTCTTTTTTTATGATCTTGGATTCGTACTGCGTCAATCAATAGCAAAGTTACACAATCTGAGAAATCTGAGTATTTGTTTTACCGAGCTTAATCCCGACAATGCTATACTTGTTCCCAGACCCTTCATATTTTTCATTTACAGTGTTAAAGGCCAATGACCTGTCCCTCCCTTCCTCTAATCCGTTATCTTCAAATGTTTGGAAATCACTACAATTTTGTGAAAGTTCCACTAGATTTATAGAAGTTTAATATATGTAATAGGTTCAGCCAAGATCTTTGTCAACACAACTCCGCTAACTTGTTGATGGTTTTTAAATTTGGCACATTAGATATGAGCCTGAAGGTACCTTGGGCAATGTTTTCCCTTGAGCTCATAATTGTTAATTGCTGTAGCTGAAAGAAGATTTTAAAAAACAAGAAGGAATGAGTTGAGTTAAATCACTTGTTCTGTTACGAGTTTTAGATTTGCCCAAGTGGACCGGCTTCTGATATTAGTGGACACTAGCATTTCTACATCATAAGTTTTGAAAAATGCATTACCCTTCGACACGAAGATGTGATGTAATTATGTTTCTTAACAACGAAAATAAAATTTTTCAAAACTAAAACTCAACACTAAGCTAATTACATTTGACGGATATACAAAACTGAAGAATGTAATCAAGAGAAAGGTAAAGGCAAAGAGGCAAAAGCTAACTGAAAATAAATATAAGTCTATGCTTACCTGAGAGCGGCTTTAACGATCACTGGTATTAAAGACTAGAATTCTCTGAAGCAGATTTAACAATATGAATCATTTTTAGTTCTATTATCGTAATTAATTTTCACTGACTGAATCATACGAAAAGTGATCGACTAGCTGATAGCTTGTTTCAACTCAAATGTTTATTATTTTAAATAAGAATTTCACAATGGTATAACTAAAGTTCGTAAATGCTGAAGGAGTTTTAGTAGCTTTTTTTAATGATCTCATAAATAAAATGCAATCTTTTCTTGTTAATGCTGGAACCCCGAAACCAGAAAATACTTGTTAATGAAACGTTGAATGAATGGGATGTGGAGCATTTATAGTCAAACAGTGATGACTCCGGGATTTTCTTTTTCCTTCCTCTTTTTGGGCTTCAGCATGAGTAATCACAAATGAAAATACCAGCATGGTATGTCTTTTGTCACAAATTCTCTTTTGTAAAGTACGTTAAAAAGGAAGTGAAAACATTTGATGTACATCATACATGTTTTTAATAACTTCCATTAATGGCAGCGAAGGTGCATGAATGCAAAAATCGAAACAGAAAACGACAATTGGTGACAGTCTTGATCAGCAATGTCAGCCAATGTCAGAGGCGTTCGAAGGCCTCTCTCCTGACTTTGTCAGTTCAATTATTATGATTAACGATGGTCACCCAGCTTGTCTAGCTTTACAGTTATTTTGGGTGTCCAACTACTCTCTTTTTATTAATAATAATATTTCTTGAGTATTCTTTTTGTTTCTTACAATAGAAAATGAACGTTTTTATTGCAACCTCGTTATTGTTGTTAATGGCTTTCATAAACATGATTTAAATGAGGTCAAACTAAACTCTACATGAAAAAGAAACTGCCGCCGGTCTGTGAAACTAACACAAATAATTGAAATAAGAAAGTGAATGTTCAATAATAATAATAATAATCGAAGAATTTAGTCATTCAAAATATTTCACTGATTCTGATTGGCTAAGAGCACACGCATAATTCACCATAACCATCAACTGATGACCAGATTTGGAAGAATTTTGCGATTAATCAGCCGATGACGTCAGAAGTCCAGCTTTCTTACAGGCTAATGCACCGTTAACCGAGAAGACCTGGGGACGAGGCTGAGTTGTTTTGGTTGTGACAACAAAAATGGAAGACATTTCACTCCTTTCAAGAGTAAGACCTGGGCGAAATAATAGCTAACAACATGGCAAGAAAAGCAAGAAGACCACTCAAAGAGTGACATCTGCTATTTGGAGAATATTTGCGGATCTGAACAACCCTAAACGTGCACTATCGAAGATGAACGTGACATCGATGGAGGTAAGCATTTTTTTAGCTATGTTTTTAAACTAGGAATTATTTTGAATGAATAATAGTACAATTATTGAATTGGGCTTTCTTATCATATGAAGAATTGTGGAGATCGAGGAGGGTGTTACTCAGCCTCATTCATTAATTGTTAAATAATTCATTCAGATATATTATAAAATTGATCAAATACACATCACATCAAAGATTTAAACGTAGGCAAGTGAGGAATGTCGCGAAGATCGCGCTGTAAAACATTTCATAACTTGGGCGCTGAGTGAGCCACCTGAAAGGATCCATATATCACCTAGTGTAACCTTGGTTCTAATTGTTGGCGACGCTAGCAAAATCCCACCAGACTATCTGAGATTATATGCGCCTGCGGATTTCAGAGAAACTAGGTCCTGAACATAATTATGTATGGCTATGCTATGAACAGCCTTGAATGCACATTGCAAAATCTTGAAATGAATGCGCTGCTTTAACAGAACCCAATGTAGCTTATACATCAATGGTGTCATGATGAACGCGGGGCGTAACCCACAAACCTTGCTGCAGTGTTTAAAACACGCTGAACCATGTTAAACTGTGAGGCAGCGCAGGTAGACCAAACGAAAGGCTATAAATGGCGATATTGAAGGATAAATAAAAACTCCCATTAAATACATATTACGAATGGGAATCGTTGTTTTATTAACGTTATATATAATTATTTTGAAACAATTAACAAGAAAACACGGCAAAAGAGTACATAGTTGAATAAACTACAAGAATTGAGAACACAACGTGAATAAACTGAGGTTACGATATTTTGACCGGACAATACCTGTCTTCATCAGGTTTATTAGGAAAAATCAAATTAAACTGATTTGGATACAATTTAAATGCTTTAGTTAACAGCTGAGTTCACTAAGATAGCAAAACGAATAATTATAAATGTTACGACTCCAACACCACTGAGGAGGGCAATTATATTCAGCCACATAGCGATCTTGGAATTTCTTCTGGCTCCTTCATAGTCGCCACCATTATATGAACTGTCCACCTGTCGAAAATATTTTTAAAAAAACAAGATCAGAAGTTAAATACCCATTTAGTAGATTAGAGGTGAAAAGTGAATAATAGTCAAATTGTTCATACAACAGGGCTTGACTGCTAGCGTTACTAATATCGGTCTGGGCTTAATGTTTCCCAACGGCACCGAACGAGGTTCATTTTGAACGGCTAGGTGTCTAGCACTCTGTAGAGAGGGTTCCTAGCTAGTTTAAATAAGTTGTAAGGCTTTTTTCAGAGGCCTAATACTACAGTATACATAACCATGATCATGATCGTAGAAATATGTTCCTAACAGTTAGAGACTTGCACTCCTACCCTGGCCTGCTTGCAGATTTTCTTAATCTCTGGACTCGACTCCGTACCATCAAGCCATCAGCCTCGAGCCAAGGAAACTGACCAGAAGGGTCCAAAACAGCCAAAAGAAAGATTAATTTTCGAAGATTGGTCTAGTAAAAGTGGTTTTTATTTCTTACCATGCAGGAGAAGATCATAGCGGCTAATCCGATAGGCCAAGCGCAGAACAGGAAGGTAAATATCGACAAACCAAGCCACGTTGATGGACGAGGTGGAGCAGATGGTAAGATGACTGTCTGCGTGGCCTGATAGGCAAGGCAAATAAAGAGTAAATTTCAGACAACTTCGTTACTCATCAATATTTTACAAAACTGTGCAACAGAGATGGCCAAGTTGAAAAAGACTTTTAGGAAGTTTTTTTTTTTCAGAAACCAGTGATTTATTTTTCCAAGATAAGCATTTCCCAATGTATGAGTTTAAAGAGGGGCTTTTCAAACGCTTATTTGGTTAATGACAACGCCTGTAAGCCGTTTTTAGAACGGAATCAAAATGGAGCATTCAGTGTTTATGCGATGTAATAAATTGGTTTCTTTGCCTGCTTAGGTGAATAGAAAGCAAATTTTAAAAACGTACAGGCATTATTACGGTGGATGTATGATGCACCGGAGCAGGCTGAAGAGTTTGAAGAGGATACGTAGGCTGAGAAGCTGCAAATGGATGAGTAGGCGCAGTATAACTGGGCTCTGGTCCAGGATAATGCCCAGTAGCTTGTCCTAAGTACCCTTCGCTTTCAGGGAAATGTAACTGAGCTGGGTAAACCGGCTGCGTTTGGGAACGTGACGGGATTCCACTCATTTGTTGTTCGGTGTAGGGTGGTGGCGCAGCGGCCGCATCTAGAAAATAGAAAATATTTAGAAATATAGAAATATTTGGATATTATTAACAAGAAGTAATGCATTATTTTTACTGGGTTAATTGCGTTGTAATAAGAAGAGAAATGCAATCATCCAAAAGGTATAGATGTGTTTCCTGCTTATTTCTCTTTAATTTGAAGAGCAACGACTCGAGGAATAAAACAACTGATCGGAGAATAAATCACACCTGTAACTTTTGGAACATCAGCAACTTTCTCAGTGTTGGCCATCCCTAGGTCATCAAAGAAACAACTTTCATCAAGTAACCAGTTGTTTATGACTTGAGCTCAGCCGGGATTTTTCCTGAAGTGGAGAAAGAAGATGACGTTAGCCCTGCGCACATGAACGTCTTGAGGAGACTTTTTGTATCCTCCTCAGAGAAATTCATGAAGGTATTAATGATAATCAGGACAAACATAAAACAGGGATTGCTACCTTTTGGAGTATTCATTAATCTTAAAAAAGCCTTCGAAACCGTCGATCACGACATTTTGCTTGATAAGCTCAATCACTATGGCTTTCGTGGAATAATTAATGATTGGTTCTCCTCACATCTCAAAAATCGCACGCATCAACGCAATTAGGCCATGAACAATCAGATAATGCCGTCGTTGGATGTCGTGTTTGTCAAGCATCAGTTCTTGGATCATTGCTCTTTTTGTTATATGTCAATGATATCCACAGATGCTCGAATAAATTTAGGTTTTATCTCTCTGCAGACGACACTAACATTCTCTATGTGGACAAAAATCTGAAAGTTCTTGAGACAATAGTAAACAATGAGCTACAAAACCTTTATAACTGGTTGACAGCCAACAAACTAACTCTTAACTTTAATAAATCCACCTTTGTAATTTTTCATCCTTACCAAAAGCGACTTGCTTACCAACCAAAACTTTGCATGTTTGATAATGAAAAGAATAAACATGTTCGTCTCGAGTCTTACTAGTTTACATAAAATACCTGGGCGTTCGTAATAATCAGAATCTCTCTTGGAAATACCACATTGATTCTATTCAGTTACAAAAATTAGTGAAAATGTTGGGATAATTGCAAAGCTATGCCACTCTGTACCTCCACCAATACTACTGAATATCTATAAGTCACTAATTCATCTCTATTAAAGCATCGCGTTATCGATCTTCCCTTGCGTAAACGGAAGTGGCTCTGAGATAGAGTCTCTTTTTTTGCAAAACAAAAGCAAAAATATTAAAAACATCATGGCATTTAAGCCGTTCTATAGACAGGAGCTCTGAATAAGCAGAATTATGAATTCCCATGAAGTTTCGGAATCGAGTGGGAATTCGGCACACTTCTTTAAAAAGCAGAGCAAACAACACTAAACGTAACACGAATCGTTTTAACTCTTACTAGTATATTACTCAGATGCGCAAGATTTCAAATCAGTATAGGTTGTCAGAGTAATAGCTAGCGGCGACAAATAACCAAATGGACAGACCGTTTAAAGTAAAGATTAATGATAAATTTATATTTTGTCGTTTAAATTCATAATATGAAGGGCTGTCTTTGGCATCCTAGCTTATCCAGGGCAACAATTATCATTTTCCCAAATATTTGTACAATACTGTAGCAGAGTTTGATATTATAGATGTCGTGAAAGTTGGTTTTATTTTTTCACTTGTGATGCCTCATGGCCGATTATACAAGCTGTTGTCTTTAAAAAGTGAGAACTCTAATATTCGTAGTAACTGGTCTACAATATACTAGACGCGCATTCTTATTAGCCCTCTACGGACAGGACCATTAGGAATTCTTACCTGTTAACACTGAAAACGGAAGAGCTTTGGTTGAAGTCTAAAAATGACGAAATAAAGCTGTTACTGAGTGGGGTTGATAAATGAAAAAGGAAGTACAGCCTTATCCGTTATGCATTACTCCAGGTTTTTTACTGATGTCCTTTGTTGTTGACCAATATCCAGAACTGTTTAATATTCAGAGCACCCAACAAAGACACAACTGACCATATTCCCGACCAACCTGAACTAATCATAAAAATCAAGCGTGAATAAAAATTAGAACTGGTTTACCATCGGTGTATGAATTTCAAATTGTTTTCCCTGGATGAGCATTTAGACCTGCTTTTCAATGAACGACGGGTGTTATCTGATCATCTGGGTTTGGTTTTGTTTCCTCTGAGGGGAGTAATCTGAGCAGAGGATTAATAAGTCTTGTAGAGATAAAACGGTTGTTTAATTGGGCCTTCACAATAACTCGAAGACAATTCAGACTTAACTGTGCCGTATGTTGTGACCGATCTAGTCGGCAAATAATGGAAGATTACAACGGATTCAACCTTGAACGATGGCTTTATTTCGCCTACACGACTCGTGGTTCCTAATCCCGTAGTCAGGCGTTCCAATGCCCTGCTCCGGGGGAGTCTGGGTCCTAATACACAACACCGTAGACTTGGCGTATCCTTGAGTTTGAACACGCTTGAAAATTGGAAGCTTCTGGAAGCGGTACAACAGCATGGTCCTGAGCTCTGCATGGGGAACTGCGTTCTAAAGGAAGAACTAGTGTCGCTTAACTGAACTTTTTTTCACCTGAAGCTGGTCCAGATTAGAACGGTCGAGATTAGGACAAGTCAAGAATACCGGTACATGTTTATCTTTGTAATGCCATTAATTTGGCTAAGCACTGGCAACATCTTTTTTTGTCTGCGCAAAATAGGAAACTGACTGTAATGTTGTTTTGAAGGCTGTGGGGGGGGGGGGGGTGGGGGAGGGGTGAGTAATAACGATAATGAATTTGTATGGCCCTAGAACTATGAAGTATTCAGAAGAGCCTTACATTAAAAAAAATCCTGAAAAGCTAATAACAACAATAATAATAATAACAAATTTCCTTTCTATGCTAAAATCTAAAAAATGAAAATCTAAAATTCTATACAAAATGAAAATTAAAATATTCAAAGCACTAAACATTCATAGCTATTCCAATAAATCATAAGCTTTCCTAATAAGAAATGTTTTAAAATGGCGAGGCTGCTACTAGTTCTAATAGTTAATGGCAGCGAGTTCTATAAAACAGGTGCAGCATGAGCAAAGGCCCGATCCCCAAGTGTAGAGCAGTTTAATTTAGTAACGAACGGGAGAGATTGTGCAGACGAGCGAAGTGCATAATTAGCAGCTGGTTTCATGGACAAAAGATCTTTAATGTAGGGTGGACTTTGTTTGTGTAGGGACTTGTAAACAAAAATGAGCAATTTGAACTGAGCTCGGAACGTTACTGGAATTGTAGGTCGATAAGTGTGGGTGTGATATGATCAAATTTAGTAATCTGAAAAATCACTCTAGCCGCGGTATTCTAAACTTTCTGTAAACGATCAAGTTGATAGTTTAATTTAGGTAAACCAAAAAGAAGTCGTTACAGTAATCAAGGTGCGAAGATACAAAGGCATTGATCAGTGTCTTTGTCGATTGCACGGCGAGGAATGTTCTGATCTGTCTTATGCTGAATAGTCCGCGAGAAGCCCTGCTACAAATAAAAAATCTTGCCTATATGAACATTCATATGTGCACTGAACCAGTAGTACCCAAGGTTCCGGACGCTTTCTAAAGTTTTAATGACTGTGTTACCAATGGTAATAGATTCAATAGATGTTTTTTCAAGTTTTTGACGGGTGCCAATGGTTAAGAATTCAGTTTTTGCGTCATTGATCATTAAACGATTCGCAATGAAGCAGGAGCGAACGTCAGCAATGCACTTCTCAATCACAGAGACAGCTCTAATATCCGAATGGATAGAGGGAGTTCGGAAAGAGGGGTAAATCTGAGTGTCGTCAGCATAACCATGGATGGAAGGGAGGTATTGAGAAATAATGTTTAAAAGGGGGAAGACGTAGAGAGTAAATAAAATAGGCCCCATGCAACTGCCCAGGGGGACTGCACAGTTCAGATTAAAGTCGTGAGAGGTCTTATCACCAACAAGTATACGTTCTTTGCGACTTGACAAAAATGAATCGAACCAATTTAAAGCAGACCCGACGACTCCAAAATCCTGGTGCAAGATGTTCAGAAGAATGGAATGTTCAATGCTATCAAAAGCAGCACTAAGGCGGTCTAAGAGTACGTGAAGTGTCACTATTATCCATACTCATCAAGATGTCGTTTTGAACCTTTAATAGAGCAGTCTCTGTCGAGTGAAACTTACGGGAGCCGGACTGGAATTTAGGAAGAGGAGCATTTTTTTCACAGTGGACGAGGAGTTGTTGAAGTGCAGCCTTTTCCACTACCTTAGAAATGAATGGAAGATTACTGACTGAACGGAAATTTTTGTAGACCAAATCAAGTCCATGCAGGTTTTTTTTAACAGAGGGATGACAATAGCGGTTGTCCAATTTCCACTGAGAAGAGAGAGATTAACCATTTCAGTGATAGAGGGCGCTAATACATCAAGACAGACTTCACTAGCCATGTAGGAACAGCCTGATCCAACCGACAAGATTCATCAATGGAGGATTTTGAACAATATTACACACTTCTTCTAAGGATGGCGAGGAAAACTCTTTAGATTCTCCTTAGGAGTAACAGGAAGAAGTCGAGGTTCTTGAACTTGACACTTGTCAAGATTTTCCTAAATGATTCCCTTTTTTTTTGAGGAAGAAGGTTCCAAATTCGTTTGCTAGCTTAGTGGGATCATCGTGCTCTGGGAGAGCCGTCTCAAGTGGTTGCCTGGACAAAGAATTAACCACACGAAATATATATAGCTTACGTGAGTCGCCCTGACACTGATCAATTAGGTCTGAATAATAATTCACACGTGCAGATTTAAGAAGTGCAGAGTACTGATAATACATCAAAATTTGCAAAAGCGAACAACCCAAGTAAATTTCTAGCAGACGATGAAGGAGAAATAAAAAGGTTGGTAGGTAGCAAGTTCAGTTATAAATCATGATACACTAATTGATTCATGAGCAAAATATATTCGGAGCAAAATATATCGGATCCGACGTTGAGCAAGATTGTTCGTACACGGTTTTTTCAGTGTTTTTGTTACCTTAACTATAAACATTATATCAGGAGCCTATAACCACTGAATACATATATTCCAGCTTCTCACTTCGGATTTCTGGAATGATGTTTTGACTGGCAGCTCTTATTAGAATAATTGAGCAGCTTAGTGGTCAAACTTAAAAAAAAAAAAACATTTTGTCTGGGGTGATGAATCTTAGATAGCATTTTACTCTCCCACTGGCACTTGGGAAAAACAAGTGGCAACTGGGGTAGTGCGGCGTCACTTGTCTTACTTCCCCTCCCTCGGTTTGCCTCTTTCGCGATTGCTCCGTTATTCACTCTTTTTCCATTTAAGGAGCCTGGTCCCAAGTTATTAATTACTGAACAATAAAAGGAAGTCAAAGACAGACCTGCACGACTCCCAATGTGGTTTTTGTGGTAGCGTCGCATTATAAAATGCCTTCGAGTTACATTTTTGCTTTTACAAGCATGTCTTTCAGAGATTTACCTTTTTTTAAGGATATGATCGGAGGTCTTCTAAAAATTGTTTTCAGCAGAGGCTGATTTTCTATTCGGCTCCAGTTTGCCATCAATGTCTTTTTAAGATCTTGTACCGCTGGGGTGGTATGTTGTAACGAAATAAAGAGTCTCTTTTTACTTTTTTGCATTTGTTTTAGCGCCGATTGTCTTTGGTCAAAGTTGACCTCTGACAACGATCTTTCTATATTTTCTATAGGGTACCCGCGTGCTTCGAGGCGTTGTTTAAAGTTCGCAAGGCACTCATCAAATGTCGTTTTTGAAGAGTTTGTTCTAAGTAATCTACTTTAATGAAGCCTCTTTTTACCCCCGGAGGGTGGCACGAGGTAAAGTGTGTGCATTAAAAGGTTTCAGTCGGCTTATAGTGGGTTTAAATGGATTGGTCACCAAAATGTATTACCGACGGTGTCATTATAATGCGAAAAATGTCCCACACAAAGGCAACCGCTGGGTTGGATATGAAAAGTTCCACTTAGATCATTATTACTACCGGATAACTTGATTGCTTAAATCATATGATCGTAATATCATAAATATTATAAGACAACAAGTTTTTTCGACGTTGTAAAGCTATTGCGTATATCAAATATAACTTCAAAACACACTTAGATATCAAAGGTGCAGTTCTTTAACAAACGAATGACAACTGACTGTGCTAAAAACAATTTCCTTTGCGTAGAAAAAAAATTATACAACCTGCCACTCCAAAAAAATGATGACCCTTCGTAGAAGACCCGGAACTGTGAGGTGGCCTTTCTGCTATTTTTAAAGGTCTATTTATGTTACTCAACTGCGTCAACTGCGTTCCACCGTCGTTTTAGCAAGAATATTGTAACGGCAGGAGTAATATGGCTAGCTTTTAATATAACCTAGCCGCAATTTCATTAAAAACCAATATTCTTTGCAGCACAAGTTGCGGACTGGCCGTCCCTGTGCATAAGCGCCATCTAGTCTCAAGGGACTGTGCCTGCCTCCTAAGTCTTATTGGTAAGTAGTCATTTCAGTTTTTGCTTTTTTCAGACTTAAGAAAATCTAGAATTATAAGACATGTAGGCATTATGAAATCAAACGGAAAGACCAATCGATCGTCACAAAGGCAAAATTGAACATGGCCAAGCTACATAACTTCCGGTGTATCGGGATGAGCCGCACAGACCAGTGCTTCTGTAGCTCTTGATCTCTCTCTTTTTTTCAGTTATTCTGTTTTTAAACTGTTTTTAAACAAGTTAGAATTTATTACTACTCGCCTTTTTGTTTACGGCACCACTATGACATGACTGCAAAAGCGGCTTAAAAGGACGAATGGACTAAGGAAGTAACTCGACTAAAAATTCAGTGGTTAAAGAACTCAGTCAATATAACTAACGTTACTGCGTTCAAGCATGTTGGATCCACATCTGCGTGAATTTTAAGAGCCAAATTTATCGAACGTATTGTTGATGATAACCCCTAAAGAATGTTTTTTCTTTTTTGCTTTCAAAATTATTTATCTTTAGAAGTGGTCCCTTTTTCCCTCCTGGAACATGTTTATCGACTGATGGTTGCTATAGTTACAGGATGCGAAGTCATAAGAAGCGTCAAGTTCAATAATTTTTTGATTGCTTATATTGTCCCTGTGTAAATCTATGTGTAGTTTATTTGCAAATAACAGCTTACAGAACATTAATCACCTTTGAAAGGTGCCAACAATACAGGCAAGGGAAATTATGGAGGATTTACAACTCGATTTCTCAGGTAAAAAATCCTTTTGTATATTTGTATGGGAACAGTGCAACGAGCTGACTGCTCGGCCTTTGAAGAAATTGCCTCATGCAAGGTAATGCAGATTCCGGAATCCGGGAAATTTCTGCTGGTGGAATCCGGAATCCGGAATCCGGAATCCGGAATCCAAGTTCCGGTGACAAAGAATTCGGAATCCAGTGGCTCCGGAATCCACAACGTGGAATTCAGGATATAATCCAAGACTGTCTTGGATCGCCTTACACTGGGGTGAAAGAAATGTTCACGTTGTTGATTGGTTAGCAGAACAGGAATCTTTTCCTTATTATCTTTGCTTGACATTTTTAGCCTAACTAATTATCTAATAATATATATGTTATTCACCGGCTGGGAGGTCCGTATTGGGAGAAACTGTGCCCGAGGTTTTGAATACCGCCCGAGGGCACAGTTTCTCCCATTACGTACCGACCTAGGCCGGTGAATAGCATTTTTATTTTTTTCCTACTGAGATTTAAAAGTTTCAAAAAAATTTTACTTCACTCTCCAACCTATATGTGTTGAAGTAGGACGAGTTCGTTGATGAAGCGTGCGATCGATTGCAAACCAAAACAAAACATTGCAACACGATTTTTAGCTGGGTAATTTATATTATGGCACTTTATACTGCTCTCTTTTAGACTAAAGAAAGGATTTTGTGTCTTGCTAGACAATTCAGGCTAAGTGTCAAACAAGGATAAAAGAATTGACGAGCTTGATATTAAAAGCCCCAGGAAAAAAAAGCAAGGATTTTCTTCGGCTTAATAAAGTCAAAAATTGCTTTAACATAATTAGTTCAATCGAGCAGGATGAAAGCTGCACAAAGGAGCTAATTTCACCTACCAATTTAAAGGTTTTGAATTGAATTCGAATAAAAGAAGGCGATATGAGTAACAAGTTATTGAAAGAAATGAAAACTACGATAATGGACTGCTGAAAAAGTGATTCGTGTTGTTTATTTAAGATTGGAAGCTAAATGCAATCACTGACAACAACCTTTTCTGATAAGTGGAATACTAGTGAGGTAAAATTCAATGAAAAAAGACACAATGTAGATTCATACAGAAAAAATGGAAAACAAAACTACAAACAGCGCAAAAATGTCCAATAAACGGTGCATAAAAGCAAGATTGCAGTACTTACAGCGCGGTTATAAAGCTAGTGAAGCGACATCACGAGCCACCTGTTTTGCCTTACTTTAGCGATTTTCGTGGCTGACTTGCTTGATTCTCCCTTCAGATTTTTTTTCTGAATAACAAAATTCAATTTTCCCTAACTAATGCTAATAACAGTGTAAGTTTTAAGAGAAAAATGGTTTGAAAATGACGGGTTTTTTTTCGTTCACAAACAACAAACAAACTTGTGAATGAAACTGCCAACGATTCCGCCCGGGTTAGCGGGGTTAGCGGGCAAGATCGTAAAATGCCGCCTGCTCTCGGAACCAATCAGATTGCAGGATTTGGAGAATTCCGCCCGCTCGCAAGCTTGGAAAAAAATAAATTATAAAATTTACTGTAGCTCTTTCATTGATTTTACCTCTCAGTTTACTTCGTTATTATAATTTTTTTGAGGGAGCCTATTCCTTTTAATCCTGGTGGTTTCCTTTGGGCTTTTTCGCCATAAGCTTGTCAATATTTAGAACTTCTTCTGCTTCGCAAGTCTTATGGCAAAACAATAAACTTAACTCTTGAACTTGAAACCTATGTCATAAGGTTTAAGCTGCGATGGCGGATTAAGCATTGACGCAAATCTAGAGCTTAACGTGGGAGGCGACAATGGTGGAATTGATTTGGGTCAGATTCAGTTTCCTAATCGACTAGCAAGGCAGATACTGTCCGGAACTT
Organism: Porites rus; assembly: GCA_964035705.1. NCBI lineage: Eukaryota > Metazoa > Cnidaria > Anthozoa > Scleractinia > Poritidae > Porites > Porites rus. The sequence continues at coordinate 46,138,863 of OZ037996.1, read as the reverse complement.
CTCAGGCTCGACCGAGCCTTGGTGGTGTTGTATTGGCACAACCTGGCGTCCAACTTCAAGGCACATCTCAGGCTCGACCGAATCTTGGTGGTGTTGTGTTGGCACAGCCTGGCGTCCCACTTCAAGGAAATTCTCAGGCTCTACCAAACTTTGGTGGTGTTGTGTTGGCACAGTCTGGCGTCCCACTTCAGACAGCACCACCTACTGGTCAACAATCAGTCCAAGTTTCTACTACGTCATATACCAATGTAAGAATATGACTAAGTCTTAAGACCATTGTAACGTTTTTTAATGCGCCAACAGGCAAAAAGAAATAAAAATTATCACAAGCTGGAGAAATAAGGTACTCTTTCCCAATGTTCATGGAAATGTCGATGCACTGATGACATACGCTTCTTATATTATTTGGCCTTAATGTTTTTACTTGGGGCCGGAGTAAACATCGGCTCAACCGCCGTAAAAAGTAGAAGGCGTGAGCAGTAGTTACATCTCACCTACCATGAAGTTAAAAAATAGGAAGGGATATTCTTTAAAAAAAGGTACTTTCAGTTGTGCCAATTTAATCTTTTTTCACGGAATCTACTCGGAGTAAAAAGTCTTTTTTCATTAAAAGCACACGAATTTAACTGATTTTGATAAATATCCTTCTGACTCGCGAGGTATTCTGTTTTCGCTTCTTTGCGTTAAACTTCCTAACAGATCTTCTTTCTTTCATCAAAAGCTCATTGATTATGTTCAAACCTTAATGGATTTTAATGATAGATTGCACAGTGATAAAACAATGTTCAATTTTTGTACTTTGTTTTGTGGTAATTATGAAAGCACGGTTACCAAGTTCAACCGCCGCCGTACCATGCCCCACCTGTCACCCTTCAGCAGCCTCCTCACAGTGGTGCAGCAACTATAATTACTACACCAAATGGGCCACCTATGCCACAAGTGGCACACATGCATAATGGTTTACCTGTGCGGACAGCTCAGCTTGCACAAATGCAGCAGGTATTTTACAGTTTTATATAATCGTTGACGGAGCGCGGTTATGTGATGTGTTTCGAAGTTCGAATTCGGTTGGAGGTTCTGAGTTTTTTTCTTTGTATCTCGCAAGTAAAATCTCCTCTTCAGAATCTGAGATCACTTTTTTCCAACAGAATTTAAAAGGTGCTGGCTTCACTAAAAGAGTTGAAGCTTTGTTGACGATATTGTCCCTGGTGTCATAATAAACGACTAAACGAATAAGAATGTAAAGCTGTTTTAACAGCAGATAACTTGCTTGTATAATTCTAATCACATACACTACTAATATTTACTTCTGTATATCTAAATTTAGAGACCTGTTGTAGTGGCTCCGACTCCTCCTTCAAACTGGATGGCACTTTCTATTTTTTCTGTCATATTTTGTACTCTACCACTTGGAATAGTAGCCTTCGTGTTTTCTTATCTGGTAAGATAATTTCGGCCATCGTTACTTTGCATTTGCCTACCGGTCTGTTTACTTATGAGCTACAGCTAATCCTAATCCTAACCCTCGTAAGTTTAGGAATACAGGAGGTTGTGAATCTGTTGTAATTTTCTCATTTCGTAGGCAAATAGTATTTTCAAAAAACTGTAGTGGTGTTCACCAGAAAGTAAAGCTCAGCAGTAGGAATCGCAAATAGTCAATTAGGACATTGCGTCAAAATCAGAAGAAAAACCCTGATACTTTACTGGCTATTGCCTCATTAACAGATATTATATTTCCTCATGGTAGACTTGTTTCTACCAATTATGGGAGAAGAATTACCTCTTAAACAAGGATCAAGTAGTGGATACGGGCTCTCTTACCGATCTTGTGCTCCCCTGGCCACGTTGGATCCTCTGTGTATCCCAGAGGACGCGTACACGTTTTTCCAATACAGTCATCATTTCCAACAATTTAGAAAAAAATTTATATACAATTTTTATTCTTTACCCTGAACTGACACTCCTTTTATCTTAAGTTGCGCTAAAAAAATAATAAATTCATTCAGCAAGCTGTACACATGAATTGAATCCGCTAACAATTGTATGTAAAAAGTTTAGGACTGATTAAACTTTAGCGTCCAAAAAGTTTATAATCAAATGTGTCCATTTTTTACTCACATAATCTTTTTTCACGTTCGGTTTCAGGTCAACGAGTCACTCAAAAGAGGAGATCACCAAGGAGCAGTCAGAAACTCAAACATTGCTAAGTGGCTAAATGTGCTTGCCATAATAAGCGGTTTACCTTTGTGCATATTTATTTTTTATGCAATATTTTATCTTATATAGAAGCTAAATTGGGGCTCAGTAATAAAGGAATACGGAGCATTGAGACATCACATGACAAAACATAGACAAATGCGGTCGGGCACGTCGAATTCTTGATACTCTATTACGTGAACACTGAAGTTGTATAGATTATGAATCCTTACAGACCCTTATGTGTGAAGTTGAATCTATCATCAACTCAAGACCTCTGACTGTTATCTCCAGCGATGTTAAGGACCCTTACCCTCTATCACCAAACCAGATCCTTACAATGAAGACATGCTTTGTCCTGCCACCGCCTGGCAAGTTCCAACGCAATGACGTCTACAATCGCCGGCGTTGGCGTCGTGTCCAGTACCTCTGCAACCTGTTTTGGTCGCGATGGAAACGGGATTACGTACCAACGCTTCAGGAGAGGGCCAAGTGGAACAAAGTAAAGCGCAACCTGAAGGTCGAAGACGTCGTTCTAGTTAGAGATGAAAACGCGCCTCGCAATATTTGGCCTATGAGCGTGGTAACCAGAGTAGAGCCAGATTCTAAAGGTCTCGTCAGAAGTGTCGTCCTTAGAACGCATACAACGGAGCTGCATAGACCGGTTAACAAGATAATCCTTATGCTGACCGCAGAGGAACGGATGGATGCTACTCAAGACACGGAAGAAGTTGCTGGCAAGCTTACACAGACAGTAAAGGAATGAACATTATTTGAACATTTAATGCATGATAAAGTTTAAGCTACAAACTGAATTTATGTTTTAGTTAAACTGTTTGCTTAGTTTTCTGTATATCCTGATTTTCATAGTGTTAAACAACTTGTAGTGTTTAAGAGACCGGGAATGTTACTGCCAAATATTTTCTGGTTTTTCGTATTTCCTTTCGAACCATTTGTAGTTTCTTTTGCGTTATTATCTTACAGTATTTGTGGTTTTTGCCGTGGATATACTTGCCTACGTATGATTTACAAACAAAGAAATTTATTATCCTTTGTATTAGTTAGCATTGTCGAACGTGCTCAGAAAACTTTTTCAGTTTTAGTCAACGTGCCATCGTGTTAAGATCAAAGTAAGGCTCAACGTCAACGCTGTGATACCCCTAACGCCGACACAGAAGTAAGTATTTTCACTTTGTGCATGTTACGTTTTATAAAGCCTTTTTTTGCATCGTATTCATGAAATTCAAAGTTTCTTTTCGTAGTTTTAAAAGGTAGTTTCTCGTTAATCTAACTATAGTTTTCGCTGTATTTATTTCTTACTTTTCGAAACCGCTTTGTAAACCGCTTTCTTCGTCTACACCGCCTATTCACCGCTTTGATACGCATCGCCTCTTTTTTAACATTGTTAACGTCTCATCGCTTCGCTTCAATAAAGTTCATTATTGCAGCGAAAGTTCGATTCTTCAAGCTCGTCAATAATTTTCTGTCCTAACGTGGGATTAAACCATGGTGTTGTGAGTAACGTTCAGCGCTCACAGCCAATATTCCTTGCGGCACAAGTTGCGGACTGGCCGTCCTTGTGCATAAGCGCCATCTATTCTCAAGTAGGCATTATAAAATCAAATGGAAAGACCAATCGATCGCCACAAAGGCAACATTAAATATGGCCAAGTTACATAACGGCCGGTGTATCGGGATGAGCCGCACAGATCAGTGCTTCTGTAGCTCTTGATCTCTCTAGTTTTCCAGTTATTCTGTTTTTAAACAAATTAAAATTTATTACTACTCGCCTTTTTTTGTTTACGGCGCCACTGTGACATGACTGCAAAAGCGGCTTAAAAGGACGAATGGACTAAGGAAGTAATTCGACTAAAATTCAGTGGTAAAAGTACTCAGTCAATATAACTAACGTTACTGCGTTCAAGCATGTTGGATCCACATCTGCGTGAATTTTAAGAGCCAAATTTATCGAACGTACTGTTGATAATAACCCCTAAAGATTTTTGTTTTTGTTTTTTTTTCCTTTTTTTTTTTTTTTCAAAATTATTGATCTTTAAAAGCGGTCCCTTTTTTTCCTCTTGGCACATGTTTGTCGACTGATGGTTAGCGTCAAGTCATTTGTAGCAGAAACCACAGAGTTTTCGAATTTTTGTTGAAAAAAATGTTTAAAGCTTTTTTAAAAAATAGAAAAATGGTTTATGTTTGCAGAAAAGATAATAATGCTTGTCATGTGACCTACCGTGAATCTTCTCCAGTATTAAGCCCCCTGGGACGCTTATTTATTTCAAGCATGTTTACGGGGGTGGGGTGGGGGCTTAATAGACGGAGGAACTTATTTAATTAAGCGAAGATGACGGTATCAATTCTCCATAAAAAAATCTACAAGGCATGAATTTCGAGGTCACGCAGCAGAAGATCAAAAACATAGTTAATTTCTTCCCATAAAAAAGGGGGGCCTTCATAAACCTGGGAAGAAAGTGGATGAAATGGTAGAACGCAGTTTCCGTCAATGAGGCAGAGGGGGCAACTCAAAGCTGAGACACAAGCATGGCAATCTAAAGGCGCTATGCGGAAACATTCAAGAGAGTGAGGCATAAAACAAGCACTTGCACTATATGTACAAGTTCAATACTTTTTTATTGTTGATATTGTCCCTGTGTAAATCTATGTGTCAGTGGTTTATTTGCAAATAACAGCTTACAGAATATTAATCACCTTTGAAGGGTGCCAGTGATACAGGCAAGGTAAATCATGGAGGATTTGCAACTCGACTTCTCAGGTAACAAGAGCTAACAAGTTCTTTTGTATATTTGTATGGAAATAGTGCAGCGAACTGACTGCTCGGCCTCTGAAGAAATTGCCTCGTGCAAGGTAATGCAGGTTCCGGAATCCTGGAAATTTTTGCTTGTGGAATCCGGATCCGGAATCCCGCTAACAATTGTAATCTAGAATCCAAGTTCCACTGACAAAGAATCCGGAATCCAGTAGCTCCGGAATCAACAACGTGGAATTCAGAATATAATCCAAGACTGTCTTGAATCGCCTTACATGGGGGCGAAAGAAATGTTCACGTTTTTGATTCGTAAACGGAATAGGGATCTTTTCCTTATTATCTTCGCTTGGCATTTTTTCGCCGAACTAATTCTCTAATAATATGTTTTAATATTTACTGCAGCTCTTTCACTGATTTTGCGGCATGTATACCTCTCAGTTTACTTCGTTATAATAGTTATTTGAGGGAGCCTATTCCTTTTAAGCCTGGTGGTTTCCTTTGGGCCTCCTCGCCATAAGCTTGTCAATATTTAGAACTTCTTCTGCTTCGCAAGTCTTATGGCAAAACAATAAACTTAACTCTTGAACTTGAAACCTATGTCATAAGGTTTAAGCTGCGATGGCGGATTAAGCATTGACGCAAATCTAGAGCTTAACGTGGGAGGCGACAATGGTGGAATTGATTTGGGTCAGATTCAGTTTCCTAATCGACTAGCAAGGCAGATACTGTCCGGAACTTCTCAGGCTCGACCGAACCTTGGTGGTGTTGTATTGGCACTACCTGGCGTCCAACTTCAAGGAACATCTCAGGCTCGACCAAACCTTGGTGGTGTTGTATTGGCACAGCCTGGCGTCCCACTTCAAGGGAATTCTCTACCGAACTTTGGTGGTGTTGTGTTGGCACAGTCTGGCGTCCCACTTCATACAGCACCACCTACTGGTCAGCAATCAGTCCAAGTTTCTACTACGTCATATACCAATATAAGACTATGTCTTAAGACCATTGTAACGTTTTTTAATGCGGCGACAGGCAAAAAGAAATAAAAATATCACAAGCTGGAGAAATAAGGTACTCTTTCCCAATATTCACCGAAATGTCGATGCACTGATGACACACGCTTCTTGTATTATTTGGCGTTAACGTTTTTACTTGGGGCCGGAGTAAGCATCGGCTCAACCGCCGTGAAAAGTAAAAGGCGTGAGCAGTAGTTACATCTCACCTACCATGAAGTTAAAAAATAGGAAGGGATATTCTTTTAAAAAAAGGTACTTAGTTGTGCCAATTTTTTCATTTTTCTCGGAATCTACTCGGAGTAAAGTTTCTTTTCATTAAAAGCACACGAATAAACTGATCTCGCGTGGTATTCTGTTTTCTTTTCTTTTGCGTTTCACTTCCTAACAGATATGTTTTCTTAAATCAAAAGCTCATTGATTATGTTCAAACCTTATAGATAGCACAGTGATAAAACAGTGTTTAATTTTTGTACTTGGCTTTGTGGCGATTATGATAGACGGTTACCAAGATCAACCGCCTCCGTACCATGCCCCACCTGTCACCCTTCAGCAGCCTCCTTACAGTGGTGCAGCAACTACAATTACTACACCAAATGGGCCACCTGTGCCACAAGTGACACACATGCATAATGGTTTACCTGTGCAGACAGTTCAGCTTGCACAAATGCAGCAGGTATTTTACAGTTTTATATAATCATTGACGGGACGCGGTTATGTGATGTGTTTCGAAGTTCGAATTCGGTTTCTTTGTATCTCGCAAGTAAAATCTCCTCCCCAGAATCTGAGATCACTTTTTTCCAACAGAAATTAAAAGGTGCTGGCTTCACTACAGGGGTTGAGGCTTTGTTGACGATATTGTCACTGGTGTCTTAATAAACGGCTTAACGAATAAGAATGTAAAGCTGTTTTAACAGCAGATAACTTGCTTGTATAATTCTAATCACATACACTACTAATATTTACTTCTGTATATCTAAATTTAGAGACCTGTTGTAGCGGCTCCGACTCCTCCTTCAAACTGGATGGCACTTTCTATTTTTTCTGTCATATTTTGTACGCCACTTGGAATAATAGCCTTTGTGTTTTCTTATCTGGTAAGATAATTTCGGCCATCGTTACTTTGCATTTGCCTACCGGTCTGTTAACTTATGAGCTACGACTAATCCTAACCCTAACCCTCGTAAGTTTTATTTTTTTCATTTCGTAGGCAAATAGTATTTTTAGAAAACTGTGGAGGTGTTCACCAGAAAGTAAAGCTCAGCAGCAGAAATCGCAAAAAGGAGCAAGAAGTGGGTACAGGCTCTCTTACTGATCCTGTGCTCCCCTGGCCATGTTAAATCCTCTGCGTATCCCAGAGGACGCCTACACGTATTTCCAATGTAGTCATCATTTCCAACAAATTAGAAAACTAATGTACAATTTTTAAATTATTCTTTACCCTGAACTGACACTCCTTTCATATTAAGTTACGCTAAAAAAGTAATAAATTCATTATAGCAACCTATACACGATGAATTGAATCCGCTAACAATTGTGTGTAAACTGATTAAACTTTAGCGTCCAAGAAGTTTACTACCAAATGTGTCCAGTTTTTACTCACATAATCTTTTTTTCACGTTCGGTTTTAGGTCAGCGAGTCACTCAAAAGAGGAGATCACCAAGAAGCAGTCAGAAAGTCAAACGCTGCTATGTGGCTAATGTGCTTGCATAATAAGCGGTTTATCTTTGTGGATATTTATTGTTTATGCAGCATATTAGCTCATATGGAAGCTAAATTGGGGCTCAGTATAAAAGGAATACGGAACATTGAGACATGACATGGTCATTTATAGACCACAAGTTAATTAGTTCTTTTTGTGACTGTTAAGTCTTCCCCTCTCTAAAGAACAACTCCACCCAACTTCATAGACCACGTTATTATTTTTTCTTTTTTCTTTAATTATCTATGTCCATTAGCCTTAATCTTGATGCAGTAAGCTAGAGAAATAAGGGGAAGCTCTGTAACAATGCTTAATATTTCGCAATTAAAAAGGGGCTAACGCAACGAATAAAGGGGCGGGAACCAGGAATGCACGGTATGGGAGGCAGGCGGCGCTACCTGGACATAAATGTTTTTGCTTTCGTAGCTTTTCTGCTGCTTTTGTCCTCGTTCTTTCGGAAATTGGCGCTCAGATTGGATATCAAAAGGACTATAGACTTCTTGGTCTTCAATTAGCAACAAAGAGACACATACACTCGCTGGCTGTCCTAAAGTGAGCTCGAAATTCCACTAACTACTCGGACAAGAACTCTCATTTTTGCTGCTTAAAACGGCCTGATTAAGAATTTGCAATAGCATTGTCCTTGCGGTCTAAAGTGGCCAGAATTCTTGGGAAAAATATCCAGATTTATCCTTGAGACACGTCACAAATCGATGAAATGCTTTTGTCCGCGATGACACCCATGCCTTTTGAACGACTTGTAACCTCAAAGCCATTACGAGCATCTTAACCCATAATCATAACTTAACAAGGGATGTCTAGTAGGAGAACTGATTAAGAAACATAAATGCAATACAGTCTAAAGCGGTTATTAGAATGATGTTATTTTATTCAACAAAGTTTATGCAAAACCCTATACAACAATTCTACAAAAAGACAATAGACGTCGTTTTTCGTGGACGTCGTTTTGGTTTTCAGTAAACTAGGAACGCACAAATCTGCACTTTAGCTGGCTATACTGCAAATACAAGAACTGAGTTGTAAACAGTATTACACAGGAAGACAGCTAGGGTTCAAGGGAACAGACTGGGCGAAAGCTGGGCGAACATCAGAAGCAAATAACAATCTGGGAACGCCAAGGCCAATCCTGGAATCGATTAGGAGGGGTTTAAAATCCTTAACCAGGACATAGGCCATCCTTGTCCGACGCTATCTCTAGTTAGAAGAGGGGGTTATCATTACACCCGCAATTTTAATCCCTTTTTGCCACCTAAAAATACAGATAAAGAGCTCAGTTGTTGCTTATGAAGACTGTCAGATCCAGTCAAAAGCTGCAGTGCTATAATGATTATGGGCCTTAAGACTAGACTAGAAATTATACAAGTGCAAACAGTATTTTAAGGAAAAGTCAGGGTTAAGGTGCTTAGATCTAAAGAATTACATGGCAGTGGAAAAACATAGCAAACTTTTCTTCGTCTTCGCCGAGTTTGCATGAAAAATTTACTGAAGAATTACAAGTGCAGTTTGGTGCGTTTTGACTTGAAACCCAAATAATCGTTATAAACAGTCATCTCACTTGACACCTGCGCTCTTTAACTGTGGAATGCAGATTAAAATAGTTAGTATGGCACACAATCCAAACGAAATTGACGTCAGAGCCATGTTTTCGGCCTCGTGAAAGTTTTCTGCTTCCCTCTTCTTGCGTCCCATTGACCCAGCCCTTCGTGCCTATAAGAAAAAAAAAAGAGATTTAGTTTTGCATCCGTTATAACTGTGCCCAGAAAAGAAGAAGGATGGATGGACGGATGGATGGATGGATGGATGGATAGATGGATGAACAGGCTGAGGGTATGAGCGAGTTGAGTGGGTGGGTAATTTTTGAGTGAGTAAGTAATTGATTAAGCGAGACAAATAAATACATTTTTTTAGAAAATGTTCAAAACAGCGCTTCCAATAACAATAACAATGTAACTGAGTGCTTACCAGAATCCAAAACACCAAAGAAATTATTCCAATGGGGAAAAGCGTCAGCAGAGAGCTAATAACAAGAGCTGTTCGTGTGCCATCACTGAACAACAATCGCCTGCAAGCCTCCTGTTGGGAATACAAAATGCTTTGACTAAGTTTATTACACTTTTAGATTCGAGGACTGATCAGAGGGATTAATAAAGGAAACACTACCTTTTCGCTTCCTTGATTGGACGGGGAAGCTGTTTATCTTTGATTTACTTTTATACCTGAATCAGTGGTAAACTATATAAGAGTCCTTCATAGCTGCATTAGTTTACAATTCTGATGTCTTTTCCAAAAACAAGTGACTCAATCGACCGAAATGTATCCAAGAGGAAGTTGTCTGAGCGGTGATAAGGACCGGTGGAGGTAAATAGCTCGACTCTAGATTGAAAATGCCGCACTGTTGACGCTCTTGTTTTGAGAGGTCCTCAAAATTGTGCGAGTGTTTGGACGAGAACCAATCTTCCCCAAAATTAATTTAACCTAGTTTCAACTGCTTAAAGAAATAGTGATGCGATTGGAATTTGTGTTATTGTACTGCTCTTTGTGTCAGATATAGTCGTGTGGTCGGACAGCTTGCTATTAGAACAACAAAGATCTTCTGAAACCATGCCTGGGGACTGAGATGCAATCTGGTTGGTGTTAAAGAAGTTACCCACCATCCCAGGCGAAGGTTTCATTTGTTAAAAGTGAAAAATTAAATTGAAAGTTAGGTGCACACCTGATAAGCTGGATCTTCTTCAAACTTCATTTGCTCCATGTTGCACGGTCAGATTACAAGATTCCTAAGATATAAACAAGTGGGAAAGTAAGTTTTTCGTTTCAGCAACTGTTGACCAAAAATTGACAAATTATTTATAAGATATTTTTAAAATATTTTCAATGGATTCTTGAAAAAGTGCAAAATTATGCTGCTCGGAAGTATGTGGATACTTGTCATTGGGAAATCTGGATTTAGATTTTGAAATTCAAACTTAAACTCGAAAAACGGATTTCAGTGACGAGAAATCCATCCTCAAGTTCAATTTCAGTTAAGGTCAGTGTAAGTTTTGCACTGCGCATCTCATTCTGCACATATGACAGCGGCCGTGAAAATGAGAGCTTCTAAAGAAACATCATTTTTAAATTGAAATTAAGGTTTTAACTGTGACGAGTCGAACAACCGTCATACATATTAAGTCTACTGTGAAGCGTCAACTAGAAACACAGGCATCAAAAGACTCATACGTTAAGCTTCTGGCAAACGGAAGCAGCAACTTCCAACATTGTTGGGCCAACAATACAAAGATTGTTGCGTCCATAATTCAGTGGTGTGAAAAAGGGAGGCAACAAAACCAACAATGTTGAGACCTGCAGTGCTTAGTGGGAAGGATACAACCCCATGAGACTTAGTAAAATTGAATTCGACAGCCATCTTTGGCGCGTGCGAGGCCCCAACAAAGTTGGAAGAGCTGTGTAAACGGATCCAACATTGTTGCGTTACGCTTTGGAGATACAGAACAAAAGAAATGTTGGGAGTTGATGGCTCAAAAGTTTGACCGGTTTCAAACTTTGCACAACCACTCTTAATAACACTCAGCAACATGCAACAGAGTGTGCAAACGGACGCAACTGTAACATCCAACAATGTTGGGAGTTGTTAGCCAACAATGTTGCGCCCTTTTGCAAGTTAAGTGGCCCTTAAGCGGATAAGTCAAGCGCGTGCCTTATCACGCACAGGCATCATCATGGCGCCTTTTTGTCTACAAGTTTTGGGCTGCGCGCAGTTTTTACCAAAGGTGTCTAAATAGCTGTATTTAGCAGCACTGTACCGTGAAAACGACCAGGGTGACCCTCTCTTTTATAGACTGCTTGTAGTTGGCCTTTTCTCTTAAAATCCGTTTAGTTCTTATCTCAGCCAGCGCGATTGGAAACCACGACGGTATGTTACAATAAGGGTTTAGGACGAGACGAGAAAAGATGGACTGTGGACTCCAGTAAACAAGTCCTCCGTCAGCCCAGAGACGGAGTAACCGATTGGTCAATTTTACAGCTGTTGACAGATCATTGACTGGTCTCTGGTGGAGTTGCAAGCGGCAAAAATTAGTCACGCGTCACAACCAACTGCGAACAATAACGAATCAAGCGGTAATCGCTTGTAAACTAAAACGTTTAAGGATATCTTACAGAAGGAAGCTGCTGTAAATTTCCTCAAGGAAAGAAATTCAAAGCAATCTTACCGGATTTAAATAAAGTGTAATTTTTCAGTTGTTTATGTTCTATTTATAAATTGTCACTCGGGTTTAATCACCTTGACAGCTTTGTTGTCCCCAGACAGAACAAAAGAGTCAGCAGTCTCTTATTTTTTTCTTCTCGGGCTTGCGACTCGTTTATCGCGGCTCACGTTTTGGCTTTTGTAAATTTGCAAAGAAAAATAAGAGACTGCGAGTCTACCTCTTTTTACTTTCTCTTGACGTGTTACAACAGTGCACCAAATTGCACCGAAAATCTATGTCAGGTTCGTTTTCAAGAGAATCACCTTCAGTAATCCAAGTCCGGCGGTTCATTGATTTTTCTTTCATCTCTTTTCCCGCGGAAATTGGCAAAACTGTTCTCCACATAAACGGCGGTCTTAAGATACGCGCATTGTAATAAGAAGAAAAAGAAAACTGTTCACAAGAACATTTTTGCATTTCCTTTTTCGTATTTCCTAAAAATAACATCAAGGACCGAGTCATTCAATGAAATCCTGAGTTGGACTTCTTGATTGAAATCCACCTTGAGAACTGATTTCTCGGCTTTGAAGTCCATTTTAGATAAGATGTTTTATTGCATTTCTGATATCCTAATTGTAAAATCAAAAGCAAGATTTCCCATCAAAAGCACTCAGTGTCGCCAAGGGTTAGACTGTTCACAGTGCCTTATTTTTTCGCAAGATGGTCGAGAAGGAGCGCTTCAGGCGGCCATCTTGACCGACTGTCAATCTACAAAGGAGGCGGAGGACGGTTTGGGAGGAGGCGAAAAAATAAAATAGAGGAACAATCGAAACAGAACTGCAGTTCGCGTTCGCTCATTTTCTCGCCACATTTGAAACCACTTACAAAATGGCTGCCAGTGACGGCAACCACTAGATCTGGTCGATCTTACGGAAAAATAGGGGACTGTGAACGGTAGTCTAATAAAGGGTGTATTCATTTGCAACATGCAGGTAATCATTAACCGTCGCGAATGCTCCTTGGAAATTTTTCATGGCTTCAAAATTAAGCTTCGTGTAAATTGATTTTAAGCATACTCGTTATCCGTCGCATTTACCCGTTGGAAGTTTTTGCCAGAAATCAATGAAAGCAAGCACGACTATAATGCATATAATATATTGCAAATGAATCTAAACTTTAAAAAAAATGAATCCACCCTCTTTTTTCATGCAAATTCTCGAACAAAAAGTGTATTATTTTGCCGGCAGACATGGCCGCCTTTTCACGTGGTTGCAAAGCAAGAATTAACTTATGTAAGATTTCGTGTCAAAAAAACACACACACACAACAGACTAGTGGATACAGTTGAATGGACAAGTAATCGTCAAAGTGCCATATTGCGAAATATGTAAAACGTTCGTCTAGGTTTGGATGAGTTTATCAAGACAACTATTATCGTATTTCAAGCGGAAGTTTTGAAAGGTTTTACCGTTATTATATTATTATTAAGTCCCGATAAAAACGTTAACTTACAAATACGGGGTACATCTATTAAAACATATATTTCGTCCTATAAAATATTATCATATTGCCCGCTGGCATAAACATTATAGTGAATTAGCACATAGATGAGGTTCAGTTAGATATAACCAAATGGATTAGGAAATGTGATCAAGGTACTGAGGAAGAAATTCGAGAGAAGCTGGTCTTAATATAGATACATCCGAGGATCCCTATACGGTACAAAGTTCGACTTCTGGGTTTATATTTAGGAAAAACAAAATTTTAGTCAGGTGTCCAAGGCCTTTTGATATTAGTCATTCAATAATTAGAAACCTTTGAAATAACGAGATTCAAATTTACTTCCGATTGACTACATTTCTATATCAAAAGCTTGATCGAGTCTAACTTCCATGCCATCATTTACAATACGGAAAGGATATCTTATGGCATCTAGCTTTCCGAAATAGTGATAAACAAAAAGCTTTTGAAATGGGTTTTAGATGCCGTTGAGTTTTTGCTTGTACCGAAATGGAAAGCAGCCATAACCTATTAAGATCAGGAAAGAATCTAAACCGTGCTTTTAACGCTGTTATAGCTCTGAAGGCAAAAGTTAAAGAAAGGATTTCGCGTATTCTTCGCTTGAGAAGATTAACATAACTGCAAGCAAATTGAAGGCGGGCAATTCACGATTTACCTTAACAAAGTGTGTCTGTAGTTCCACCTGGACTTGACTTCACTGCACGTTGTCACAATTTCCTTGTTAAGTAAGGAATTCTTGTTGTAAAGCTTCTGAGCAGTTGCGAAAAGCCGTCTAAAGCAAAACCAGAACACAGCTCGGTTTAACCACAAGCGTGACCTTGAATCAAAAAAGCATGAATGGTATGTGTCAAAGTACCGATGGTTTGCATAACAAAGACGGAAGTGATCGTATTATGACTAAATTTGACATTTCAATGACCGAAAGAGTGGAAAGTGGAAAGGGAAAAAGAATGAGTGCGTGAATACTGGCGCGAATTCAAACTCACATTTTGTAAACTGTTGAATCAAAGAAAGGGGTTTATTGAAATATCCAATCTTAAAATTTTGTTAAATAATTAGACAACGACAAGGCATAATCATTTCTGTCTTAATTGAACGGAACTCTTATATAAAAAGTTCGTTCAAGTTTTGCTGGGTTTCCTCTGCCTTAGCTATATTGGTGTCTGGGAAATTGGCAAAGTGCAGCGTTTCCAAAACGGAAACATGCTCAAGAATCGGGTTAAATTTTTAAGAAAGAATCTAACACCAACTCTGGGAAAACGAATCAACAAACACGTACTCCGTAAACATTGAGCGGCGCATAATAATTACTAACATTATGCGGAATATTAAAATCCGCATGACTTTCTTGACTTTGTTCTCAATCTTTCAGTCATGCCGACCCTCCCCTCTCTCACTATTAAATCTCTCTTTTTTTTTTCTTTGATATTGGATCAGGTAAGAAGTTTAGTGGATCCGGTTTGGTGGCCTTATTTTCAAAACAACTATTCAAGTAATGTGTATTATGTATTGTCCGCTTTGTATTTGATGTGTGCCTCTTAGGTGCGTAGAAGGCTTAGTAACATCTGTGAGCGATAAATGCCCACAAGTGACGCCGCTACTTTAGCAAGTTAAAGGTAAAAACTGTTTTTCTTTCACGTTAGTCATTCACCAAATTATGGCAATAACCAAGGTTATCACTTGCTTGGAATCTCTAAACAAAAGTAGTTTTGCCGTAATATTTAGGCAAAATACGTTTCGCATCACCGACATCAAGGTTAGCAAAGGGACATACGCACGCACGCAACTCAAATACACTTTTTCGCGGAACAAATCGCCGAATTTATTCTTGCGATGACTTCCCAGAGACGCTGAGCTGAGTTTGATATAGCCAATAGTACAAGATAACCAGATAACCGCACTCCATGGTTGCCAAGCGCTTGATAACAATTTTGCCGTATAAGCTGTTGATCCATTCAAGACATTTTCTCTCGAGATAGAAGCCTTGAAAGCGTTACAATTTTATTTCGCTTCTCTTTGAGGACCAGCACAATAAGGCAAAACAAAAACTGAGCGTGAGTGTTATCTTCGAAGAGGAAGTTATGACTCACGCATCATCACTGACTCACTGACAAACGAGATGCTTAGTGGGTGGCTCACTCGATTAGCCCACGGTAACAACTGTGTTTGTGATACATTGCTACATGCATGTATTATAAACATTTGCCGTCAACATTGTTTCGTTCACGTTTCCAATTTAAACTATTTGCTGGTTGCTCTGTTTTCTTAAATTGATTCTATCTATGCTAGACAGTGAACTCAGATGTAATCCGGCATTTGTCTCTTCTCTCACATCCACTATCAGCCATTCCTCATACGTTGTGACAGCGTTTTTTGCGATTAATTTCTCATTGTCAACACTGGCATTTCAAATGTGCATCTTCATTTTGATTTGCCTTTTTTTAAAAAAATTGCTGTTGAGTTTATTACTTCATATAGTAATTTATGCTACCCATAATTGAGCTGCGTGACATAAGTGCCAGTCAGTTTAAGGTTTTGCGCACGCTATACCGGATTGCTTAAACCCCCGGGGGGACTACGCATATGAAAGGGGTGGGGATACTCGTCGGAAATTTTGAATTAAACCCCTAAAAGAGACCGCTCTGGGCTTGGCCCAAGCTTTTTTGACCCCTAAAAGAGACCATGTTAAAACACGGACAATATAATATTTTTATATTTTTTCACGTGCAACCTTAAACAAGACCTTCACGGCCCCTAAGCGAGACGACGAGCATCCCCACCCCTTTCATATGCGGGTCCACCCACCGGGCTAAAACCATTCGGGATAAGGCTTCTGTTCACACGTAAGACGGTGTTTTCGGCGAACGAAGCTGCGCCGATCTTGAAAGTAGGTCGTCACATATCGGATAGGTTTCTGCCACTCTTTGTCGCAATGAACAGGTATTCGGACCGTGGCGGAAGTAATAAGTAGGAGTGAGGACTCGAACCCGACTGAAACCGAAGTCAATGAATGAATCAGAATTAAGCGCACCAAACTCTATCCGCCAACCACTCCGGTATCGTTAAAACGACTTATTCCAGTTCTGTGCCGTTGCAGTTCGTACTCTACCGGCAGAAAAAAGAATAAGGCGACGAGAAAACGACCTTATTTCACGATGAAATCTGCCATGACTGCGATATTGCGTGATGCTCTTGGAAAAATGCATCATGGGATACTATTCGATGTCCGCACGAAAAGCAGAGAACAGTCTCCTATTTTTATTTTTGAGTTACCTAGTCGATCCGAGAGCCGAGTGTGGAGGTAATGGCCTTAGTTCTGTGCCAGGAGCTGATTGTTTACAAGGCCTTTGCAGTCCTATGAAATGCGAATAAACAGTACATATACCGCCTTTTAAAACGATTGGAAATGTGATATACATTCTGTATATCACTGGTTTGAAGAAAAGGAATCCGTCTGTCTCAAATTGACTTGAACTTGCCTGAAACACACTCGTTTTATGTCTTGACACAGGTTAGACTGTGAGAAACGTTTCTTGCTCGGCCTAAGAGAGTTCATAAGTTCTTTGGTTGTATTTGTATAATTGAATGTACAGACTCGTGGCATGAGTGAGGTAGCTGTAATGATAGGTTGAACCAGAAAAAGGCAAGGAAAAAAACACCTTGCCCTCATCTCAGCGGCGTGGTCGCACTTGGGCAATTCCTCAGGTCCCGAATCTCAGTCTTGAAGACTCTTGCAGAGAGAATCCATTGGGTAAGTCGATTCAGGGATAGGATCAGTGAATATTTGGCCTTTTTTCTGGATATTTGCAGCGCCAGAAACATATATGTATTGGGTATGAGGTCCTTTTTAAAATAGGTCCTGGAAGAATCGCTATATTCTTGGTCATTTTCCATAGGTTAAGATGGGTGACAACATTTGATTTTTTCTCTCTAGTCTAACTGCTTCGTGGTCATTGCAAATTTGGGACTACTGAAATTTTCTTGTCTTAATGGACGAAGTCGAATCAGGCAAACATGAAGGAGGCGTGCAGGTACATATTATTTATGCAGTGTTTCTATGCAGTGAATGATACATTGAGTTAAATGAAATTCAGACTCAATCTTTGGCGCTCGTAAAGCCCCGGGGGAACTCACTAAAATTTTATGAAGGAAGGCTTCGCCCCGAGATCCAACCCCTTACCCTTTCATATACCATTTTTGGCAGAAAAGGTACCCATTTCGAATACCTTTTATTCATGATACCCTCACTAGTTTAAAACGTTGCATCACTTTTAACTGCTGTAAATGCACCGTCTCTTAAGTATGAATAAATCACTAAACCAGAAAGTTTTCTTATTTTTTTTCACAGCATTAAAATGAACCTGTTAGCCCATTTAGGCCCTTTCACAGACCACAATGACACGGATTTCCCTTCCCTTCAATATTTCTTGAAAGCACCCGAAAGCTTTACTCCTTTGGCCACTACTTTGCACTTTTCCAATGTAATATTTATTGTAACATGTATTAGTAGCTCTGATTTGCTTCTTTTTCATTTCCTATCATTATTGTAATTATGCACTTTTTTTAGTAAGTGTGAATAAACTTACCTAGTGAAATCCCTACCCTTCGATATACCGGAAGCCTGAAAAAGATATCCCTCTCGGGCGATCAGCCTGCCCGTTAGGTGTTGGCCATTACCCCAGGTCTTAAAGTTAACACTGAGCCAAAAGCTTCTATTCCATCAACTCTTACCATGATTTCCGTGTTCAAAAACACCATAAGTAGTCGTCACATTTGTTGAGACAAATGTCCCGTTACGCCCTCCCCAATGTTGATTGACATGCCCATTAGCAAAAACGAGACTCTCCACATTGGGGAAGGAGAGAAGAACTACACACAGGAAAAGTCTGATACGTTAGTTGAGATGGTGTGGCATGAAAAATCCTCAGTTTTCTTTATGCTGACTCTTACAACAGTTGTAGAAAAAAGAAGCACTCAACTTTATTTCATTAACTCTTGACAACCCTGTTTAAAATTTTTGAATTGTTCGAATAATTAGACTGATCAAGACCGCTGGTCGTGAATTATTTGACATGGATCCCCCCACGATAATGACGTTTACGTGACAAACAAGAGGAGACTTGCAAAGACAAGAATGATCTGCGAATAAAAAAAAGGAGTCTCAAATCTGCATGACTGATTCAAAATCTACTATTCTCGGTCATAAAGCATTTGAGGTTCGTCCCATGCGAAGTTCAACGTTTGACGCTGGCCTTACTCTTGAAGCTTTAAAAGATGCATCGCGTATAAACGAACCAGTTATTTCTATACATTCTGTAATCTTTTTTCTTTCCAATTAGGTTGGTATGAAATAAATCTTGCTAGTCACTCCTTCCATAAATTATTTATTTGCCCAATTTCTTTTTTCAGGAACCACTTCGATTTAGCATGCAGGCAGAGCGTGTGAGTGATTAACTGTCTCTTTCTTTCAAGAACAATAACAGCTTGATTTAAAAAAAATCATCAATCTGTTATCGTCCTTGAATTTCCTTTGCTATGTTGATGTTTTCTGTTTCTCTTTCTTTTGCAAGCCGAGAAACCGCCCGCCCGGCTAGTTCAATTGGATAAGCGACGGTCTGCCGAGCGGGAGGTCGCGGGTTAAAACCCCGGCCGGACCAACACTCAGGGTCTTAAATAACTGAGGAGAATGTGCTGCCTTTGTTGAGACATCTACAAAATGATTAGACATTCTAGTGTTATCGGATAAGGAAGAAAAACCGTAGGTCCTGTCCCACAGCTCTTTCACTTTTCTGATTCTTGTGGGACGTAAAAGAACCCACAATGCTGTTCGTTAAGAGTAGGGGGCGTAGACTCCGGTGTTGTGGTACAACCTTTCATGGGCTGGGTGGGTAATGAAGGGGTTATCAGTAAAGACGGAAGTCTTGTTTCATTCCCTGTCACAGAGTTGAGTCAACGTGGCGAATTCAATAAAGTTAATTAAAAATGAATATATATTTTAATGTGTTAACTGAAACACTTGGAAAAGTGTACAGTCTCCTTATTTCACGGCTATATAAACCAGAGAAAAAGTCAAGAAAACAAGTGTTGAAAAAGGTTTCCTAAAAGCTTTTGGAAAACGTACCATTTGAATAATAAAAGTTTGTCGCAGCGTTGTATAAGTGATAATTCAAAACCTTTTAATTCTGTGGCGGCTATCTCAGTTCTCACCACCCTGAAACGCGGTTTTCTCGCTTTAACGATCCTCTTTAACCACCTTAACACGCAGAGATCTCGCTTTAACCACCGTGAAGCGCAAATATCTCGCGGCTTTAGCGATCCTCTTTAACCACAGTGAAACGCGAATATCTCTGCTCGCGGCTTTTAAAAATCCCCCTTAACCACCGTCAAACGAAGGACATATACTGCTATAATTTACAGTTAACCGATGGGGTCAGTGAACGAATGGGGCTGGATGGAACAAAAAAGAAGACTAAGAATAGAATTGAGTAGAATATATTCCGAGAGTATACCGAGTTTATTCATTCATGGTTAGAAAATATCCCTTAAAAGTTTTTCTTCGAAGCATATTTGCGTTGCTTAGATTACATTTTTTAATCATGTATTTTAACTGATAACTCTTTTTTTATCAGTTTGCGCCATTACGAGAGGCCCCTCCAAATGACTACCGCCTACTGGCCATAGTTTCTATATTCTTCTGCTCTTTGGTTGGCTCGCTGGCTTTTGTCATGTCATATCTTGTAAGTAACGCAGGTCAAGAGTGTATACACTTAAACTGGAATAAGATGTTTTGAAAGAATGGTAAATAAAAAATAAAAACAGAAAATATAAACAAGAATAATAAGCTTCACTTGACCAATCCATGGCTTTTAGCGGCGCAATGTGAGGACAGAGAGTAAGACTGGTGAGAGCTTGTGAATTTTTTTTTTTTCGCGCCTTACAAGAACAATTTAAAAAAGAAGAAAAAGAAAAGAAAAAAGGGAAAACGATCGAATCCCTGTATCGCCAGTGTGACTTAATGTCATTTTCTATTCATACTTCTTGCAGACAAACAAGCGATTCGAAGCAGATGAGTTAAAGAGAGCGGAAGATGCCTCGAGAGATGCAAAGTTTTCAGCAATAATGGCAATCTTCTTTGGAGTTGCTATCGTGTTATTCTGTATTTTTATATTTGCAATTGTTCCAGTTCTGGCGTAGAAACAATCAAAATGCTATATTTACTTGTAGTTCGGTAAAATGACAAATTTCATGAAATAAGTCACGGCTCCCTTTCAACCCAAGTATTTACCACTTACTAACATTAAGAAAAAAATGCAGCGGACAACTCAGTGCGCTGGAAAAATTATGACCCTACTCATCGAAAAAAAAAATTACATAATAATTTAGAAAGATGAAAGTGGATATGGAAAGAAATGTGGAAGATATAAGCATCGATATATTTTGTAGCGTGTTCTTTTTCAATAAAGTTAATAATAGTGGTTGAATGTTTACGCACGAGATTTTAAACGGGGTGGTTTATTGTGCAAATGGTAAGCAACCCTTATGTTCCTTTTTGCCTCGTCAGGGAAATAAACGACATCTGCTTGAGTGCCATTTTATTGTTTCCCCATAAATGGATTGAAGGGGTTTAAATCACATAAGAAAGGTAAACAGCATAATTTTCTAGCTATAAATCATTGCACAGCGACAGGTCACTACAGGTAGAAAAAGGATGAAAAATCTGGTCAGAGTTTTCATATCAGTACAAAAAGTAGCCCTTTTATTTTTTCGGTCATATTCAAGTTCTTTTCTTAACTATCGTTAACGCAACTATGGCACGGAAACTAAAGAACATTAATTGTTTCTCAAGTGAAATATGAACTTAGAATAATGGCATCAGTTATTTCTAATAATTGTAGGTGGATTCAGGCAATCAGAGTACTCATAATAGCTACTGTGCAGTAATTGATAATTTATAGTTGATTGCAAATTTCAACCAAATCGTCATTATTGTTTATGAATTAGTGATTATAATGCTCTGAATGAATATTTGTAGGCGTTTACTGTTATGTATGTCTACTATCCTGGCATGTGTATCAATTGAAAGCAACTTACACATATTTTTGACTCGCTATATGTAATATACAAAACTCATTCTTATTCAAATCAATTGTTTTATGTCATGATTTTATTATTTGAAAATATACTGGAACTTGACGGCCTCATGTACTGCGTATCGCCTGGCCAACCATTCTTTACCATTAGATAACCATCTATCCACTTATGACGCGGACGGCAACGAAAACAGCAAAAAAGCAGTAGGTTTGATTAGCAAAACAACAACTTTGCACGTGCATCACGCTTTTTTTGTACATTTCTTTGCCGTTGTTGCCTGACTACAACTTGAAAGTGACTAAATTCACGTTTTGTCGAGGACGGGAACACAAGACAACAACTTTCTTTTCTTTTCCTGAACTTTGATACAGTCCTTTAGAATTCGACTCCAAAACCATTTGCCAACATTTGACGAAGTAAACGAGATGGAATAAGCGCGATAAAGTTTGAAGCGGTGCGAATTCACTTTTTAAGTGACGTTTTCGTAGCCGTCGCCGTCGTTGTTGCTTAAGCTCCCCTATAATTAAGCAGGCAGGCGCGGTCTTCTTGTAGGTGCTTGAACGTGCCTGTGCTAAGGAGGTCTTCCCCTCGGCACACATGGGCCTGCGGAACAAAAAATTTCCCATCCGGGTGGGGGTCAATGTGTTGCCGCTTTTGCCGTGGCACTTCTAAATGAACCATACATGAGGTAAAACCAACGAAACGGTCCAAGAGTACAGAACTGACAGGTTCTGTGTTCTAGTACGTACTTAATCGTGCCTCTGCTAAAGTCTTTCCTTCGTCACACAAGAGCCTTAAGAGAAATGATAATTTAACTCATCTCTTCTGTATGCTTATAGCCAGTCCAAAAATTTCCTGCGGTCTTTATTATCATACGTGCACTCCACGATCTCTAAAGAGAAAACAGAGGGTCTGTAAACAGGATGTTTTAGTTCATGATCGCCCCCAATCGCTGGAACGGTTAACCATTTATCCCCTGAGGGACGTATGAGCCTGGAGTGAAATATTGTTCGATATATTTACAAAATTAATTCAGCTGGTGATTATATGGAACTACTGAAGTAACAATTGAAAACACTTCTTTGACTGGGACTAATTTATGATAATATTTTGTATTTACTAGCAAGCAATTATTATTACTGAGCCCCTATATTTTTAAGCTCCTCCCGGTGAGCTCCCCTTCCCTAATACATCTTCAACTCAAAACTATAAAATAATTATCTTTTTCCACTGCACGACTAGGACAAATACAGACTTTTCTAGTCGTGGGACATGTTAGACTTAAATTAAATCACAAAGACGCCATGAAAAACAAGATACGGTAATTTGCAAACTGTCAATATCTTGAAAAGGAATCAGAATGAAGCCGGTCGCCATCGCATCCTTCAAGGTATAGCGACAATAACTCAGTCACAATCACAGGTTTTTCCTGTATGCTACTGTGACTTACTTAGCTTATTTTATCAGAAAAAAATCAGATAGCTCACCACAGTATTTCTACTGAACTATTTACAGTAAGGATTATTTTATAAAAGGTTAACTGACGAAAAGCAATTAGAAGATTTCGTGCAGTGTGCATGGTAATTTTGCAAGAAGTAATATTCCACGTACAACAGAAGAAATCAAACATTTATTACCACTTTAAATTGTATCACCTTTTTCTGAAAACTGTACATGGCACTTAAAAGCTACAATTTAAGTTAAGGCCTTCCGTGGTCTATTCTGCTGCTATAATTCAGAAAACTGATACAATATTGTATGTTCTTTTTAATTTTACTCTTTTTGACCTGGAAATACTCCTTTACAGTTTTAAAAAAATTAGCGATTTCATGACATCTTTTTGAAAACCCTTTAAGAAGTTGTCTATAATTAACGACTTTTTAAAGGAGACAGACATTTGCATTAACGTTTGAATGTGATTTGAATTGATAAGCTGAATATAAAGAAATGCATTGACGTATTTCTGATTGGTGGTGATTTTTAATCACAGTTGTTGAAATACCGTGTATAATACGGTCCAGTTTCTGCCTTGTTTGAACTTTCGAAACTCTGATTTAAAACCAAAATAACTTTGTTTCACCCAAAGGCAGAATATTTTTTATCTAACTAGTGCCGTTAGAAGGAATCATCTGCTTTGTTAACAAGGAAGTCATTCAATTTAATGTCAGAGGTAAGTTCTGTTATTTCACGCATGAGACAAATCGATCAACCCCACAAAATCCACCGATCACAAAGATGATCATACCTCACAAAACGTCTCCCAGAAAGAACAGTGATCGGCTCAAAGATAATATGCACTGTATAAATCAAGATTTAATGAGTCCTACGTAAACTATTCACTGTAATGATAGTATGGTAACTTGCGATATTTGTTGCACTTGTCTCATGCCGTCATTAATGGCCTGTGGTACACGCTGAAACATAAAAAGCAACGAAAATTTTTCAAAAAGTCTCCTGGTTCTTATAGATACTTTAAGTGGCAGAACACAAGACAATGCTATTAGGCCATCCTCTTTTTTTACTCCGTTTAGCGTCGTCCGACCGACCCAAACTTTTGGCGTTTTCAAAAAAAAAAGGAACGACTTAGTTAAACCATTTTTCAGTGGAAGTAATTCTTTTTATCTGGTAAATGAGCATAGTAACAGTATAGGGAAAAACAGGAACAAAAACAGGAACATTGAATTTAATCTGTAAAAAATACAGTAAATACGGTGTCCAGCACTGAGTATTTATCAAGCTTTGAAGTGTGCATGTTACTTGAATTCATTCCCCATCCCATTTCCTTATAGTTTCGGTTATTTACTTCGAACTCCCGCTAACTCGAACTATTTTCGATTTCCCTTAAAGGTTCGAGTTATCGGGAGTCGACTGTGTTCATATTATATACACATTTTAAAAACAACTTGATAAGCACGTTCCGATTTTACATTTAACAGCTTAAAACAGGACGCAATAATTTAAAATGCAAAGAAATCGAACACATTAATATATTACCACGCTTTTTCTGTCTCTGTTGCTTTTGTAGATGTCTAAAATCCTGCTCACTCTGCTAATAACATTGTCGACAGCTCTCGTTTTTAGAACACGTGGTGAGTACGATTCATCAATCTTATGAAGGTCTCAGTGGGGTTGACCGCTAGCCGTAAAACAGCCTAAAATTTTAGTCGTTGGCTCCACCAAAAAAATTGAGACAAAGGCGCAACCTCGTCCATAGGACTTTTTTTTCTTTTTTTCTTTTTTTTCTGACCATAACCTGTACAGTATTGACGCCATTTTACCGGATATCGTAAACGTCTTCTATGTTTGGTCAACGCTTGCTGGTTATGAAGAATAAGCCGGGGGATTTCAGCCGAAAAGAAATAGAGAAATATTTTGAATGAATAATAATAACCTTTGACCAGGGGCCTATCTGCTGTTAACTGTAAATGCCTCCACCCTATTGAGACCGTTGTATATGTTTACGAAAATATCATTTTGTCTTGTACTGTTACTCAAAATATTGCAGAGAACGTTCTTAGCCATGTTTTATAAGTTACCAGTGAATAGGAACATTTGAAATCGGGCGGTAACTGCCTTAACTCTCAAATCGACATCAGGAGATTTTAAAAAAACTGCTGATGATATAAAAAGGAATGTGTAATGTCAAATTCTCTTTTTACCAAACTGCTGTATCTAGATATTCTTTTTTTCTTTTTTCTTGTTTGATTTAATATTGATCAAAATATTTCAAAATTTTTAGCTGAGGCTGAGTATGACACAAAAAGGTTTATAGATCGAGAAGGGTGTTATCCGCTTGAACGAACGACCAGGGTGAGACCAACTACACTCTTCTGGATCTGCATAATTTCCCATTTCCCATCAGAGCCGAAATCATTAAGTGAATTTTTTTAATATTCATTTACTGTATGTCCAAGCTCTTCGTTATTCTATATTTTTGTCATAAACTGTAATCATATGAATAATTTTAAGATTAACAAGTTCATCGCGTTTGAGCGATTAACCGCCATTTCCTTAATAGCGGCTGTACTGAATGATGAACAGAGACTGTTACGTAACCTGTTTCAAAACTACAGCAAATCTTCTCGACCCGTCCTCAAAAGAAATTCCCAAGTGGTCGTCATATTTAGAGCAAAACTCAAACAGATAATAGATTTGGTAAGTAGGAATGAATAGTAAGTGTTAATGAAATTAATAAGAGACTGAATGGAATAGCAAACATATGAAAAACTTAAATGAGGGTAAGCGCGTCGCGAACAAGCCCCAATGATGGTGCCTACAGTATTATTTTATTTTATTTTATTTTTATGCGAATGAAAATGACTTTTAGGAACTGGAATAACGAAATGAAATTCCGCGACAAAGTTCGTGTAATTACCTGCTGGATTTTCGGACATAGGTAACACCTCCCTTATACCACTAGTAGTATCCCCATACTTGTTATAATTTAGAGCATTATTCGCCAACACAAGTTTGTATTAGCGACCAATAAGTTAAGTGAATTTTAGTTTGTTGATCCGATAGAATAAAGTGACCACTGTATGTTAAAGAAAAACAATAAAGACGATGCAGGTTCACTGTATATGTCCGGTATCATTTATGACGTGGCACAGTAAGAATATAGAGTTATAAATACATTCCGTTTAAAAACAAACCTCTCCAGGAAATGCATTTCGATTCCTACTCACTAACAAGCAAACTTTAAGTCTGTTAGAAATACACTTGGCTGCGCAATTATCTCATACCCTCAACATGGTATCATCGTACAAAAGTAGGTGGGGTGGCTGCAAATGCATCTGTATAGCAGTAGTTTTAAAGGTTTTAACGTGAGAATATTTTAGCCAGTGATGAGATACTTTAAACGCTACCACTAATTCTACGATTGTTTGAGTCAAGAAAACTCATTTCAAAAAGTCAATTCTGCCGTTAAGGCCCTCGCAGTAGGATACCTACACTCTGTAAGATTGACTGGACCCCGTGTTTTGCTCTTATTCCGTTTAGAAGGACAATGAACAACTCTTACAAGTAATCCTCTACACTTATCAGGTAATTATGGAAATTATCAACATCTTAAACTGATAACACCTTTCAGTCAACTCTGTGGACAGTCTAAACGAGAATATGTAAGCGAGCTGTGTTGTTGTTGTTGTTGTTGTTCAAAGTCGGCTTAAACAAGGTCGCCGTCAGGGAATATAGGGACTTTAGGCAAATCGCTACGGCTACCTCTACCACGGCGGTCGTGGGAGCGGAGTCCTGGGGAGAGTACGTCACCGTAGCCCGGCAAATTTCAGCTTTAAGCCAGCGGCGCCTAAACAATGACTACGGGATTTCTCGTTCATTTGCTTTCGCTATTAATTAGTAAAACGCAGAGAAGACGTAATAATTGGAAAACCAGAAGCGACAAATACTTTTTTGATAAAGATTTTAAAACCAGTGATTGTAAAAACTAGGGAAAAACGGTGAGTTTTAGACTCGCGTAGTAGCGACTACGCCACAAGACAGGTCATTGTAGGATTTGGTGCGGCGGCGAAAGGTCATTTCGAAGCATGCGCAGTGCTTCATTTTTGGGCTCTTTTATTTCTGGCCACAGTAGTAGAGGTCGCCGTAGAGATTTTCCGATTTCCGAAGTCCCTAACATCGCTATTAAGGAATTTACGTTTTTGAAACTTTGTCACGTTCATTCCATCTCGCTTAAAATGTCAGATTATCATGGTACGCAACATTTTTCAGGAATGGATCAACCCCCTTTTGACCTGGAATGCATCTGATTTCGGTGATATCGACGAGATCAATGTAGACGCTTCCAAAGTGTGGGTTCCAGATATCGTGCTTTATAACAGGTATTGGTTCGAACTACCATATCCAGTCCAAGAGGGATAAAAAAATCGTCCCTGTTACCGAACACGTTGTATCTGATTAACATACTGCCTAACTGGGGGCCGGGGAAAGCACCTTGCAGTTTAAGGATGTGTCAACGGCCCGTCTTTATAAAGCATTCCCTCTAAGGTATATTAAAAAGTACTTCTAGACGATATAAAAAGAACTTCTTAATGTTTGGTTAGCTTAAGGTCAATTTAGGTACTTGAACTCACTTTACTTATTAAGACTGATTTTTAAGTCTGGTAATTGCTTTTCAATTTCTTTGCAACTTAAGTGCGGAATTTACATTTCCTGGAGGGACACACAAGTACAAGACAGACGTTGTCATCTATTCAAATGGACGAACGATATGGTTAGCTCCAGCCATGTTTGTGACAGTCTGCCGATTGGACGTCAGGTAAACACTGGCGTTAGCAACGTCATCATTAGGTTAAGCTTGACAAGAGCTTTAAATGAGAATATGATCTATTTAACTTACAAAAACACGCCTTTTGGATGGTCCTCGTTTTAGAATTAAGCTGAGTGACCAGATCGCTGTCAAATCAATGGTCTGATGGACTGTTCCAACACTTGGTAAATTTCTAGCATCCTAGAAGGAAAAATACAAATCATTCATTGCTTAGGTATAATCATTAAGAAATGAATGGGTGTAACTGCTATGCCCGTTTCCCTCTAGAATCCTGCAATTACGGCATTAATTTTTCATGTCATTTCCACCATCAGGTATATAACGAACTCACAATAGCCGTTGCTCTTCAGTTGGCTTGATAAGCGCAATGAATGAAGCGTTGCATCCAGTCATCAACAGGGTTCGATTCCCGGTAAAGCCTGAATTTTTTCAGGTCCTTTTTCAACCGCATGGATTGTTCATTCTACTGCGAAGATCACGTCCAATTTCATAATTACGACATTACTGATTTTTTTCCCCTCGTTATGTTTATAAAGTAAGGGCCATGTTGTTTATAATGTTAACGTAAAATTATGCTTATATCCTCGTAAGATATTTCCCGTTTGACGAACAAAAGTGTCCCATGAAATTTGGCAGCTGGATTCATGATGAAAGCCGCTTGGACATGCGCATTCTTACGAATGCCTCAAGTGATGACATCTACACAGAACATGGTGAATGGCAACTACTAAATATAGAACAGAAAAGGTGACTGTAGCTTACAGTTTATAATGTCTTATAGTTTTCTGCTTGTTTATAGTATATGATTGCATGGCAATAAATTATTTCCACTTTATTGTCCAATAATTTCTAGCGAATTTCACAGTGTTAAAAATATTACAACGACAAACGTGTTCACTACAATAACAAATTTACTTTATATGAATACACTTCACAATATTGGAAATTCCACAACTAAATAAAACGAGGTGGGTTACGGTTGACGGCTACTGAGTTGATTTTAATTGACACAAATGAAACAACAAAAACAAACTGTAAAAAAAGTAAAGAAACACAAAAGAAGGAGGCATTACATGCAAAACTTTAATGATTTTAGGCATGCTAATATTTGTCATTTCAGGAGTTCAAAGTTGTACGACTGCTGCCCTAAACCGTACGTTGACATTACCTACACCATTCACGTTCGGCGAAAGTCATTGTTTTACACACTGTATCTGATTATCCCTGCTTTGATCATCACCACTATGGTCCTGATAGGCTTCTATCTTCCACCGGAATCCGGAGAGAGAATGCAGCTTGGAATCACTGTGCTGTTAGCTATGATTGTTTTCCTACAATTTGTCTATCAGAACCTTCCTTCTACATCCGATGGCGCTCCTCTTTTGGGCAAGTTCTATATTATCACCATGGTTCTAATCTCCCTCTCATTGGCAGCAACCTGCCTTGTGCTTAATTACTCTTACGGTCACCATGGTGATGGTGAGATGCCAATGTGGGTTCGTTTAATTATTCTTGACTGGCTCGGAAGGTTCTTTGGATCAAGGAACTCATTTGGCAAACGCCGGAGAATCATGACAAGTGACGATATCTTAAAGAGAAACGAATGGAAAACCGCTGCGCGTATTTTGGATAAATTCTTCATTGTTTTCTTTGCACTGTTAATCACTATTGTTTCACTCTCGATGTTCTTTCAAGCTCCCCACTGACTCGATTACGACGATCGTGCCAAATACAAAAATTTTTCTTTTTGAAAATAAGAAACAGGTATAACAAACTTTCAACTTGGATTGAACCCATGAAACTCGTGAAAAATTGTTTCCTCCATGAAAATACTGGAGGCCAATCACCTTACTTAACACCGACTACAAGATTGCAGCGAAAGCTGTAGCAAGGAGAATCGAAAAAATGCTACCAAAAATAATCAACTCTGATCAAAAAGGATTAATTAAAGGCCGTTATATTGGCGAGAACATAAGGCTGATTAGTGATATAATGGAATATACAAAAGCTCAAAACCTATCAGGGATATTATTGTCATTAGATTTTAAAAAAGCGTTTGATACTCTTGAATGGCCGTATATTAATAAGATGTTAGATACTTTGAATTTTGGACAGAGTTAAAGATGGATTAGCGTTTTTTATGCAAATATTGAAACAGCAGTTTTAAATAATGGATTTGCAACCAAATGGTTTAAGCCCTCGAGAGGAGTAAGACAGGGGTGTCCACTCTCCCCATACCTCTTCGTTCTCAGCGCCGCAAATTTTAGCTGCTAAAATTCGTCAAAACAATCTTATGAAAGGAATCTATTTATTTGGAAATGAAGCTGAATAAGCCAATTTGCGGATGATACTAATTTACTTCGTGCTGATATTAGCTCCATGGAAAATTCATTTGTTATCATAAATAATTTTGGAGACATTTCAGGCTTGCAGCTTAATGTCAAAAAAACCACAGACAGCAGTATAGTTAGGAAAGTGGTCCAAGAATCGCTCAAGACCGTTGCAGTTAAACCTGGAGGTCTCAACTTTTTGTTAAGATGCAAGTACAACCCAAGGTATCTACACCCAAAACTACCTATTTTTATAGAGATATAAAAACGTCAACTTAAACAAAAGAATGAACAGAACATGGAAATGGAAATCCTTTCTTTATAAGGGAATGGTTTGCAAAAGGAATTATTTCCATAAAGGATCTCCTACAGGAGAATGGACAATTTCTTACTTATGAGGAGTTTCAAAACTAAGTACAGTCCACTGAGAACTTTATTGACGCCATTAAGACAATACATATACCGGACGACCACAAACTAGTGTCCTTTGACGTGAAATCACTGTTCACCAGTATTCCACTTTAACTGGCTCTAATCTGTACTGAAAACGCTATTAAGAACTCTACTGTTGAACTACCACTACCTACAGACGACATTATGAACCTACTCAACCTCTGTTTAACTTCGACGTACTTTCAGTACAACGGCAGACATTACAAACAGCTACACGGTACAGCTATGGGCTCTCCAGATTCTGTTTTTGTAGCAGAAATTGTCATGCAAAACATCGAGGAACAAGCCCCAGCTATACCTCTCTGGTTATGTTACGTTGACGACACATTCACTGCCGTACATTAACACCTTAACAGACAGAACGCGGAAATACAGTTCACCAAAGAGATGGAAGAAAATGGTAAGATACCTTTTCTAGACTGCCTGGTCACTCGCGACAACAACAAACTACAGTAATGATAACACAACATGTTATACCCTAACAGGAATGTAAAATAAAAAAACAGAACAAAACTTTAATCCTGGATCGGCCTTTCAGGAACCGGGCCCTGGTGGATATATTATTTTCTCATTTCGTTGGATGAGTTTGGACTCGGTCCTCCTTATCATGTGGATATCTCTAAATTGGCTTAATGTGAATGACAGACTGCTTGTAAACGACTTATTAATGGTTCATAAGTGTATTCATGGCCTGATACCCAACTACCTTACTGGAAAATTTATTCAGCGTTCGAAGATTCACGGCAGAAACACTAGAGGCAGTGGAGAGTTAGACCTTCCAATTTGTAGATTAAAAACAGGGCAACGATCATTTACTTTTCGGGGTGCAAAGTTGTATAACAACCTCCCAAACGAGATTAAGCAAACTTCCGATCTTAAAAAGTTTAAGGCTAAAGTCTGTAAATATTTGTTAAATTTGTAACTTTTAGTTTTTAGCATATTAGGATATATTCATGTAATTAGTTGTTAATATTGACGGCGGAAGAGCCCTAGACAGGGAGCTGTTCAAATAAAGTATGTATGTATGTATGTATGTAACATAAAGGAAGCATAATTTTAACAAACTATAATTTATACAGTATACCATACATGCATACCTGAAAACTGGAAAGAAAGAAAGAAAGAAAGAAAGGATATTTTAAGGTTTTATATATTACTTCTTGCCTAGTCTGGTGAGTAAAATGACGATTATATATCATGAAGTTCATTCGTATCAATCTTTCGAAATGCCTCTCAGATTGTTCAATGAAATAAGGAGAATAAATCATCTCCTCGTGTCCCACAATGAAACAATTCCGGGGGGGAGGGGGGGGGCGGTACTCCCTCATATAACACATATAGGTATGTGCCACCTCGTTGGTCTGAGTGTTGGAATCGGTGTTACTGTGAGTATTCCGTCTAACGAAGTCCGTGTTGTTATTGTTCTTACTAAAAACGTTGTTAAGATAATCAGTCTCGTCTTGTAGGCTGTCAGGTGAGTCGCAAACTAGTTGCGCTCGTCTCGTCAAAGTCCGGATAGTTGTAGCCTTGTGAGAGGTCGGGTTGTGCGAAGACTGGTCTAGTTATCGGTCGGTATGCGTCGGTTTTCTGCAAATAGTTGTTTGCATCTCTCCACGTGCAACGTTCCAGCTTCTCTTTATCATGTAATAAGTTGCAATTTATCGCGCGATAATTTTTAAATTTTCTCATTTATCGAGCGATAAGTTTGAATTATCGCGCGATAACTTATAAATAAGCCAAAAAAAATTACCACGTCCCTTACGGGCCATCGTACAAAGCTCCCAGGTGATCCTGGTCGTTTATACGGAAGTATATCGGCCGGAAGTCCCACAGTTCAACTCCTTGGCCCACTCTTTTCTTTTCCAAAAATATTGCAAAAGTCGGAAAGGGCTAAAATCGATGACCGGTCATCAAAATTTCTACGTCAACATCATCATCATCATCATCAAAGTTACAGTTGTTTGAGATCCCTTATAAAGGTAAAATAAAATAAGTGCGGGCAAACAGTGTGTAAGTGATGCAATTTCCATGCAATATCGATCATGATAACTTCAGATTTTAATTAACCATTCAAATCAATATATTAGATCATTAAATATTCTTCTACAGTTTACTTTAGTAGAATTTTGTTGAGTGCTTAACAGTGGGAAACAGTTCAGTCGCTGAAACAGCTACTTTTTCGATCCGTCATTTTCCGTGTTCAGAAATCAGGGAGAAGCCTCTACCAATGGACAGCTTCTGGAAAGTCATTGGGCGATTTCTGTTTTCTAAGAGGAAAAAAAAAAAAAATTGAACAAGAGAGATCATGTCAAGATTTGTCTTTCTTCACGTGTTTTATTGTTCATAGAACTAAACAAAAGATTTGTAAAATGGATGGCAACAGATTCGAGGATCTAACCAAGAACTGCTATCGGGATCGAATTCGTCGCGGCCGCTCAATGGAATCACTGAGGACTCATTTATTCAGGGTTAGCCTCGACCTAAGGTAACTATATTCACACATTCCAATCAGAATAAGACCTGTTTACAACTGTGTTTATTGTTTTTAACTTCAATTCAGGCACCTGCTAGCCGGTATTTGTAAACATTTTACGTTAGGTCGAGGTTGTCTTGTGTAAATGAGTCTTCAGTGCTTCTATTCAGCGGCCGCGGCGAATTCGAAACTGGACTACTGATTAGGCCTGTACTGACGATACAATACGAAAACATTTTACAACCATAAAACTTTAAAAGAGACAGACAACTGAAGGAAACGAATACGCATTATATCCACGCATTTTAACGCTTTTGGACGGGTGAGGTCCTTTTCTTCCCTTTGTAGAACAAGCAGATTATACATTTCTAGACCCATTAAGGTTTCAGCTGTTAAGAAGCGAATTCAATAAGCATAGATCTTTGTAGCGATACCTTATTTTGGACATTTTGACGAATCCTGCAAGAGTTACACACAAAAACCCTCCTTTTCTTTTGGGTGGGGGGGGGGGAACACTTCAAGATGACATTAAAATTTTCCCGGATTTCGGTTTCCACAAACAATAATTTCTCGGATTCCGGCATCCTGATTCTTACATCGGGCGAAAGCACAGTTATTCATTAACAACTAGTTGAATTTCCGCAGTTAACAAATGGAAAAGGCAGAACTACTTAGATGTACCGTGTTATTCTAAATCACATTTTTAATAATCAGAGACTAGAAAATGAAAACTCACGGCTTTTTCTTCAGTTTCACTTCAACGCTGAAGCCATTCTTGAGATTCAGGAAGGTGATTTGTTGGCCTGCATCATCCACCCATACATTAGGCTTGTAACTATCCGGGTCATCATGGACCATGAGGGAAACGATACTTCGCTGTACTGGTGTCTTCAGTGTGACCGTTATGTTACGCTCTCTGCTCGATGATTGATACAATTCTTCTTCCCTCGCGTCACCTGAGTTATTTAAACGTCGCTTTACTTCAAGATTTATACTTGGGGAGCTGATGCTGAGGTGAATAAACTCCACATTCTCCTCAACCATGATTAGAATATTTCCTCTGTTGACTTCCGCTACCGGACCATTGGTGGGAAGAGATGAAGATGGTTGGAAAATGACATAGGCTGTAACGGGATGGTTGAGTGGGGTCCAGGTCTTAGGCAATATGACAAACTGAACGACATGAGCTACCTTACTTTTCTCCAGCACGTTATAAGCTTTCATTTTTGTTTCCTGGGCGGATGCTAGTTTATATGGTGTTGGAGAATATGTTGTAGTCGGAATTATGACTGCGTATTCGTATTGTGAAGGAAAGCCAACATGTTCGAGCCACGCCGTACCGTACTTCCCGAATGTAGCAGTTTTCCCGTCCTCTGTTTTGGATATTTGATTTTTAATGTGCACCTTTAACATATCCTTACTTGCATCTGGTATGTAGTAAAAATTCCCTTTTGTGTCAGTAAGCGTCGAAAATTTTTGTCCTTGTTTCGACGGTGTTGATTTCG
The DNA here is from genome assembly GCA_964035705.1 of Porites rus. Taxonomy (NCBI): domain Eukaryota; kingdom Metazoa; phylum Cnidaria; class Anthozoa; order Scleractinia; family Poritidae; genus Porites; species Porites rus. Next base: position 46,104,314 of record OZ037996.1, on the reverse strand, counting down.
AAATAGACGTCGAGAGTCTTTTTACTACCCCATTAATCTTTATGGAAAGTGATTCTGTCAGCTTGTCTTGAAAAAGCGTTGTCTGAACGATTTTACCTCCAGTGTTTTTTGCTACTATGTCGCTTCCTAAGCAAACTAGCAAATTTTCAAAAAAGAAAACCGATTTTTTGAACTCGAAATCTATCTTTTTTCGCCAATCGCTCAGACTATAGTTTGGCTGTTCAAAATCCATGCCAAAAATACCATTTTCCAAGATACTGGTACCTTTAAACGTGAGACCTCCTACCAAATCCTTTGGGTTGTAAAACCTTCCTTTTTTCAATTTCAAAGCATTAAGGTCCAATGCGAGTGTCGTTGCTCCAGGGACTTTGGTCCAATCCCAACCATTTTCGACGTCATGAACTTTAAGGCTTGTTTCACTGTTGGCAATCAGCAAAGCACCATGACTGGCAAACATGCCAAAAACGTTTTCATTCTTTTTGTTCTCAAAATCCCACAGAAAACGATTAAATCCCTTGACTGTAACAGCCCAGTTTTTGCGTCGATGGATGGACAGAGCGGCAAAATTCTTGGACCAGTGACCTTCAGGGGAGGACTCGGGATAAATGCCTCTCAATTTAGCATTATCTTTAACCTTAATATAAAGAAAATTATTATTCATTAAAAATATTTCTCCGTTTTTGATTGGCTAAAATCCCACGCATAATTCATCATGACCAGTTATTGTCGACCAAATTTAGAAGAATTTTGCGATATGTGAACTGATTACGCCAATCGTGAGGCAAATTTGCCAGATTATTCAACGGTTAACCGAGAAGACCTGGGAACGAGGTTGAGTTGTTTTGGTAGAGGATACCAAATGGCGGAACATTTCACTCGTTTCACGAGTAGGCGAACTATTGGCTAAAAATATAGCAAGAACAGCAAGAAGACAACTCGACAGACGACATCTGCTATCTGAAGAGTATTTGCAGAACTGAAAAACCCTTTATCTCCTAAACTTGCCGATAAATATGCACTATCGAAGATGAACTTAACATCGATGAAGGTAAGCATGTTTCAGCTTGTTTTTTAACTAGGAATTATTTTGAATGAATTATAAAACAATTATTGAATTCGGCTTTCCTATCACGGAGGGTGTTATCCGGCCTCGGCGGATAACACCTCGTTCTTCATAATTCTTCAGATGATACGAAAGCCGAGTTTAATAATTGCTTATTATTATTCATTCAAAATATTTCTCCATTTCTGATTTGCTAAATGCACAAGAATAATTCACCATAACCAGCTACTGTTGACTAAATTTGGAAGAATTTTGCGATTAATCAACCGATGGCGTCAAAAAGGAGGCACAGTTGCAGGTTATTACACCGTTAACCGAGAAGACCCGAAGACGAGGTTGAGTTGTTTTGGCTGTGAAAAGAAAAAGGGCCGAACAGTCGGCGGAACATTTTACTCGTTTCACGACGAAATATTGTCTAAAAAGATAGCAAGAAGACAACTGGACGGACATCTGCTATTTTGGAGTATATTTGCAGACCTGAACAGCACTTTATCTTCTAAACATGCACTATCGAGGTGAACTTAACATTGACGAAGGTAAGCATGTTTTGGCTTGTTTTCAAACTAGGAATTGTTTTGAATGAATAATAAAGCAATTAATGAATTCGGCTTTCATACGAGGTAAATATTCCTAAAGTCACTATTCACTGAGATTGAAAAGAATAATTGTTTTAGTATATACACACAAAGTGATCTCAACAAAATCAGAGAGGAAACCATTAATAGGTACGATTTGATTGACGGATCAAATACGCAAAAGTTTAAAATAGATCTTTTCTTTTCAGGTATATTGCTTGCTTCTTCCAATTTTGGTCAACGTCAGTTCGTTATGGAAAATTAGTAAAATCCAGCTAGTGGTCTATTATAAATGCTGCGTTCTGATTGGTTGATCTACTACCAGGCTATATGTTACAGCCCAGTAGTAGCAAAAAGCGCGGGCTTTTTGGCGGCAAAAAAGGATTTAAAAGTCTATTTTTAACTAGCTAAAGTTGTTTTGTCTCGATATTTTTGAACAACCAGTTGGATTTTACTACTGTAATTATTCCTCTCGCCAGTCAATAGCCCATTGACTCAGAGCCCATTTGGGCTCGAGGAATAATTGTTAATTAGCCGGAGGTTTCAAGCCCATCAGAAACGACGAAACATCAGAAACGGCGTTAATGATAACAATAGTTATCGAATCAGTTTCAGAAACTAAGGCAGCTGAACTTACCGCTTCCATGATGTCCAGAGAGCCCAAACTGTTGTAATAGTACTTCACTTTGTAACCTCCATCTTCCAGATAACTGTTGACGGTTGTGTCGTTATATAACCTTAAAAACATTTCCGGTTTATTCGTGCTAACTGTACTGCTAGCAGCTATTTCTGATTGCTCAGTGCACGGATGGGAAACACTGATGTAAGCAAAGGCAGGTAGTAAAATTAAAATCTTTTTGTTAGAATAGCTTGGCATACGTCCGTTAACACTGTTTGGAGTGGAATACTTCACCGCAATTATACGCATCGTTTCAAGTCCCCGTCTGATATTGTTTTCTGATGAAGCCGATAAAGCGAATTCAGTTCCCCCAAGAAGGTAGTAAACCAAGGCAGCAGTGTGTAACGCCTGAGGCACGTAAGCGGGTCCATAGAAGGCTTTATGGTGATATCCGACAAAGTCAGGTTTGATGACTCCTCCGAGACCTTCGTTCACAGCCAGAGCGTTGTTCATCCACCGAACTAGGGCTTCCATGTCTCGAATTTTGGCTTTGATTTCATCATCAGTGCTACTTGGCATTACCAGGACAGTCATCAATCTAAACAACATCAGCGTGATCATTCGGTCAGCAGTCGTTCCTTTGATTTCAAACGAGGGCGATTGATAAATCTCTCCAAACTCATTGAACCATTTGGCTGTCTTTATCAAGTCCAACAATTTGGATTTGTTTTTAAGATAGCCCTTAATAAGGAACAGACTATGCATAAATCCAGCTCCGTTTCGATTCCACTCGTGGTCCAATGATCCAAGGCCACTGCCGTCTGCAAATCCTTGTTGCTTTATATAATCTAGAATGTTGTTGATCTTGTTTAGACGATGAAGGTTGAGTTTAATTATTGCCTTTTTCAGTAGGTCAGGGGTAAGACGCCCTGAAGGGGGAAAGTAGCTTTTTAATTGATTTATCATGTTTTTGTTGTCACCCGCTATGGCTTTTAAGGCATTGCCCTTGGCGTCAGAGTTGAGGTCACCCAGAAACGCAGCGACAGTATCTTTTATTTCTTTGCTTCGAGATCTTATATAAAATTCAAGTGATAAGGGTAAGAGGATTTTTTCTAAAATGGTACCAAACTTTTCAGAACCTCTGCAGTCTCGGCAGAAGAGAGGTGGACCTATGACTTTACCACTGATCGAATCCAGGTCTAGAGTATCGTACTCTTCATGCGCCTTTTTGATAATCCTTGAGAGGGAATTCCAACGCCTCCTGAGAAAGCTGCCACTTGGAAAGTGGGGAGAAGTTTTGTTTTCTGCGCAGTACCAGTTAATCAGACGGCTTTCGATCAATTCCAGGCTAATTTTTTTGGACTTGTCGACTGTCGAAGGTAATGGAGGAATGGCTTGTTGACTCCACTTATAAGTCTGCTGCCAGGTGTTTCCTATGCCATAGATTTCCAATCCAAATGGACTGATAGGAGGAACAACTTTGTCGCGGGACTGGCCACCAATACTTTTCAGAAATTGAAGAAAATCTATGTAAATTGTGTCCGCCCCGTTAAGGACAAAGTTGACCTCATTAATTACAGTCGGTTTTTTCAGGCTGGCACTATCAATTTTGCATTCATCGAATTTGACCCACACTCCTCTCCACCCTTCAAAGTCAAGATTAGCTTGAAATCTGGCAACAGGTTTTCTGGAATTTTTAAATTCTACAGTTAATGTTTTCCCTGGTGATGGCCTTTCTTTGTAAAACCAAACTTTTACTCCGCCTCGTCTCAACCAATCATTTGGAATTTCGGACCCTGGTCGAGTTTGAAGTTTCAATTCCAGTTTCAGGCGAGAGGCACTAAACGCCACCCACTTCAACGAATGTGAACCATGCTTGACAACAACCATTTTGTTGGATCTTGTTACGGTACCGGACTTTGGTGGAGTGGGCTTGAAACAATTTTCTTCGCCTTTAACCTCGAAATCAAATTTCTTGTCATTATTGTAGACACAAGCAGGAGAAACTAACGGAAGAAAAGGTAAACTCATGTAAATGACTTGTTTTTCTTCACATGCTTCATTGTACAAACCAAAATCAAATTATAGCATGGAAAACAATGGCGCTGAAATTATATGTTGGAGCAATATGCAACCGTAACGATGGTATATTGCTCCCAATTAATCGGGTCTTTCTAATTTGATCAGCGTCAGCTGGTTTTTACGAATTAGCCGGAGGATAAAAGACTATCAGAAATGAAGAAATATTTTGAATGAATAACAGTTGTAGGTTTTAGTTTTTACACAAGGTCCCGAAATGTGACTTTGTGAACAAGCGTGCATTTTCAATTACAATCACAAGCTTTATACCAGGTCTCGAGAGGTTAGCAAAATTAATGAAGGTACCAGGTATGCCGGAAGACTTATTCCTGAAAAGAAGCCTTATTGATTTAAGTGATATGACAAAATTGAAATTTGAGAAGATGGCAATGACGACATTACTTTTTTTAAGTTCTGTGTTTGATAGATAGAGCTTTGCTTTCTTCCTGGAAACTTACCTTGACTCTACATTTGCCTGGCGAGTCAAAAAAGACGTTTAATACCTACCCTGTGCTTGAGCCTGCCATAAGGGAACCATGAACCAAACGTGGTACAGAAGTGAAACAACGAGAAACGTTAACATGTTTCTCAAACCTTCACCTGCGTTCAACATAAAGTTAGTGAATGTTATCTTGAAGTCTAGGATGACTAAATATTCAACGCTCAATTTTTTTGTGACTTGATTTAATCCCAGTTGGCAATGCGTAGATTTGTTTGAAACAAATCAGTGATAGAACATTAATGTACGAGAGGCAAGAAATGGACAGTTCCTGAGCGTGCGTGATATCGGAAATTTGAAGAAAAATAAAAGTTAAAAATACACGTATAGTTAACCTGGGATCATTTTTTCTTCAAGGGAGCGCGCGCGTTCGAAGGTCGACGCCAAAGAAAGTGGAAAAAATGACCGTCTGGTCATTATATTGTGGTTATTTCACACGAGGGGATAAGGGATATCATGGTTAGTATGGTTATTATACACTTGACCAGTATGAATAAGAAATACAGTTACAGTTTTCTTCAGATTTTTAAGCAAACTGGAAAAGGCCCTGCCACTGGTTTATCTCATTAACTACGACTGTCTGAAAGTACTAAAAAGCTTCCATTCGCTTCACACTGATTATAAATTTTCTATCATAATTTTAAATATCCCATTCTGAAACAGAGGCAAACAACGTTCAGATCAATCACATCGTTTCAGGAAGCTAGCCTAGTATAAGAAAGGCTGTCGAACTTATGTTCATCACAAAAGGTAGAAATTAAACTCAACTTACCCAAAGCAGTTTCTAGTTTGCTCTGCAGTGCTGCTGGAGACTGAAGGTGAAGCTGATACGATCTGTTGACGTTTTTAAAGATGCAACCTTACTAGCTTAGTCTGATCTCATATTTATTACAGACAAGTTCCTTCCACGGTTCCAAAATCAACACGCCTCCATTGACAGGTACATTGCTTTCATTAGAGCACTAATATCATTTCACTTAAAGGCGACATGTAGCTTGAATAGACACCTTGTGGCAAATATGGTTCCTTTTTAAAATGATATACTTCCTTTTAAAATAGTTACGTCGTGTTAAATCATGTGGTAGCTCAATGCTGTTGTTTCCCATCTCTTGGATAAGTGATCAACTTGGAACAAGAAGAGAATATCTGGTGGCTTCCTGTTGTTGTTCTGACATAATCCAGGACCCCTTTATCTATTTGTAACTTTGTAGGTTTTAACATATGTCTGCTCCTTTCTGAAATACATGGTAGCCACGACTCTATAATGAATAGCTCCAATATCTCTCACGGTGACTGAGTAAAACTCTTTCTAACCCTAACCCTTACAGTAAGCATTAATGGGTCTGCATTTCCACTTGGTATGACAAAACCATTTTATAGCCATTAGTTTTGAGGACAATCGCAATTCAGTCCAAAGAGGAGTTTGTCTTTTAAACTGGGATTTTATTCCATTTTTTTTCTTTCTTACAAGTTGATCTCTTAATTATTTGACAGTCAACAGAGTATAAAAGAGTGTTAGGTCAACCAACCGCCAGTTGGTATTCCTGTTTTCTGGAACCATGTTACCAGGCTACCTACTTTCGCAGCACTGTTGCTAAGCATTCAAAACTATCGTGGTGTCAGAAGCTTTTAAATTGCCTGCCTTTACTTACAAGCTAACACTATGAATTTTTATTCGTTGTTTTCCCTTTTGGTATCCGATCCATACAAGGACGTATTCCTGAAGCCCTACATCTGGAGTAAGGTATATTATCTGTATTTTAATCCATTGTAAAGCCAAAAATCTTAGGAAACCTTGCTATTGGAAGATTTTACGAAGAGGCTTAGTTTCAAGAACTAAAACTACACTGCCTTACGATAAGAAAATTCAATTTTGGGTTAGAATTTGAGTAAGTTATTTTTAGAGCTAATCGGTTTTCAAGGAACTGAGCAGAACGAAATCGCCGCGAAACCTGCTTGAGGCCATAAAAATTTTAAATTGCAGCCGAAGGGGTTGCAACTATATCCATCAAAATGAACTAAAGGGCTATGCCCGGGTATAGTCTTTTTTTTCTTTAGTAGATTTACTGGGTTCGGAAATATACAATGTTTGACAAACGTATGTATTTTTTCGGAGCCTCATACATTTGCCCTTTCCAAATTAACATCAGTAGAAACTAAGACATGTATAATTGATCTGTAATTATCCTGTGCAACCACCTACTTACTACCTGATGTCTCCCTCCGGCTGGTTACAATCTTGTATAGGATACCAGTGTTCTTCTATGATGACCTCTACCACGTTTTCAATGTCAAATATCAAAACCAAAGACAATGTGCAAAAAGAAATGTTAGTTTCGCGAAGCTTTTAGAATGATAGGTACCGAAACTTTTCAATAAAACACATGACAGTGTATTGGCTTGGTAAAACCATGAAAGGTGATAATGCCCTTTATTCTCGTTTTTCCCCTTACTTGAAGGGATTGTGTACAAAAAAAAATTAGTCAACCGTCATTAAATTTTATTTTGTGTCTGCGGCACACTCCGTTTATCGAATGAAACAGGCACGGTACAACAATTTTGTCCTCTAAAACCTCCTCCTATAACGACAGGTACCTCACAATTATTCCTTCCACAAAGGTGGGAATACATAAAGGCCCATCGAGTTGTTTGAAAAAGTTAATACAAGAACTGTAAAGATTTCAAAGGAGACAGCCAAGGTGGCGGCGGAAGTAAAGAAGGATTTTGTGATCAATAGCTCTAATTGATGATTGCACGACGGCTAGGAGTTTAAAGGGATTGTTCTATTTATGCCCCTCCTTTTGTCCCGCTCTCATAGCGAGACAAAAAGCGTGCGTCACAGTTGTTGATCGCGGTATAAATGTCAATTACCCGACTCTCTCCTAACTGGGGCTTTTAATTTTCTAAAATTAAGAAGGTTTTTTGGCTGAAACGGTTTAAAAAACCGTGCTTTCGAACATCTAAAAACCACGGCAAGGAGTAGACCGCTCGATATAAAAACGTTGAAAATAAGAACTATATTCTATTTGGCATAAATCCGTTTCTTTAATCGATATTCATAGTCAATGACTACAATTGCACATGCGTCCCTGGTTTTGCAGGGAAGAACTGCTACAATAATTCAGTGACGCCGTGCTTGCTTTCAAGTGTATAACTGGCTCTGCTCCCACTTACCATCGAACTTTCTAACACGTGGTGAAGTAAGTAGTCGCACGACTAGAATTTCTCAACTTTTGCAAATTCCCTTATTCTGGACAAAGGACATTCTGTAACGTAAGTCTGTGGAACAGTTTGCACAATTCCTTTAAACTCTGCAACTCTGTTCTTAATTTTAAGCATAAACTTAGAGCCAAGTTATTCTCCGCTTTCCTTTCCTGTCAGTCTTAGCTACTTTTTTCGTTATAAAGTTTTTATCTTGTAATTTTAGCGAACATTTTTTAGCTTTCTTACTCTTTTATATAAAAACATTGTATCATTGTAATTTTTAGACTTACTATCGTTTTGTCGTCTTATCTTAAATTAATTATTATATTCATTTGTCGCTGAAAAGCCCTCTTTAGTGAGTATCATGAAAGTTTGTATCTGATAATAGTAGTTTAATGACATCAAATCTCACTCCTGTGCTCCCCCTAGTAGTAGTTTTTTTTCCTTACTATTTATTTGTGTTCTTCTCATGACGTATAAATCTATTTTAAGCAGCCTTGACCAAAGGCTCACTCTCCAGCCGGGGGTATCTCGATGTGCTATTGTGCGTGCGTGTCGATTCTCTTTGGTGGTAAAATTCATTTGAAAAAGATTAATGTACTTAATCCCTCAAGCTTTGAGCCACAAAACCTCCATAGCCACTGCCTCCAGTCCGTCCGGGGCTAGGCGAAGGAAGCCAATGCTGTAATCCTTTCCTCAAGTACTCGGATTGTTGAGGACGCATCCTTTCCTAAGCTACATCCTACCCACTCTGCTACTCAACGAAAATCGTTCCTTTAGATCCGTGAGACGCTCGCAGATGACATTAACGCTTGCATTGAGGGCTTATAAGTTGAGCTGAGAAAGGATATATTTCCTTTTTTATGCCCCGTTAGCGAATTTATTATTCAACTACATTTAACAGAAAATACACGAAACGAATATCCTACGATAATTTGAATATTTTGTTTTCATTGAGCAAAGTCTTTTCTGTTAAGAATCAAATGTTTTCCAGCGCAAGGGGAAAAGCACAAAGCCTACCAAGGACCACATATGATTACTTCAACGCTTTAATTAATTGGGGTCGAGATAATGATTTCACACATGCCAGGTCTCGCTGGATGGTACCGTCTCCAACCGTTTTAGTGTGGTCAGATGAAAAAAAAAGAAAAAAAAGCCAGTGTGAACGAAAATACTTTGCTTTTCTTTCTTCGAGATTTAAAAGGGGGACTTTTGAAAACGCATTATGTTTGGTATGTTTGAACTCCAGGTACCAGTTGTTCAAAAGTTGGATGACTGTATTTACGATTTCGTTTGTTGTGATTTCCCAATAGCACAAGATGCTCAATCTCAACACAGTACAAGAGTCTCGAATGGAGTTATCTGACCAGCGACAAACGGGGGCAAATACACCTGACTACTGAAAAAATGGGATTACCGGTAGGAAAATACCACCGTCGACTAATTAAATTGCATTTTTTACCTGAGATTTACCGATAACCTACAATGGCGGGAATTTTTAACTGACAACGGACAACGAAATTTGAATTCCCCAAACCCTCAAGTAGACAAAAAAATATATACATGGAATTTGAGCTTCGGCAATGGCTTTAATAAACATCATAGTAAATACTTGTTGAGTAAAATTTAAAAACCTTGAAATTGATTCTAATATTAGTAGTATAGGGCGCACCGGTTAGATCACTTTTTGGGGAGCAATCTCATTAACGAGGGCAGGAATACAGTAACGTCGTTGATGCCATAGCCTTTTGTCTTTTCTGATGTGGTTTGCCCCGTTGGACAGGTTTGCTTGTTGTTTCTCGCTCGATAAATGTCTTGCTTTACGCCTGGCTTAAGACTAAAAGATCTACATAGTGCTGCCTGTACTACTGACATGGATGTACTTGAAGGTAGGAATATCATTGAAAACTAGTTCTGAGAGGATTTTGATTTTTTTATTGATCAATTTTACTGGAAAACAGGCTAGAAGAAAGGATACATTAAGATTGTGAAAGCGGAAAGGGTGGAGCTGGTCTCTTTAGTGAGCGGATTCCTTTTTTCTAAACAAAAAGTTATTATATTATAAGCCTATCAAAACCAGAAACCTATCTATCACTTTTAAAATGATTTGTTATATGTGACGGATAAAACCAATGCCTACTTGAGAGTCACGGCACTGATCATTTCTTAAGTTGTACCTCAACACTGAAACCATTCTTGAGATTTGGAAAGGTGACTTTTAAGCCACTGGTATCCACCCATACGTTTGGTTTGTAACTATCAGGGTTGCCGTGAGTTTGGAGGGAAACGAAGCTTTTTTGTACCTTTTTTCTCAAGGTAACCTCAATTTCACGCTCTCTGCTTGACGACTGGTACAACTCCGCTTGCCCCACGTCATCAGAATTGGTCAAGGGAGTTGCCCCTGACTTCCTTGCAAGATTTAAGCTTGGTGAACTAATGCTGAGGTGAATAAACTCTGACGTTTCCTCGACCATGATAAGGCAATCTCCCGAGTTGACTTCCGCCAATGGACCAAGGCTAGTAAGTGATACGGGTGCCACTGAAGGGAAAAGGACATAGCCAGTGATAGAATGGCTGAGAGCGGATGTGGGAGATGACTTTGTCGACCTATGAAACTGCACGATATGAGCAACGTCATTCTTTTGTAAAACTTTGTAAACTGTCGATCCTGTAGATTGCTGGGCAGTTGTAAGGTCAGTTGGTGTTGCATCATATGATGTAGTAGGAATTAAGACTGCGTACTCGTATTCAGATGAGGTTCCAGAGGGCGAATCACCGTGGTCAAACCATGCAGTACCGTATATCCCTGTTGTTGCGCTCGATGGTGCTCCGCTCTCTAGCCAGGAATCCTGATTAGCAGCATGGACTTTTAATAAACCTTTACTGCCATCTGGTATGTAGTAAAAGTTGCCTTTGGTGTCAGTGAGTGTTGTATAAAGTTGTCCTGAGACTGAAGGAGTTACTACAGCAGCAGATTTCGTTACAGCACCGTTTATCTTAATGGACAGCCCGCCTGTAATTTTGTCTTGAAAGAGCGTTGTCTGAACAATTCTCCCGGCAGTGTTTGATGCTGAAATGTCACTTCCTAGGCAAACCAGCAAATTTTCAAAAAAGAAAACTGATTTTTTAAATTCAAAAGTTACAGAGTGTCGCCAATCCGTTGTCTCCAGTTCATAAGTTGGCTGTTCAAAATCCATGCCAAAAACGCCATTCTTCAATGTGCTCGTACCCTTAAACGTCAGACCCCCAGCAAGGTTTTTTGGATTGTAAAACCTTCCCTTTGGTAATTTTAAGTCATCAAAGTCCTTTGTACCCGACAAAGGATCAGTTTCTAAGGCAATAGTTGTTGCTCCAGGGACCTTGGCCCAATCCCAGCCATTTTCAACGTCATGTACTTCAAGGTTTGTTTCACTGTTGGCAATCAGAAGAGCACCATGACTACCAAACATTCCAAAAACATTTTCATCATTGGAGTTCTCAAAATCCCAGAGAAAACTATTAAATCCCTTCACTGTTACAGCCCAATCTTTGCGTCGATGAATGGATAGAACGGCAAAATTCTTGGACCAGTGACCTTCAGGGGAGGACTCGGGTGTAATGCCTTTGTTTTCCGCGATGGTTTTAACCTATATTCGATGGATCATATGAGCATATTAAAACATATCATGTCAAAAGTACCCTATCCTTTGCTCTTGCAGAAATAACAATAAATTAATATCGGGAAATTCGGGATGTTTGATTTGTATGGGGATATCTCGTAGAATTATAGTCGCCTGAACAGGTTCATCAGCACGTGACCACAGGAAATGTTTTACTTTTCCTAAACATTTGTTCTTTTTTGAGCCAGCAACAGTCTGAATGTATTGTGCAAAAATAAATACCTAGATTATATTCATTCAGCTTCTAAATAAGAAGGAATGAGGATAAAAGAAAAGTCTTTGAACTTTGCTGGGAAGTTTGTTAGCCTTAATGTGGGAGCCGAAAACTATTTCAAAAAATCGGAGCTAGCACTTACCGCTTCCATGATGTCCAGAGAGCCCAAACTGTTGTAATAGTACTTCCTTTTGTGACCTCCATCTTCCAAATAACTGTTCACGGATGGATCGTTATATAACCTCAAAAACATTTCCGTTTTATTGTCGCTAGCTACACATCCACCAGCTATTTCTGAAGGCCCAATAAGGGGATGTGAAACGCTTATATAAGCAAAGGCAGGTAAAAGAGCTTTCAGGATCAACTCGTTAGCATAATTTGGCATACGTCCGTTAACACTGTTTGGTGGGGAATACTTCACCGCAACGATACGCATAGTTTCAAGTCCCCGCCTGATGTTGTTTTCAGACGACGCCGATAAAGCGAATGCTGTTCCTTCAAGAAGGTAGTGAACCAAGGCTGCGGTATGTAACGCCTGTGGCACGTAAGCAGATCCATAAAAAGCTTTATGATGATGCCCAACAAAGTCAGGTTTGATGACTCCTCCGAGACCTTCGTTCACAGCCAGAGCATTGTTCATCCACCGAACTAAAGCATCCATGTCCCGAATTTTAGCTTTGAAATCATCATCAGTATTACTTGGCATTATCAGGACAATCATCAACCTAAATAACATCAGCGTTATCATGCGGTCAGCAGTCGTTCCTTTGATTTCAAACGTCGGTGATTGATAAATCTCTCCAAAATCGTTGTACCATTTGGCTGTCTTTATCAAGTCCAACAATCTAGCATCATTGTTTGGTTTCCGCAAAGAGTCTTTAAGAAGAAACAAAGAGTGCATAAATCCAGCACCATCTACATTCCATTCGTGGTCTAAACATCCAAGACCACTTCCGTCTGCAAGGCCTTGTTGTTTTACATAATCTAGAAGGTTGTTAATCTTGTTTAGACGGTGAATGTTGAGTCGTTTTATCGCATTTTCTACCTGCTCTGAGCTAATGGGTCCAGACGCAGGAAGGTAGCTTTTAAATTGGCTTACCATATTTCTGTCTCTACCGGCAATGGCTCTGCACGCACTATCCTTGGCTGCTGGAGTGTTAAGACCATTCAGATAGGCAGCGACAGCGTCTCTTATTTCTGGGATCCGTGACCTTATATAATATTCCAGCGACAAACGAAAGAGGATTTTTTCCATTATCTCTCCAAACTTCTTTGGATATCTACAGTCTCGGCAGAAGAGAGGTGGTCCAATAACTCTATGACTTGAATCGAATTCTAGAGCATCATAACTTCGGTGTGCCTTCCTAAAAGGCCCTGCGAGCGAATTCCATCGCTTTTCAAGGAAGCTACCAGCTGGAAATTTGACAGTACTTTTCGCCTCATCGCAGTACCAGTTGTTCAGACGGCTTTCGATCATTTCCAAACTGATTTTTTTAGAGACGTCAATTGTTGGAGGTGAGGGTGGAATGGTTTGTTGGCTCCACTTGTAGGTCTGTTGCCATGTGTTACTGGGATCATACAGATCAAGGCCAAATGGACTGATGGGAGGAACAACTTTGTCACGTGATTGTTTTCCCATACTCCTAACAAATTGGAGTAAATCAATGTAAATTGTATCGGCCTCCCTAAGTACAAAGTTCACCTCATCGACTTTAGCCGGTCTATCCAAACTAGTACTGGTCAGTTTGCATTCTTGAAACTTTACCCAAACTCCTCTCCACCCTTCAAAGGCCAAATGAGCCGTGAAAGTAGCCACAAGAATGCCAGAATTTTTAAATTCTACTTTAAGGGTTTTTCCTAGTGATGGCCGTTCTTTGTAAAACCAGACTTTTACCCCTCCCTTTCTAAGCCAATTGGTTGGAATTTCTCAGCCCGATGGAAATTTTAGTTTCAAGTTTGGGCTAGGAGAACCACTAGGAGGTTCCCATTTCAAAGAATAGCTTCCATGCTTGACAGTCACTGGGTTAGTGGTTTTAGCGGATTGCGTCACGGTTCCAGTAGCTTGAAAACAATTCAGTTCTGATGCAGTCTCAAAGTCAAATAGCGTATCATACTGGTGGGTGCAAGGGGGTGGGCCTAAGAAAGAAAATGAAACTCAGGTTAATGCAGGTGTAGGGTGGATACCAACATTACATTGTCCGGTTTGAAAAAGTGCACAAAAGTTCGAGGACAAAACAAATATACAACTGTCATTTACTCTTCACTGTTATTTGCATAGTAAGTAATTTATCCTAGTGAGGTGGACCAGAAAAATGTTGAACCTAATTAAGAGACTCAAGGAAAGCCACAAATTTAGAGACCATATAATATCCGTATGATTATCAATGTCAAGAGCTTGGAAACACTGAACGCATATGCAACAGCTAATATTAAAGTTATTAGCACTACAATTAAAAAAAGAAGGACGAAAATGCTTCTTGTGTTACCCAGTGAACAATTGGAGGGCAAATTTCATTGCATGGCCTTAAAGTTGGGGTTAAGATTTTATGCTACTACTGGGCTAACTGTGATATAAGGTACCTACTTTGAGCTCTTGTTGCCGGAACGATAGACCAGACAAAGCAGAGCAGTCGAAGAGCAAGAAACTTCAATATGATCAGTCTCATACTTGTACCTTGAATGATGTGAAATAGGGTAATATAAATTAAAAATCTGGATTCTCAGTTACCTTTTTTGTTTTTACAATGGGCATAAAAAAACATGCTGAAAATCCGCGAATATTTTAAGAGAAAGAGCAGTTGCCCTCTGCATGATTTTCTTTGCTTGGTGTCCACCGAAAATAGGAAGAAGTGCAAAAGGGATAGGCATGTTTGTGGGAAAATAACGTCGCGTTAGTAACTCTAGGCCTTACCAGGTCTCGGAAAGAGACTATAATGCGGCTCTAATTTCCTTATCGAATTTTGCCTATTATTCTACTTATTCTTGATTCAATATTTTTTGAAACAGAAAAAATTATCAAGAAGAATTAAATATAATTTGACATCTTAGTGCAAATAAGCCATAGTACAAGTTCAAGGAATGTGTTCTCCGACTCGACTGGCAGATCACAGTGTGACCTGTTTAGTAACAATGAATGTGACTGGTGTGGAAAAAAGAGGGCAAAGAATAGAAGGTACGATGAAGATTTCTTTATGGATTTCACTTTCACGGATTTTCACTGATACAGAAACATACGAAAAATATGCTATCTACAAGGGTAGCAAACACTTTATCAAATACAGTCCAGTAACTTGTAGTTGAAGCTCGTAAACTGAAAAGACGGTGGAAACTTTGACAACAGTTTGAGTTATAAAGGAAGGTTCGAAAAAGAGCAAGAGCTGAAGTTCAAGTTTAACATATCCTGTGATTCAGTTATACCTAGCCTGACTTATCTTTCGTTGACAAGTTGTTTTCAAACTTTTTACTTTCGTCTGTCATAAAAATTCTAATGCGGACGACCCTAAATAAGATAGAAAGATCATATTCTCCCTTTCCATAAAGGCATCAGAAAGTTTTTGTTTAGATTGTTGTTTTAAGAGGACAAAATGATGTATGTTTGAATCGTTGTTAATTTTTACGATTTCGACAAACATCTTGTTTTAAACATACAGTAAGTTAACTGGGAAAACGTTACGTCTGAGAATTAATCTAAATGCTAACAAAGCCTAATGTGGGAAAAATAAGGATCTGAAGTTCAGTTTAAAAGACTGAGGTTCCGCCGGTTCCAGTTGGTTACAAGGCAAATCTTAACAATATTTCGCAGTGAGTCTAATCGAGTTTTAAACATTGATGAATGAAGTCATAGAAAAGCGCATTGTTTTACTTGGATCATCATTTTTCATTTTATGTGAGAAAAAACAAATACGACAGACAAACAAAACTTTTAAAAAAATTTTGAAAATCATAATTTCTTTGTTTTTAAAATGATGGTAAGTTCTAAAAAAATATTTCCCATACCTCAAGACAATCAACGTACCATTTGGTTGAAATCCGCTCCAGTGCAAGTGCCGGCTGTACCAATTTTTGATCGTAGTTTTGTTATCTTATGTCATAATTTATGTACAACGTAAAATTTCATCGTGCTTGAATATCAATACCATTGCGTTTGCAGGTGTAGTACTTCATCATGAATGGGCGCCATGTTGCGATAAATGAAGGTGGCTTTAAGGTGGGGTAGCTATAGACAGCTTTAGGTGAATTCCGGGGTGAAAGCTGATGATGTGAAACAGCGCGTGTTGGCAGGGTCACAGCATGACGCCAAATACTGTAATTATGTTTAAAGATTCAAAACGTTTCCTCGTTTCCATAACATTTAAAACTTCCTAAATTATATCGTAATTTAATGGAATTATCAGTTACAAAAACAAAAAAAATTGCGTTGTAATTGACCGGAGTGTCTTGTTATTCCTTCTATATTTAACTGTTGTCCTCTCTTCCTCAACAAATAAAAACAAAAATAGAACGATAAATATATCGTCTACTATTGTCTTTTCCAAGTCGATTCAGCCGGTATATACATATTGGGACAAGAGACTGTATTGTGAAAATCTCCGTTTAGAAATGCAAAGACCTAAGACAAAATAGACAAGAAAAATTTACATTTTCGCGTTCGTCAGATCGCATCTTAATCTTGGTCTTCCGGTGGTACAAAGCCACAAATTTTCGATGTATCGCCGACCACTGCCGATTAGCCTCCCCTATTAATTTTATCCGGGGGAACTTGGCCGGGAAATTGGACTCATTTCAAGTCGATTTTGTTTCCGTTAGTGACGAACGGGGATTCCTAATCAATGATTACCTCTAGTAATAATTTTAATTGTGAAGATTATTTAAAACAGCGAAATTTCACAATAAGGTTATTTCCGCAAATTCTTTGTCATGTTTGTGTTTTAACAGTATTTGAATAACTAAGAGTTAAGTAAATGACAATCCATTAAAGGAGAAAGTGGGTGGTATTTGAAATAACTAAAAGTTTTTGAAGCTAAATTTTAAGGATGAAATGTGCAAACTTATTTTGGGTGTCCTGGAGCTGGAAATTACACGTCTGCTTGCCTTGACTGACCAGTGTCACATGACCGTACGACGGATTCAGGTGCACAACTGTTTGAGGTTACGCCGTGTTTTTAATGTTCTTTGTTGACCTGTTATTGGATTTTAAGTGATCGCAGGACCAAATTAATTTTTTTCAGGAGGAATTCATTTTACTTCATGATTATGGCAATAGTTGAATTACTGAAGAAAGAAATTTCTCATAAGATACCACGTGACCTTGGCCTTGGCTAAATCTATACAATTATTCTGACAATTGTTAAACGACTTTTTTCATAATCAAAGTTCATAAACAGAAAATATTACATGGATATTAATTATTATTTCATTGTACTTGTCTTTTCTTAAACTTCATCTGTCCTCTTTTCCTAGTACCTGGAAGAACTTAGCCTAAATATCTTTGGGTCTTTCAATAACATGCTTTCGGATCTTTTGGCATCACGTCGCGTATGTTTTCTAACACTTCTGACATGTTAAGGGACCTTCCTTTTATTTCCTGCTTTTCTTTCAACCACCTCTTCTCTTTGGTATCATAATAACGATCCAGAACGTTCAAAGACCACGGTACACCTGCATTGCAAAGCTGTTCCACGAAATAGCGAGCAAAATTGATGACCTCTTGCTGATTCAGGTCTTCCTCTTTGTTGTCTGGTGGCATCCATGCACCAAGATAGGTCACAATACCCCTGTCTATTATTCTACTTATTTTTGTTTTAATATTTTTTGAAACAGCAAAAATTATCAAGAAGAATTAAATATAATTTGACATCTTAGTGCAAATAAGCCATAGTACAAGTTCAAGGAACGCGACTGGCAGATCACAGTGTGACCTGTTTAGCAACAATGAGTGTGACTGGTGTGGGAAAAAGAGGTTAAAGATCAGAAGGTACGATGAAGATTTCTTTATGGACTTCACTTTCACGGATTTTTACTGATACAGAAACATACGAAAAATATGCTATCTACAAGGGTAGCAAACACTTTATCAAATACAGTCCAGTAACTTGTAGTTGAAGCTCGCAAACTGAAAAGACGGCGGAAACTTTGACAACAGTTTGAGTTATAAAGGAAGGTTCGAAAAAGAGCAGGAACTGAAGTTCAAGTTTAACATATCCTGTGATTCAGTTATACCTAGCCTGACTTATTTTTTGTTGACAAGTTGTTTTCAAACTTTTTACTTTCGTCTGTCATAAAAATTTCTAATGCGGACGACCCTAAATAATATAGAAAGGGCATATTCTCCCTTGCCATGAAGGCATTAGAAAGTTTTTGTTTAGATTGTTGTTTTAAGAGGACAAAATGATGTATGTTTGAATCGTTGTTAATTTTTACGATTTCGACAAACATCTTGTTTTAAACATATAGTAAGTTAACTAGGAAAACGTTACATCTGAGAATTAATCTAAATGCTAACATAGCCAAATGTGGTAAAAATAAGGATCTGAAGTTCAGTTTAAAAGACTGAGGTTCCGCCGGTTCCAGTTGGTTACAAGGCAAATCTTAACTATATTTCGCAGTGAGTCTAATCGAGTTTTAAACATTGATGAATGAAGTCATAGAAAAGCGCATTGTTTTACTTGGATCATCATTTTTCATTTTATGTGAGAAAAAAACAAATACGACCGACAAACAAACTTTTAAAAAAATTTTGAAAATCATAATTTCTTTGTTTTTAAAATGATGGTAAGTTCTAAAAAAATATTTCCCATACCTCAAGACAATCAACGTACCATTTGGTTGAAATCCGCTCCAGTGCAAGTGCCGGCTGTACCAATTTTTGATCGTAGTTTTGTGATCTTGTGTCACAATTTATGTACAACGTAAAATTTCATAGTGCTTGAATATCAATACCATTGCGTTTGCAGGTGTAGTACTTCATCATGAATGGGCGCCATGTTGCGATAAAATGAAGGTGGCTTTAAGGTGGGGTAGCTGTAGACAGTTTTAGGTGAATTCCGGGGTGAAAGCTGATGATGTGAAACAGTGCGTGTTGGCAGGGTCAAAGCATGACGCCAAAGACTGTTAGGTTTAAAGATTCAAAACGAATCCTTGCTTCCATAAAATAGGTTAGGTTATATCGTAATTTAATAGAATTATCAGTTACAAAAGCAAAAATAGAACGATAAATATATTGTCTACTATTGTCTTTTCCAATTCGATTCAGCCGGTATATACATATTGGGACAAGAGACTGTATTGTGAAAATCTCCGTTTAGAAATGCAAAGACCTAAGACAAAATAGACAAGAAAAATTTACATTTTCGCGTTCGTCAGATCGCATCCTAATCTTGGCAGTCCTGAGGTATAAAGCCACAAATTTTCGATGTATCGCCGACCACTGCCGATTAGCCTCCCCTATTAATTTTATCAGGGGCATCTTGGCCGGGAAATTGGACTCATTTCAAGTCGATTTCGTTTCCGTAAGTGACGAACCGGGATTCCTAATCAATGATTACCTCTAGTAATAATTTTAATTGTGAAGATTATTTAAAACAGCGAAATTTCACAATAAGGTTATTTCCGCAAATTCTTTGTCATGTTTGTGTTTTAACAGTATTTGAATAACTAAGAGTTAAGTAAATGACAATCCATTACAGGAGAAAGTGGGTGGTATTTGAAATAACTAAAAGTTTTTGAAGCTAAATTTTAAGGATGAAATGTGCAAACTTATTTTGGGTGTCCTGGAGCTGGAAATTACACGTCTGCTTGCCTTGACTGACCAGTGTCACTTGACCGTACGACGGGTTCAGGTGCACAACTGTTTGAGGTTACGCCGTGTTTTTAACGTTCTTTGTTGACCTGTTATTGGATTTTAAGTGATCGCAGGACCAAATTAATTTTTTTCAGGAGGAATTCATTTTACTTCATGATTATGGCAATAGTTGAATTACTGAAGAAAGAAATTTCTCATAAGAACCACGTGACCTTGGCCTTGGCTAAATCTATACAATTATTCTGTCAATTATGAAACGACTTTTTTCATAATGAAAGTTCATAAACACAAAATATTACATCGATATATATTATTATTGTTTCATTGCACTTGTCTTTTCTTAAACTTCATCTGTCCTCTTTTCCTAATACCTAGAAGAACTTAGCCTGAATATCTTTGGGTCTTTCTGTTTTCAATAACATGCTTCCGGATCTTTTAGCATCACGTCGCGTATGTTTTCCAATACTTCTGACATGTTAAGGGACCTTCCTTTTATTTCCTGCTTTTCTTTCAACCACCTCTTCTCTTTGGTATCATAATAACGATCCAGGACGTTTAAAGACCACGGTACACCTGCATTGCAAAGATCTCGCGTAAAGTTGGTCGCAGGTTCAATCGCAAGTTTCACATTATCTCGTCCTTTATCGGTCCCATTTTTCTTCCAGAATTTTTGCCCGTCAGGCTTTTTGTTTGGACCTGAGCCATAAATATGCCACTCGGTCATTATATAGTCGTCGTTTTCGTAGATTTCTACCTGATGTTCCCCGTCCGGCTGGTTACAATCTTGTATAGGATACCAGTGTTCCTCTACGATGACCTCTACCACGTTTTCAATGTCAAATATCAAAACCAAAGACAATGTGCAAAAAGACATTTTAGTTTCGCGAAGCTTTTAGAATAATAGGTTCCGAAACTTTTCAATAAAATACATTGCAGTGTATTGGCTTGGTAAAACCATGAAAGGTGATAATGCCCTTTTTTTATCGTTTTTCCCCTTGCTTGACGAAATTGTGTACAAGAAAAGGTAGTCAACCGTCAACGAATTTTATTTAGACCGCGACCAAGCTGATGAAAATACAATGTGTGAGCTGCGAGTCTGCGGCACGCTCGGTTTGTAGAATAAAACAGGCACGGTATAACAATTTTGTCTGCTAAAACCTGCTCCTGTAACGACAGGTACCTGACAATAATTCGTTCCACAAAGGTGGGGATACATAAACGCACATCGAGTTGATTGAAAGTCAATACAGGAACTGTAAAGATTTCAAAGGAGACAGCCAGGATGGCGGCGGAATTAAAGAAGGATTTTTGTGATCTATAGCTCTAATTGATGATCGCGCGACGGCTAGGAGTTTAAAGGGATTGCTCTATTTATGCCCCTCCTTTTGTTTCGCTCTCATAGCTAGACAAAAAGCGTGCGTTACAGTTATTGATCGCGGTATAAATGTCAGTTACTCGACTCTCTCCTAACTGGGGCCTTTAATTTTCTAAAATTAAAAAGGGTTTTGGCTGAAACGGTTTTAAAAACCGTGCTTTCGACGATCTAAACAACACAGCAAGGAGTAGACCGCTCGATTTTAAGAACATTGAAAATAAGAACTAATTTTTTTGGCATAAATCCGTTCCTTTAATCGATATTTATAGTCAATGACTAAAACTGCACATGCGTCCCTGGTTTTGCAGGGAAGAACTGCTACAATAATTCAGTCACGCCGTGCTTGTTTTCAAGTGAATGACTGCCTCCGCTCCCACTTCCCATCGAAGTTTCTAACACGTGGTGAGGTAAGTGGTCGCACGACTAGAAGCTCTCAGCTTTTGCAAATTCCCTTATTCTGGAAAGGACATTCTGTAAAGTAAGTCTGTGGAACAGTTTGGACAACTCCTTTAAACTCTGCAACTCTGTTCTTAATTTTAAGCGTAAACTTAGAGCCAAGTTATTCTCCACTTAGAGCCATGTTATTCTCCACTTTCCTTTCCCTCTTTAGTGAGTATCATGAAAGTTTGTATCTGATAACAGTGAGTTTAATAACATCAAATCTCACTCCTGTCCTCCGTCTAATAGTATTTTTTACTATTTATTTGTGTTCTTCTCATGACGTATAAATCTATTTTAAGCAGCCTTGACCAAAGGCTCACTCTCCAGCCGGGGGTATCCCGATCTGCTATTGCGCGTGCGTGTCGGTTCTCTTTGATGGTAAAATTCATTTGAAAAAGATTAATGTACTTAATCCCTCAAGCTCTGAGCCACAAAACCTCCATAGCCACCGCCTCCAGTCCGTCAGGCGCTAGCCGAAGGAAGCCACTGCTGTAATCCTTTCCTCAAGTACTCGAATTGTTGAGGACGCATCCTTTGCTAAGCTACATCCTACCCACTTCTTCTACTCAACGAAAATCGTTTCTTTAGATCCGCGAGACGCTCGCAGATGAGATTACCGCTTGCATTGAGAGCTAATAAGTTGAGCTGAGACAGGATATATTTCCTTCTTTATGCCTCGTTAGGGAATTTATTATTTAACTACATTTAACAGAAAATACACGAAACGAATATCCTACGATAATTTGAACATTTTGTTTTCATTGAGTATAGTCTTTGCTGTTAAGAATCAAATGTTTTCCAGCGCAAGGGGAAAAGCACAAAGCCTACCAAGGACCACATATGATTACTTCAACGCTTTAATTAATTGGGATCGAGATAATGATTTCACACATGCGTAATACCAGGTCTCGCTCGATGGTACCGTCTCCGACCGTTATAGTGTGGTCAGGTGAAAAAGATGCTAAAAAGCCAGTGTGAACGAAAATACTTTGCTATGCTTTCTTCGATATTTAAAAGGGGGACTTTTGAAAACGAATTGTGTTTGGTAAAAACTGGTCGACAAACGGCAAAGAAAAATTATTCAGAAGAGTACAAACATCACACGAAACTAGAACCAATAACGCATGTCATTTGAACTCCAGGTACCCAGTGGTTCAAAAGTTGGATGACTGCATTTAAGATTTCGTTTGTTGTGATTTCCTAAAAGCACAAGATGCTTAATCTCAACACAGTACAAGAGTCTGGAATGGAGTTATCTGACCAACGACAAATGGTGGCAAATACAACTGATTACTGAAAAAACGGGATTACCGGTAGTAAAATGTCACCGTCGACTAATTAACTTGCATTTTTCACCTGAGATCTACCGATAACCTACAATGGCGGGAATTTTTAACTGACAACGGATAACAAAATTTGGATTCCCCAAACCCTCCAGGGACAAAAAAAACCATACATGGAATTTGAGCTTCGGCAATGGCTTTAATAAACATCACAGTAAATACTTGTTGAGTAAAATTTAAAAACCTTGACTTTGATTCTAATATTAGTAGTATAGGGCGCACCGGTAAGATCACTTTTTGGGTAGCAATCTCATTAACGACGGCAGGAATACAGTAACGTCGTTGATGCCATAACCTTTTGTCTTTTCTAATGTGGTTTACCTCGTTAGACAGGTTTGCTAGTTGTTTCTCGCTCGATAAATGTCTTGCTTTTCGCATGGCATGGATGTACTTAAAGGTAGGAATATCACTGAAAACTAGTTCTGAGAGGAACACAAGGGCATATTGACTTTTTTATTGATCAATTTTACTGGAAAAACAGGCTAGAAGAAAGGAAATACTTGTGACCGACACTAAGATTGTGAAGGCGGAAAGGGTGGAACTGGTCTCTTAAGTGGGCGGATTCCTTTTTTCTAAACAACTAGTTATTATATTATAAGCATTAAGCCTATTTATCACTTTTAAAATGATTTGTTATATGTGACGGATGAAACCAATGCCTACTTGAGAGTCACGGCACTGATGATTTCTTTAGTTGTACCTCAACACTGAAACCATTCTTGAGATTTGGAAAGGTGACTTTTAAGCCACTGGTATCCACCCATACGTTTGGTTTGTAACTATCAGGGTTGCCGTGAGTTTGGAGGGAAACGAAGCTTTTTTGTACCTTTTTTCTCAAGGTAACCTCAATTTCACGCTCTCTGCTTGACGACTGGTACAACTCCGCTTGTCCCACGTCATCAGAATTGGTCAAAGGAGTTGCCCCTGACTTCCTTGCAAGATTTAAGCTTGGAGAGCTAATGCTGAGGTGAATAAACTCTGACGTTTCCTCGACCATGATAAGGCAATCTCCCGAGTTGACTTCCGCCAATAGACCAAGGCTAGTAAGTGATACGGGTGCCGCTGAAGGGAAAAGGACATAGCCAGTGATAGAATGGCTGAGAGCGGATGTGGGAGATGACTTTGTCGACCTATGAAACTGCACAATATGAGCAACGTCATCCTTTTGTAAAACTTTGTAAACTGTCGATCCTGTAGATTGCTGGGCAGTTGTAAGGTCAGTTGGTGTTGCATCATATGATGTAGTAGGAATTAAGACTGCGTACTCGTATTCAGACGAGGTTCCAGAGGGCGAATCACCGTGATCAAACCATGCAGTACCGTATATCCCTGTTGTTGGGCTCGATGCTGCTCCGCTCTCTAGCCAGGAATCCTGATTAGCAGCGTGGACTTTTAATAAACCTTTACTGCCACCTGGTATGTAGTAAAAGTTGTCTTTGGTGTCAGTGAGTGTTGTATAAAGTTGTCCTGAGACTGAAGGAGTTACTACAGCAGCAGATGTCGTTACAGCGCCGTTTATCTTAATGGACAGCCCGCCTGTAATTTTGTCTTGAAAGAGCGTTGTTTGAACAATTCTGCTATCAGTGTCTGATGCTGAAATGTCACTTCCTAGGCAAACCAGCAAATTTTCAAAAAAGAAAACTGATTTTTTAAATTCAAAAGTTACAGAGTGTCGCCAATCCGCTGTCTCCAGTTCGTAAGTTGGCTGTTCAAAATCCATGCCAAAAACGCCATTCTTCAATGTGCTCGTACCCTTAAACGTCAGACCTCCAGCAAGGTTTTTTGGATTGTAAAACCTTCCCTTTGGTAATTTTAAGTCGTCAAAGTTCTTTGTACCCGAGGAAGGATCAGTTGCTAAGGCAATAGTTGTTGCTCCAGGGACCTTGGCCCAATCCCAGCCATTTTCAACGTCATGTACTTCAAGGTTTGTTTCACTGTTGGCAATCAGAAGAGCACCATGACTACCAAACATTCCAAAAACATTTTCGTCATTGGCTTTCTCAAAATCCCAGAGAAAACTATTAAATCCCTTCACTGTTACAGCCCAATCTTTGCGTCGATGGATGGATAGAACGGCAAAATTCTTGGACCAGTGACCTTCAGGGGAGGACTCGGGAGTAATGCCTTTGTTTTCCGCGATGGTTTTAACCTACATTCGATGGATCATATGAGCATATTAAAACATATCATGTCAAAACTACTCTACCCTACCCTTTGCTCTTGCAGAAATAACAATAAATTTAACATCGGGAAATTAGGGATATCTGATTTGTATGTGGATATTTCGTAGAATTATAGTCGCCTGAACAGGTCCATCAACACGTGACCACAGGATATTTTTTACTTTTCCCAAACATTTGCTCTTTTTTGAGCCAGCAACAGTCTGAATGTATTGTGCAAAATAAATACTTAGATTATATTCATTCAGCTTCTAAATACGAGGGAATGAGGATGAAAGAAAAGCCTTTAAACTTTGCTGGGAAGTTAGTTAACCTTAATGTGGGAGCCGAAAACTATTTCAAAATATATATAGGAGCTAGCACTTACCGCTTCCATGATGTCCAGAGAGCCCAAACTGTTGTAATAGTACTTCCCTTTGTGACCTCCATCTTCCAAATAACTGTTCACGGATGGATCCTTATATAACCTCAAAAACATTTCCGGTTTATTGGCGCTAGCTACACAGCCACCAGCTATTTCTGAAGGCCCAATAAGGGGATGTGAAACGCTGATATAAGCAAAGGCAGGTAAAAGACCTTTTAGAATTAACTTGTTAGCATAATTTGGCATACGTCCGTTAACACTGTTTGGTGTGGAATACTTCACTGCAATGATACGCATAGTTTCAAGTCCCCGCCTGATGTTGTTTTCGGACGACGCCGATAAAGCGAATGCTGTTCCTTCAAGAAGGTAGTGAACCAAGGCTGCGGTATGTAACGCCTGCGGCACGTAAGCGGATCCATAAAAGGCTTTATGGTGATGCCCAACAAAGTCAGGTTTGATGACTCCTCCGAGACCTTCGTTCAAAGCAAGAGCATTGTTCATCCACCGAACTAAAGCATCCATGTCCCGAATTTTAGCTTTGAAATCATCATCAGTGTTACTTGGCATTATCAGGACAATCATCAACCTAAATAACATCAGCGTGATCATGCGGTCAGCAGTCGTTCCTTTGATTTCAAACGTCGGTGATTGATAAATCTCTCCAAAATCGTTGTACCATTTGGCTGTCTTTATCAAGTCCAACAATCTAGCATCATTGTTTGGTTTCCGCAGAGAATCTTTAAGAAGAAACAAAGAGTGCATAAATCCAGCACCATCTACATTCCATTCGTGGTCTAAACATCCAAGACCACTTCCGTCTGCAAGGCCTTGTTGCTTTACATAATCTAGAAGGTTGTTAATCTTGTTTAGACGGTGAATGTTGAGTTGTTTTATCGCATTTTCTACCTGTTCTGAGCTAATGGGTCCAGACGCAGGGAGGTAGCTTTTAAATTGGCTTACCATATTTCTGTCTCTACCTGCAATGGCTCTGCACGCACTGTCCTTGGCTGCTGGAGTGTTAAGATCATTCAGATAGGCAGCGACAGTGTCTCTTATTTCTGGGATCCGGGACCTTATATAATATTCCAGCGACAAACGAAAGAGAATTTTTTCCATTATCTCTCCAAACTTCTTTGGATATCTACAGTCTCGGCAGAAGAGAGGTGGTCCAATAACTCTATGCCTTGAATCGAAATCTAGAGCGTCGTAATCTTCATGTGCCCTCCTAAAAGGTCCTGACAGCGAGTTCCATCGCCTTTCAAGGAAGCTACCAGCTGGAAATTTAGGCGTAGTTTTCGCCTCATCGCAGTACCAGTTGTTCAGACGGCTTTCAATCATTTCCAAACTTATTTTTTTAGAGACGTCAATTGTTAGAGGTGAGGGTAGAATGGTTTGTTGACTCCACTTGTAGGTCATTTGCCATGTGCTACTGGGATCATACAGATCAAGGCCAAATGGACTGATGGGAGGAACAACTTTGTCACGTGATTGTTTTGCCATGCTCTTAACAAATTGGAGCAAATCTATGTAAATTGTATCAGCCTCCCTAAGTACAAAGTTCACCTCATCGACTTTAGTCGGTCTATCCAAGCTAGTACTGGTCACTTTGCATTCTTGAAACTTTACCCAGACTCCTCTCCACCCTTCAAAGGCCAAATGAGCCGTGAAAGTAGCGACAAGAATGCCAGAATTTTTAAATTCTACTTTTAGGGTTTTTCCTAGTGATGGCCGTTCTTTGTAAAACCAGACTTTTACTCCACCCTTTCTAAGCCAATTGGTTGGAATTTCTGAGCCCGATGAAAATTTTAGTTTCAAGTTTGAGTTAAGAGAGCCACTATGAGGTTCCCATTTTAAAGAATAGCTTCCATGCTTGACAGTCACCGGGTTAGTGGTTTTAGCGGATTGCGTCACGGTTCCAGGAGAACCGTGAAAACAAGCCACTTCTGATGCAGTCTCAAAGTCAAATAGCTTGTCATACCGGTAGGTGCAAGGGGGTGGGCCTAAGAGAGAAAATGAAACACACTCAGGTTAGTGCAGGTGTAGGGTGGATACCAACATTACATTGTCCGGTTTAAGAAAAGTGCACAAAAGTTCCAGGACCAAACAAATATAAAATTGTTATTTATTCTTCACCGTAATTTGCATAGTAAGTAATTTATCCCAGTGAGTTGGACCAGAAAAATGTTAAACCAAATTAGGAGAGTATGGGAAATCCAAATATTTAGAGACCATAATATCCGTATGATTCTTAACGTCAACATTAAGGAAACAGTGAACACATACACAACAGCTTACATTAAAGTTCAGCTGTATAATTGAGAAAAGAAGGACAAGGGATGAAATGGTCCTTGTGTTACGCAGTGAACAATTGGAGGGCATATTTCATTGCATGGTCTTAAAGTGAAAGCCAGTGAAGAAAACTTGTTTAACGTGCGTTTATTGCAGAATTTTCGTGGGGTTAGGATTTTATGCTACTACCACGCCGATTAATATAAAGGTACCTACTGGTTTGAGCTCTTGTTGCCGGAACGATAGACCAGACAAAGCAGAGCAGTTGAAGAGCAAGAAACTTCAATATGATCAGTCTCATACTTGTACCTAGAATGATGTGAAATAGGGTAATAAATTAACAAACCTGGAACCTCAGTTACCTTTATCTTTTTACAATTGGCATAAAAAACATGCTGAAAATCCGAAAATACTTTGAGAGAAAGGACAATTGCCCTCTGAATGATTTTCTCTGCTTGGTTTCCACCGAAACGGAAGAAGAAGTGCAAAAGGGATAGGCATGTTTTTGGAAAGTAACGTCGCGTTAGTAACCCTAGGCCGTAGCAGGCCTCGGAAAGAGATTATAATGCTGCTCTAATTTCTTTATTGAATTTTGGCTATTATTCTACTCATTTTTG
Organism: Porites rus; assembly: GCA_964035705.1. Classification (NCBI taxonomy): domain Eukaryota; kingdom Metazoa; phylum Cnidaria; class Anthozoa; order Scleractinia; family Poritidae; genus Porites; species Porites rus. Next base: position 46,075,992 of record OZ037996.1, on the reverse strand, counting down.
TTTCTATTAAATTTGACATCTTAGTGGAAATAAGCCATAGCACAAGTTGAAAGAATGTGTTCTCCGACTCGACTGGCAGATCACAGTGTGACCTGTTTAGTAACAATGAATGTGACTGGTGTGGAAAAAAGAGGACAAAGAATAGAAGGTACGATGAAGATTTCTTAATGGACTTCAATTTCACAGCTTTTAACTGATACAGAAAAATAAGAAAAATACGCTATTTACGAGGCTAGCAAACACTTAATCAAATACAGTCCAGGAACTTGTCAGTTCGTAACCTGAAAAGCCGGCTGAAACTTTGACAACAGTTTGAGTTATAAAGGAAGGTTCGAAAAAGAGCAGGAACTGAAGTTCAAGTTCAAGACATCCTGTGATTTATTAATACCTAACTTGACTTATCTTTTGTCGATGAGTTGTTTTCAAACTTTTTTAAATTGGTCTGTCATAAACATTTCTAACGCAGACGACCCTAAACAAGATAGAAAGAATACATTCTTCCTTGCCCTTAGGCATTAGAAAGTTTTTGTTTAGATTGTTGTTTTATGAGGACAGAATGATGTGTGTTTGAATCGTTGTTAATTTTTACGATATCGATAAGCATCTTCTTATAAACATATATTGCGTTAACTGGGAAAACTTTACGTCTGAGAATAAATCTAAATGCTAGCACAGCCAAACGCGGTAAAAATAAGGATCTGAAGTTCAGTTTAAAAGACTGAGGTTCCGCCGATGGTACAGATGGTTACAAGGCAAATCTTAACTTGACAATATTTGGTAGTGAGTCTAATCGAGTTTTCAGCAGCGATGAATCAAGACTTAGAAAGGGGGTGATCATGTTTCATTTTATGTGAGAAAAAACAAAAACGACCGACAAACAAACTTAAAAAAAACTTTAAAAATCATTATTTCTTTGTTCTCACAATGATGGTAAGTTCAAAAAAATTCCCCATACCTCAAGACTCTCAACTTACCATTTGGTTGAAATCCGCTCCAGTGCAAGTGCCGGCTGTACCAATTTTGGATGGTAGTTTTGTGACCTTAGGTCATAATTTATGGACAACGTAAAATTTCATCCTGCTTAAATACCAATACCATTGCGTTTGCAGGTGTAGTACTTCATCATGAATGGGCTTCATGTTGGGATAAAATGGTGGTGGCTTTAAGGTGGGGTAGCTGTAGAGAGTTTTAGGTGAATTCTGGGGTGAAAGCTGACGATGTCAAACCGCGCCTTGTTGGTAGGGTCACAGCATGACGCCAAAAACTGTTAGCTTTAAAAATTCAAAACGAATCCTTCTTTCTAAGTTATATCGTAATCTAATGGAAATATCAGTTACAAAAACTAAAAATTGCGTTGTAATTGACCAGAGTGTCTTGTTATTCCTTCTATATTTAACTGTTGTCCTCTCTTCCTCAACAAATAAAAGCAAAGCGAATAGAACGATAAATATATTGTCTGCTATCGTCTTCTCCAAGTCGATTCAGCCGTCATATACATATTGGGCCAAGAGACTGGATTGTGAAAATCCCCGTTTAGAAATGCAAAGACCTAAGACAAAGTAGACAAGAAAAATTTATATCTTCGAGTTCGTCAGATCGCATCCTAATCTTGGTTTTGCTGGGGTACAAAGCCACAAATTTTCGAGGTGTCGCGGATGACTGCCCATTAGCCTCCCCTATTAATTTTATCAGGGGCATTTCGGCCGGGAAACTGGACGCCTTTCAAGTCGATTTCGTTTCCGTAAGTGACGAACGGGGATTCCTAATCAATGATTACCTCTAGTAGTAATTTTAGTTGTGAAGATTATTCAAAACAGCGAAATTTCAATAAGTTAAAGTCTATTTCTGCAAATTTCTTTCTCATGCTTTTGTTTTAACAGTATTTGAATAAATTATATCTAAGAGTTAAGTAAATGACAATCCATTACAGGAGAAAGTGGTGGTATTTGGAATAACTAAAAGTTTTTGAAGCTAAATTTCAAGGATGAAATGTGCAACAAACCTATTTAGGGTGTCATAGAGCTGGAAATTACGCGTCTGCTCGATCGCCATGACTGATCGACCAGTGTCACACGACTATACGGCAGGTTCAGGTGCACAACTGTTTGAGGTTACGCCGTGTTTTTAAAGTTCTTCATTGACCAGTTATTGGTTTTTAATTAAATGCAGGACCAAATTATTTTTTTCAGGAGGAATTCATTTTATTTCATGATTATGGCAATAACTGAATTACTGAAGAAAGGCATTTCTTAAAAGATACCATGTGACCTTGGCCTTGGCTAAATCTATACAATTATTCTAACACAGAAAATATTACATCGATATATATTATTATTGTTTCATTGCACTTGTCTTTTCTTAAACTTCATCTGTCCTCTTTTTCTAGTACCTAGAAGAACTTAGCCTAAATATCTTTGGGTCTTTCTGTTTTCAATAACATGCTTTCGGATCTTTTGGCATCACGTCGCGTATGTTTTCCAGCACTTCTGACATGTTAAGGGACCTTCCTTTTATATCCTGCTTTTCTGTCAACCACCTCTTCTCTTTGGTATCATAATAACGATCCAGGACGTTCAAAGACCACGGTACACCTGCATTGCAAAGCTGTTCCACGAAATAGCGAGCAAAATTGATGACCTCTTGCTGATTCAGGTCTCCGTCTTTGTTGTCTTGTGGCATCCATGCACCAAGATAGGTCAGAATTCCCCTATCTCGCGTAAAGTTGGTCGCAGGTTCAACCGCAAGTTTCACATTATCTCGTCCTTTATCGGTCCCATTTTTCTTCCAAAATTTTTGTCCGCCAGGCTTTTTGTTTGGACCTGAGGCATAAATATGCCACTCGGCCATTATATAGTCGTCGTTTTCGTAGATCTCAGGCTCGATTTTTTCGAGATCTTTTGCTGTTTTTCCTGGCGATCCAAGAATTAAAATTCGTTGATCGTTCTTTCCACCTGTCGCGCGAATTGCCTTCACCACATCGGAAGTCCAATTGTTGTACTTGTCTGATCTCTCGCGGAGACTTTCGCCGCAATTGTTTCCACAATCGTCTGTTCCCAGCTCTGTAAAGAGGTTAAAACTCAGTTTATAGTCCTTGTCTTTTAATTCGTTTGCCACAGCTGTCCACCAAGCCACGTAAGCTACGCGATCATCTTCAGACGCAAATGCCTCAGCATGGTGGTGGATCCACGAAATAATTGGGATCACTTTGTTGTTTAAACAATGATCAACGACAGTTGTTAAGTTTCCAAGAAACCAAGTGAAGTTTATCGCCGTGTAATCGTAGGAGTAGAGATCTGCTCTGCATCGTAATCTGAGGTTAGAGAAGTTTTTGTTGCGGACATCGATGATATTTTGTTCACTGTACTTCGCCATTGGCTCGGCTGTTTTAAACCAGTTTGTTGAAAATCCTGGACCAATTAGTTTTTGGTATCGTTTCGGGGAGATAGCATTAGATTGTACAACCATAAGAATATTGCCGAAGAGTAGACCAATGGCAAGTAGAATGACAAACTTTGTGGCCGAAGCCACTGAAACAGACGGCAATTTAGACATCTTCGTAAATACGTATTTAACTTAAGAGTTAACGGTGAAACTAAACTATTTGTAATTCTCTGTCACATAGATCGAACTGTAGGAGACTCTGTGATGAACTAAGGGTTTACAATAGAGGCTTAAAGTAATGATAATCGAACAAAACGATTTAGAAATCTTACATTGTCCGAAATGCCGGAAAATTTGACAAGACCCTGATGACATCCTGGAATTGTATCACTGGTATTACTCCTAGAAGGCTAACCAAGCGTAAGGGTCGTACTGGGTAATATTGGTAACAATGGTCGTGGTGCTATGAATGGAACGCAGCGAGGTCCGTACGACAGAACGATCGAGGGCCTATATTACCTAGCAGGGTCCTGATCCTCGTTCTGAGTAGCGGACATCAGTAACAGGATCATTGTATGGCGTCAATTTTTCAATTAAATAATTTTTCAATGAAAACCACACGCTTCCGATTTGCATTTAAGGTAACTCCCAGTACCATGCATTTCATGTCAAGAGATCCTCTTCCACAAGACTCAATGAAGGACTCAACTCCGCCCCTAGTTTCCTCCCATTTTATTTTCGTGGTCTCAGTTTCTTGGAGCCTGAAACAGACTATATTCTTCAAGATGTGACATAAAATTTGGCTGTTCCTGACAAAAAGAACATCCTTAAAGTGTCCTTCTGAAGATTCAATGGTTTCGTTTGCAAACAACGTCAATCCAACAAGTTATAACCTGCTAGTTTTCCAAATCTCAAAATCACCTGAAACTTGAACATTTGCACGGGATGGAAACATAGAACAAATTTCATTTCTCGAACTGTATCAAATTTTCCTCTAAGAGTCTGAGATTGGGTGGAAAGTGAAAAAAATCTAAACGCGAAATCCCAATGACACCTTTTGAACCTCTAGAACAGAACAACAAAAAATTATGAAGTAAAGCCGGAATTGAATTAATACAAAAATTAGTATCTGACGATACTATGAACTGCAAAAGAACCTTATTTCCAGTTGAGACAGAAAAGCAATCAATTCTTGACACAATCTAAGGACACTAGAGCCTAGTATTTGGAGACGCACTCCATTCAAATGACACATTTAACCCGTCTACAGGTATGAATCAATTACTTGGAAATAGTTGGCATTGTGCCTCAGATAAGAAAAAAATAGATTGGCTTTCAAACGGTATTTCTACCGCGGCGGCTGATTTTCAAATTAACGTTAGGTTGTTTCAGCTTGTCCAGTCGTTTATTTTGCTGTCGTTTATTTTGTCCAGTCGTTCAGTTGCTGTGTACGTGTTTTTTCTTTTATATATATATTTTTGTTTTTTCTTATTACTCTTTCGCTTTTTTATGTGCGTGTGTTCGATCTTGACGTGCATTTGTTTTTTTAAAATATTCAAATGTAAACAGCGAAAGCTCTCTAAATGAGTCCTTTAGGCTCTCAGCGCAAATGTTGTAATAAATATTTTTTGTAAAAAAAAAACAAAAACAAAACAAAACTATACTTTAGCTGAAGCAAGTATTGATCCTCCGACCTGTTGTTTCTGGTACCCATCTCGTAACCACTTCCTGAAGCAGGTATGGTGCGAAAGGGGTGCCTTCCTCTTCGAAAACATAATTTTTTTAAATTGGTTTTTCTCTTTTCTCCTATTTCTAGTGGGAAGGACTTCCTTTATAGTAATATATTAATCTCTGTAAGGCTTAAAAAACCAGTTTTTACATTCTTCAAAAATTGGCTGAAATCTATGAAAAGTTAAACTCAATCAAGTTATCCTGGGTTTTAATGAACTTTAAATGAATTTGCTTACACAGCTAGGTGTGAGTTTTTTACATAATGCTTTGATCTATTTTGTTGTAGTGGTAGAATATCAGGTTTAACATTTACTTATACTCGTACGCCGCATCCTTTTAATACTTGATGTGAAGGAATTACAGAAAGAAATCTCTGTTACAAGCGTCCAATGACAATCCTCTTATTTTATTTACGTTGTGAGTATCTGGACAGGTCCTCAAATTCAACAAATTTTGTAATTTATATTTCATTACTTTCATTGAAACAAAATCAAGGGCAAGAGTGTAAGAAAAATTGAAAAACACGCCTCGAAAAGCAAGAAGGCAGTTCTTCTGAGGGGCAGTTTTTTTAGAGTGCTCTCAAAACTTCGAAAAACGTAAGTATAGTACTATTAATCATTATTTTTGACCAACTATGACCATTGAGTGTTGTGTTTCTTAGTTTAAGTTTACAGAATTAATCTTAAGTGCATCATGTAAATTTGCTGGACATCGCTATCTTGAGACCTTTCTGCTGGTAGGCTCTTCACATTTTAGGCAATTTACTGCACTAAGGTCAGACACAGTCCCGGAGAGAATTCTTTGTGGGGGTGTGCCGCCCGGTTCTCCAAATCCGACCCTCTTTCAGACCAAAAAATATCATTTTCCATACTCGTTTATAGACCTAGTCTCTAAGAATTTATGTCATCATTACTTAGATTACAACGACAAATAAAAGAGTTCCTTAAATCCACTTCGTATTCGTATATTGCTATTTCTTTTTTTATTCAATTGAATTGAAACGACAAATACGTTCATACACTCCCGAAGCTCCCTCAAAAACCATACACGATTCCAGACCAAAATGGGCAAAATGTATACCCGTTCTCAGACCCAAACGGCGCAAAAAACATACCCTTTGAGGCTGCACATATTTACATGGCTTATATAAGGGACTACCCCTGGGGCCCGTATCAAGATAACAAAACCGTAAGGCCCAGCCGTAAGGTAGTTGTTACCTGGGTAAAATTGGTACCAGCTTACGCTTGAATTATATAAATATATAATTAGAGCATCAAATTGCTCCCAAAGAAAACGGTTGAACTGAATTTTTGACATGTTTTATTGTGTTATTTTTACTGAACAGAAAAGAAGAGAAACCGAAATATGCTGTTTGGTGTTTTACTGCAAGCATGTCTACTGCTGCTGCACGTGAAGTTAGCTTTTGCCTCAGGTAAAACGCTACGTATCGCTATCAAGTCTAAAACGACCTTTCACTTGACTCGTGACATGTCGAGGCTCCTGAACGGTAACCCCTCCGAGGTCCTCTTCAGCATAATAACCCTTAAAAATAAGACAATATTTTTCTCGTGTTAAATCCTTACAATTTTGTAGGCATTAAAAAATCCATAAAATATTCTTATTGCAATCAATTTAAAATAATGACTACTCAATATGTGTACTAGAACCCTTTTAAAACGATGAGAAGCTTTTTGAGCTGAATGATATTTGAATTCCATTGAAATCATTAGGTCTTTTCGTCGCTCGGTCTACGGGGCCCGAAAAAGCGGCCACTCGGAGGCCGTCAATCGCCCGAACTTGACAGTCGCCGTATAGCCAACCTAATGATCCAATGAAACTGAAATTTATATTTTCATAACTAGAATACCTAGGGTGGTGTACAGAATTTTTTTTTGTCTTTTTTTTTAATAATTTTGATTTCCCCACCTCTGGTCGATATTTACAGACATCTGCTCTCTCTTCGGGGATGCAAGTTGAGGCGACAGAAATGGACCAGAGCAAAATAGATGAAGGAATCAGTCGATACTGATCATTCAATGCAGTTTGAGCCGTAGATTGGCTCTAACCTTTCCTTTTCAGTCATTCCAAACTACCTCATATTTTGCTCCGTCTTTCAAAAAGATTTGTAGTACCGCACGTTAAGAGATCTTGCAATACTGCTAGCATACTAGAAAGTGTTACGTAAACTCATTGTCTTCAATCCCGCTTGTTGCAATGTTACCAGTTGTTTAACGGGACCCCAATTACCTCTGGAAGCCTTCCCAGTGGACCAGTACTTCTTCCTTTGAACCTATTTCTCGGTACACTAAAACTTTTTCTGTACGAGACAAGTGGTCTCCATTCTGTAGCTTTCATTCATAAAAGGTCCCTTGGATTAAATCACTGTCTACTTTCATCAGGCGACAAACTATTGGATCTCGGTGAAATCGCTGAGCAATGATAAGAGTCTCCCCCGTCCAAGATGGCAAGAGACCTCTCTCAACTATTCTTTTATGCTAACTGATCTTGACTCGATCTGCAACATTGAATTTATACTTTGCTGGTGTTGAGTGATTCCCATGTGTGGTTCTTGTGACATCTGGCTGTTAACATCAGGAGTTTTCAATTGCATAGTTTGATTAGTATACTCTGCCCGCTGCACCAGTATCACGTTATTAATCTTCTCTTCTAGCGCAATTGGTGAGAGTGCTGAACCTAGCAAGCCTGTATTTTTTTCAGATTTTCTTTTCGCAATTGCATTAATTGCTTATTTAACTGTGATGATCTTCTCTTCTTTTATTTCTTCATCCCACAGTTTAAATGTTTAAAAATTATATTCTTCATTTTATCTTCGTCTTTCCCGGGTATATTACGATCCAATTTAATTGCCTTTCTAAGTTTTTCTTGCTACCTCGATTGGTTAGAGCGCTGCACCTGTATTGCAAAGGTCAGGGTTCCAATCTCGGCAAGGCCGGAATTTTTTCAACCTTTCTTTTCGCAACTGTTTGAGGTGGCTTACTACAGTTTTCAGATAAAACTATCGACTTTTTCAGATTAGATCGTTTTGAGCAGCTGAAGGTCTCTACTGAACTTTTTATCAATGCAATTCATGTAAATTATCATTTTATCTTCTTAAAACATTTTATTGGGTAGTACAAAGCGAAATATAGTGACCGAGCATCCAAAAAGGGGACTGGAAACGAGACCTTTAAAGGCTCTGACCTTAAAACCTAGCCGTACGACCCCATCTGAAAATTTCAGGATTTATTCAGTATTAAGAAATAATTGTTTCAAGAGAGAGAGAGAGAAAATACCTATAGACAGAATTTTTGCAAAAGCCAAAAATGTGGAATTTTTTCTCTTTTTATAATAACTAAAAAACTGTCAATTGGATTTGTTTGAAAAAGTGTTTACGGTTTCGTCTTTATGTTCCCTAACAATCCTCAAAATTTGAACCCAGTTTCGTACGGCTAGGTTGTGAGAAATTTGGCGTGGAAATTGTCCTTTTACGACCTCAATGGACGAAAGCATTGCGCATGCGTCATCGTTCGTAGGTTTGGGTTAATATGCAAATAAGGCTCTTGCAGCCATTCTGTCGTTACCCTGACCTATGACGTGGCGGAGTGGCTCTAAGCAGGATGTATCCGTTTTTAATTTCTATTTTAGTCCAAACATTCATAAGAGTATGTGCATCATTAAGGAAATTAAATATACTATACATATTTGTACACAGATTGTAAAAACCTAAAGAGAAGCAGATGATCATGAACTAACGTAGACTTTCAAAACGTCCTTCACTAACGTAAAATGTCACAGAAATACAGGAAACTGTTGCAGAAAAGAACTTCGGGAAAATCAGTCTACGCTTCATTTGACAAAATAGTACATCCTTACATGTCCGTCTGCAAAAGTTATGAAACATTTAGAAGTACAAACTTTGCAGCTTAAAGTGACTTATTCACCTCTTGTTTTCGCTGCAGCTCAGCCTCCTTGTCATCACGATGACATCTTTGATTTTGAGGATCCAAATCAATTAAACTGCTTTAAAACCATCCCAGTCGCAAACGCGAATGTATCACTGTCCATCGACCCATTGACCGTCAAGCATTTAAAGAACTCACTAAAATGGAATACCTCCGGTCCATCCACGCTCCAACTGAGGCATCCGAAATTTACTAAAATTCCACATCAGTGGCTGAAACGAGGAGGTGTAAAAGTTTGGTTCTACAAGGAAGCGCCTTCTGAAAACAAAACAATGGACATAGAATTTAAACAATCCCAAAACCTTCTCGGAAACTTCCAAGTGAATCTTGACTTTCAAGGATGGAGAGGAATTTGGGTCAAATTCTCAGAATGTAAAGTGACAGGTAAGTCACTCAGCAAAACGTCGGTTGAAATCGATGAAGTAGCTTTTTTTCTAAATGACGCTGACACCATTTATATGGATTTACTTGGATTCGAGGAAAGTTTTGGTAAGCAGTCACGGGACAAAGTAGTTCCTCCGATCGGTGGTGTAGACCTTTATGACGCTAGCAATACCTGGCAACGTACATACCACTGGAGTCAGCAACGATGTCCTGCATTGCCCCTGAAAATTGACGATAAAAAGGTAAAGAGCTTAGAGCTTATCACAGCTCGAATGAGAAATTGGTTTTGCGACGAGAACAAAACGTCTTCCAACTTTGTGAAAGATTCCTTCCTTGACAAAAGATGGAAATCCCTGATGAGCACTGTTAAGCGCGCGCATAAAGAATACGACAAATTGAACTTCGATGCAGACGGAAAGGTCGTAGGTCCTCCTTTGTTTTGCAGAGACTGCAGATATGGAACGAAAAAGGATAAGAACACAAGAAAATTTGGTTTTATCTTTGAAAAAATTATGCTTCCTTTGGCTCTGGAATACTACTTGCGATCACGACCTAACGAAATAGCAGAGGCTGCCAAAAAGCATCTGGAGGAGCTGAACTCTGGAGACAATGACAAGGAAAATAATGCTTATAATGCAATTGCAGGGGAAGATAAGGGAATGAAAAAGCTCTTTAAAGACTATTTACCAAAACCAAGGCCACTTAAACAGGAAGACGTGGAAAAAGCGATAAAAACTCTAAACCTTGATCGCCTTAACAAGATAAACAATCTTCTTGATTTTGCAAAACAACAAGGATTTACAGATGGCAGTGGCTTCGGCTCGTTAGATCATGAATGGAACAGAGACGGTGCCGGATTCATGAACACGTTGTTCCTTCTCCGAGACTCTTTGAGCATTCCCTCAAATAAAACGAGATTGCTCGACCTGATAGAAACAGCCAAATGGTACAACGACTTTAGAGAGATTTATCAGTTACCAGAGTTCGAACATAGAGGGACAACTGCTGACCGTATGATAACGCTCCTGCTATACAGACTTATTATCGTTCTGGTGATGCCAAGCGGCAACGAGGACGAACTCAAAGCCAAAATTCGGGACATGGATGCTTTAGTTCGGTGGTCCAATAACGCAATGGCTGTGAATGAAGGCCTTGGGGGAGTCATCAAACCAGACTTTGTAGGATTTCACCACAAGGCGTTTTATGGATCCGCATACGTTCCACAAGCCCTACATGTAGCAGCGTTGGTTCACTACCTTCTCGGAGGAACTGAATTCGCTTTGTCAGCTTCATCTACCGAAAACATCAGACGAGGGCTTGAAACGCTGCGCATAATAGCGGTGAAGTCTTCAACGCCAAACAGTGTCAATGGACGTTTTCCCCATTACTACAACAAAGCCCTTATCAAGGCTGTATTACCGGGATATGCTTATATCAGCGTTTCCCATTCATCCAAGGTGCTATCAGATTACCAACAAGTATAACAGTTACAAGTGTGAGTGGAGCAGACATGTTTTTACGCTTGTACGATGATACTGACGTGAGTAGTTACTTAGCAGATGGAGGCCCTAAAAAAGCCAAGTGCTATCTCAACAGTTTAGGATCCCTGGACATCATGGAGGCAGTGAGTAATTTGCTTTTTGTGGTAGATATTTATGTTTCTCTGCAGGTCTGTGGCAATGTGGATCTGCTTAACGAACGATATACACGTTTTAATGAAAGCTCCTCAATGTAAAACTGCGTCAACTAATTCAGTCATTTGTATAACCCAAATGAGAATCATCTGATTCAGTCCCAAAATGTAAAATGAATATTTTGATCACCAAGGGTTAAAAATCACCGTCATTTTCTTTTTTCAGCTTTTTTTTCCAATGTCGCTCCTTTACCTGTGTACAATACTGTACACCCCAAAGCAGTAATAATATGAATATAAACATACTCGTAAACAAATAAAAACCATTCTTAATTTGTTTTAGGTGAAAACCGTTGCAGACGCTCAAGGTGTATTTCCCGAGCCCTCCCCTCAAGGTCATTGGTCCAAGAACTTCGCAGCTCTGTCTATTCACCGACGCAAAGACTGGGCTGTGACTGCCAAAGGGTTTAATAGTTTCCTCTGGGATTTTG
>OZ037996.1:45951910-46059410 GCA_964035705.1 Porites rus | reverse complement strand
TAGCCCTTTCTTTGTCTAAGTCTTCTCGTGGAAAAAAAAGCGCACCAACTCGCACGTCATGCCGTTCATAGTTGATCACTAAACCTTTTGAAGTACTACAGTGTAATGCAAGTTATTACATAACATCCCTCTTTCCATACCAACTATACCGCAGACAAAACAGACTAATATAAGCGTCAGTGAGGCATAATTTATGAGTAATCAGAATTGAAGGGATGCAATTTAAAACATCACTTGTAATGGCTGCGATAAGATGCAGAACTCCATGAAAGAATCCTTACTGGTATCACTCTTGTCTGCCAAGTTGAATACATCACCACTGTCACCATGGCTGGCCAGATGCCACAAGGCTCGACACACGTCACTCACGTGAACAGTACTCATCTTCAGATCCTTTGTCCAAAGCAACTAAATTATTAAACACTGTAGTCAACTCTTGAGCTCATCATAATTAGAAAATAAACCACATTTTTATTCATTAAATTTCTTAATTGGGATAATTTAGCTACGAGGAGGAACAAACGGCTTGGCCTTCTTATGTATGATGTTATAAACAAAAAAGTGCCTGAATATCTGAGCGAACTCTTTCCAATGAGCTGCGAAAGCAACCCCTACAAATCTCGCCTTAAAGGAAGTAACTTAGATATTGAAATATCACATGTTCCAAAAACGGAACACTACAAAGGTTCAATTTCGTACAGGGGAGCACAAATGTGGAACTCTCTGCCTCAGAACTTGACATCAGCTAAACCAAGGAGCATTTTTTAAAAGGAACCTATTGGTGGCTGTCAAATCGTTACTTCATCCTTAAATTTATCCTTAAATTTCTCTGTTATTGCCTCTATTAATTTGTATTCCAAGAATTTTTGATCAGGTAGAGATTTGTAAACATAATTTTTGTACTTTAATGGTCACTCTTAACAGACTTTTATATTCAGTTTGTATTTGAATACCGATTTCAAGTAAAAAGGTTTTTTTCACTTATCGAAACTACCGTATTGAAATAAAAGAGATTCGTTCATTCATTCATTTCTCAGTTTCTGATTGGCTTAAATCCCCCGCTAATTCTTCTAAAATCAGCTAGTACTGACAAAAATTTGGAATTCTATACGAGTGACATCAATCGTAAAATAACACGAAATCAATTTAATCGGCGAATAAACCCTCCTCGATTTGCATAGTACTTCATAACCTACTCAACTTCATCCAACAATACTTCATATCATACCCAAACCCAACTAATAACTGTAAATTCCCATTCATGGTCATTCATAGAAAATCAAGTCAAGGGTCGACTCACAAGACAGAAAACAATACAGGTAAGCTTGCCTTTTTTCTCACAAATTTTATACACCCTATTTCTATTGAACAAAAACGGATCCCAAGTGCTGCTCTGATGGCCATATTTTCCAGATTTTAGGATAACAGTGAACAACTGTACCTTCATCTTTTCTCCCATTTGTTTGTAGACAGCTCCAATAATCAATCTTGGGGCTGAAATGAGTTGAGAGAAAATAAAGTTAATATCGTACAAGTAGATAACAGCTTCGACTTCAGCTTTGCGTATATGTTAATAGCAGCTTCCCTCAACTGAATATCTACCTATTGTTAGCAGATAGCAAAGCCAACCAAAATTGAGCGAGGTTACCAACAGTTCCCCCCTCCCCTTGTCAAAAAAATGTGGACTGTTATGCCAGGCAATATACGAGACTAGAGCTTTAAGACAGCTTTTATCCAGTAGGGGTCCACGGCGCAAACTGTACAGTTAAATGTAACAGAGGGAGCTTTCTCTCATACCTATGACTCAATGTATAAATGTCTTGCCCGATTTCAACTATGACTAGAATTCTAAATGTACATCCTTAACTGTTCAGTCAACAGCTCAATACTCCATGTTCGTCTTTGTGGTGGCATTACAAAAGAGATTTAGAATTTATGGCAAACACGACAAACGTCCTTGCTGCATCACGCATCCAAATTTGCATGTAATTGTTACTTCGACTTTCGGTGATCTTTGCACAGAATGAGTAGTTTCATTCCATTTTTACCCATGAAATTATTGTCGACAGTTGTTATCCATCTACTTCCGAATTTGAAATTTAAATTGTTAACTTGAAACTGACGTGTAGTGTTTGCCACAAACGTAATTCTAAATCTCTCTATTTAATAAAAAAAGGTAACAAGGAGACGAAACTGTCGGACATCATTATAACTAGAGAACGGGTTTTCCATTCGTGAGTTTGGGTGATCCTCGATTTACCACATTGATATATGCAGTATAATCAGTGTTGTTCTATTGTGTAAGTGTTGGGTATCATTGATGTGTTCTTTGTGACATAACTCGAGACTTGTTATTCACTTGGTATATTGTGCACCAGCTATGAGCGTGGTCAGTGACACAACAAATTCAATAGTAGCATTAAAACAATAACTCTTTTCATCTGGTAAATGAAACATACTTAGCCCCCTTCTGTCAGCTACCCCATAAATAATTGCTGGTCTAACAATAACGTAGTTTAACCTGAAAGAAAAAAGTGTAAAAGTGCATGAAAACAAAAAAGCAAAAAGGAAAGAACAGAAGACAAAAAATAGCAAAGGGGAAGAAAATGTCGACAAAAAATGCAGTCACTTCTTGAAAATGAGTGGAATTCCACTAGACAGTGGTAGGGAAGAACAACAAGTACAAAACAAACAAACAAAAACAAAAAAAAACAACAACAACAACCAAAACCATAAAATATAAAACACAGCTTTACATGATGTATTCATTACCCCTCAAGTTTAGCTAATTCCTCTTCAACCATAAGTTTGTACTTTGCAATACATGTCCAAGGTGATGTTTTGCTCTTCTCATCACTCTCACCCTGCAGAAAATCATAAAATGACAATACAAATTTAATAATAATGATGATGATAAGCACATAAAAATGCGTGCACAATAAATACATAGTTTTTGAAAAGTTTCCTAATAAGTGATCATAAAACTATGATGGCTGAGGCATTGATTAAAGTAAAAACCACCAATAACAAACCTAAAAAATTAGCCCAAAGCAATTCATTAATATGAGGTGTGTACAGTAGAACACCTTTAGGAGGCCCTGGTACCCCAGGATGACAGTAAAGTTAACATTCACATATTTGGATTAACAAAATGCACAATATACTGTAAAAAATGTTCTTGTTTTTCTCTATGCTGTTACTTTGTTCATTTTTCATATTAAAAGAAGTATTTCAAGTGAAAAAATGCTTTAACTCCGTCGTTACTTTTTTTTTGGAAATGCAAAAAATTTGGGTCAGTTGAATGACACTAGACGGAGAAAAAAAGAGGATGGCTTAAGTGGAAAAGGTTCAGTTAGTCCAAATGGAGGTGGTGAAATGGTCCCAATTTCCAGTGTAGCAGAAACATATGATAAAGGCCGGGTCAATATTAAGCCATAACATAATAGTCCACAGGTTTTTAATCACTTTACAGTTCTCACAGGTAAGGCTTATAATTTACAGTATGTGACCTACAATGCTATTTCATACCTTGTCACAAGAATACACTTGTGCAGTGGAGATCTCAATATACCTCTTGACATTGGATTTTAATGCTTGTTTTGCACAGTTCAAACTTAGTTTTAAAATACCATCTTTATACACCTACAAGAAAGAACACCACATACATGATCTGTGTACTTTGAAATTAGAATAATGACGAATAATGGCCATGGCCTTTCTTCCTTCTCCTTACACAATTGTTTTGCAAATGTGTTGACAACAGCTTACACTGTTATCAACTAATTATTTTTTCAGCCCGTCCTTTCCCCTTCATTTTTTATAGAAAATGTGGTTTTTACTGTGGGGCAAAAAATGGCCATCTTTCTGGCCATTCTTGAAATCCCTACACCTCTTGTGTAGTGTCACTGAAAATCAAAGTTTTTAGTCACTGTTAAAAATGTTGGAGAGCTCTACGTGTGGGTGCCCCGACAAAATCCCAATTGAAATCCCGTCTTAAGGGTGCATTTTAAATTCCTACAAGCTTCCATTCTTGCATTTTAAGCTCTCACAAGCAGGAACTACATGGTCAGTCCCAATATTTACAATACATGATAGGTATAGTGCATAGTGGATATGCTACAGGTCAAACCTACAATCATTGTCAAAACTGTTGGGAAAGTTGCTATTTTTACCTCTTTTTTTCCTTCCTCCCCCTGCCCCTGGCCCAATATTGAGCAAACGTTTAATGTTTGTGGGCAAAATTGTTCTGTTATGTCCCAACATTGAATAGGGGCGGGAATTTAGCAAAAGAGAAAACTCTCTTTTTTGAGGATTAAAATAGAGTACTGTTAAGTTGTACAACCTTCCCAACTACTTTTGTCTGTGATTGTGGGTTGATTCTCAATTCCCTTTGTCTTCTAGCCCTAATCCACAAATAATTAGGGATAGGACACAAAGGAAATAGAATCAACCTAGGTTAAAAAGTTTTAACCTGAATTAAATTTTGACCTGAATCACAAATTAAAACATGTCCATGATTGGCTTTGTGCCAACAGATTGTCTTTAAATATTGACAAAACAATTTCAATGTCTTCCATCCATTTGAGAAAAAATTGACTAAAACCATTCTTTTAAGAATAAGCCATAAGTTTATTAAACAAAAAGATCAGGAGTAGTCATAGACTCTCAACTTAATTTCAAGGAGCACATTCACCAACTAAGCAAGAAAATCTCCAGGGGCATTGGGATCTTAGCCAAACTGCACCATAATGTTTTGGGTAAGATGGATAAATAAGAAACCATGAAATCCAAGATCTAACTTGACTACCTGTTCAGACTGCCCATATCTTGTCTCTGCAGCACAGTTGATGCAAATGTCAAAATCCCCTTCAGAATCTAAAAATGCTTTCTCCACACTGACTAAATAGAAATCAGGCAAAGTGGTTAGAAAGAGAAACAGTAAGTCAAGTCAAGTCAATCAAGTCAATTTTTATTTAAACTCACACAAAATAATTACAAATTAGCGCTTTAAAATATAAAATCGAGAGATTTCAATTGTAGGTTCATTGTGCAGAGTTTGGGACACTAAATAGTTCGTGGAACTAACCGAGTAGGTGAACCAAACAAGAACATGAGTAGAGGAATATAGATACAAAATAGTTGTTTTAGATAAAAAGTATTACTTCATTAATCAGTAAGTACTATACATTTGATGAGTTTCAGGCTGCAACAAAACTGTTGCCTGATTAGCCTGAGACTAGTCAAGCAACCCATTGCACTCTATTTTAGCATTTTTAAATTACAAGTGGCCTGATGGTAGGCAACATTTCCTGGGATAAGGTACATGGAAGTGAGAAAGGAGGCTGGCAAGATTGCACAATTGCGCACTTGAGCAAACCTCAGCAACAGCTTGCTCAAAGGGCAATTAACTTTTTAAATTTCCATCTTGGCACCCCGGGCCCACTATGAGGGAAGGTAAAAGGAAAAAAATCTCTGCAGGAAATTTGAGGATTTCTTAGTAATTTTACAAAGTTCCTCAACTCTGGGCCTCATTTTTACTTGTTTAAAAGTTAGAGATAATACTATTCAGCTGATTCTTACCAGGGCTAATTAGATTGGCACTTTTAAACTCCACATTACTGTGGTGAAAAGCTTCCTGCAAAAATAGTTTTTTACAGTGACCCAGATCAATAATTGATCATTATAACCATCTACTGTATGCAGCAGGAACTATTTATTAAAGCCACACATATGAGAACTTCAAAATTTTATCCTCTACACTAGTTATAAGCTATATAGTGCTGAAACTTTCATGTCACTTGGTAAAATGACAACGGTAAATGAGAAACTCATATTGCTCATCACTGCAATTTCGGTCAAGTTTGCCAGTACATTGTTGACCAGCAATTAATGTGAAATACCAAAATAGTACATTACATTGACAACTCACTGGTGACTGCAGCAGGTATGGCTTATACTCAAATGGAGATCATTGAACACAAATACCCATAATATGGGTGACATGAGAGACGTACACCCCTAGCCCCTGAGATGATCAAAAATTAGTTGACTTAAGTTTAGGGCCTGTAACTGCACACAAAAACTTTGAATAGCTTCTGGAAAACATCTCTGCAGAGTCATCAGTGACAACACTGGGGTTTTATTAGAAGTGACCTGGGACCAGCTGGCACCAGTGTACTCTGCCTTCTTGCAAGATAGAAAATTTACAACTTTTTTCAAACAAACTTTCTCTGCCTCATAATATACTGAACATTGGATACCCTCCAACTTAAAAAAAAAATAGATAAAAACCTGCAGCACTGTCAAAGCTATATACATGTAGTTACAGAGTTGTGAATAATTATTCTAACTTACTTTATGTCTTTCATTCAGCCATGCAGTCTTTGGTGGAACTTTATCAACTGCCCGAACCTAAAAATTGATAGATAAACTGGCAACTTCAGTAATAAATATTTGCAAAATTCCACATGTCACGGAAAAAAAATTGTATTTTATAACAGAGGGTGTTCTCAATCTGTTGCTTTAAGCGCAGGAGGGTTGGAAGGCTTATGGAGTCCGAACGGCCAATTTTTCAAGCCAGTCCTACAAGTTAGACATATGTTTGCTTATTCTTCCTAGAAATTGCAGATGTTAAGTCCTTTGTTTTAAAATAATGTCCTTTGCTTATGTTTGACTGACCCACCTGCTACAGTGTACAGGTGAGTTGGTTTGTACATTGGTATTTTGAAATATTTTCCTTGCCATGTATTATAGGGGTACCTTTTACCAGTGGTTCAAACAAAGATATTCTTACCTTAGAACACAACTCATGCTCAACAAGATAACATACAAGGTTACGACCAACAAATCCTAGACCTGCATTTAAAACAGATAGCAACCAAAAACAATTAATGAACATGAGAGAGAGACATCAGCTAGTCAAAGAGAGCACAACGTTAAATACCACCTTTATGACCAGTTAGTCTAACTGCTAAGAAGTGAAACTAATATTTGATCTACATGTACCAGAAAAAGTCATTCATGAAATGTCATGTCTCAAAGTCAATTGATTGCAAAAATATATTAAAAAATATCCAGTCATTTCCAGTACTCTGCTGAAGCAAAAAAGAGTAAGAGAGAGGACCCCAGGAATAATGAGGTCACCCTTGGCTTACTCATTGCCATCAGGAGTTGTAATTTGCTATTATGGGGGGGACTCCTAAAAATCTTAGTGGGGGTGTGCTGCCTGGAGTTGTCAAAATCCTGACCCTATTTCAAACCTAAAAAATGTCATTGTCCACACCTATTTTCAGACCTGGTCCCAATTGTTGAAAAGGTGGATAGCGCTATCCATCGTATAAATCTCTATTCAGGGGATAGTGCAATTGGTTTCCGTAATACTTATCCACTGGATAGAGATTTATCCAATGGATAGCGCTATCCACCTTTTGAACAACTGAGGCCTGGCCTTTTAATAGGAAATTATGTCATCATTAAAATACTTAGATTAGAACACCAACACAAAGATTTCGTAAAATCCATTTTGAATTTGCATGTTACTCTTTCTTTCATATTCATTTTGAACAGAAATGACAAATACGTTCATTCACTCCTGCAGTTCCCTCGAAAACCACACCCGATTTCAGTCCAAAATGGCAAAAGTCTAAGCTCATTTTCAGACTGAAACGGCACTATGTGGCTTACATAAGGAAGTTGCCCTGCAGGTCATTTTATTGCAGTTCTGTCAACTCCCCTGGATAATCTGGGAGACTCCAGATTTTGGACCATACCTCCCAGTCTCCAGATTAGAGTCTGAAATCTCCTGGATAATCGCCAAAGTTTGCCATTTCTTGCAGACTCGACTTTCCAACCATAAAATTGTTTGAGCTACTGTCACCACAAAATGTGTCCTCATTAACTTTGGTATGCCATTGAAATTTAAGTGATAATGTGACTAAATATGAACTGTTGATGTCATCTTTCATCCTTTCCCTATCAATTCTCAATATCTGATGAGTCTTACTCAGACATGGGGCAGTGGGGGGTGTGGGGGGGGGGGGGGGTGGTTGACAGCCCAGTATGAGTGACTGATGTAAATGACAGGATAATAGTAGCAAACCTCTTTCAAATTTGGTCAGCTCTAACTGGTTAGCAAGAATTAGCTGAAGGATTGAAGACAATATGAGATGGGGAAATTAAATAAATTAATTTCAATTTAAATGAATTATCTACAGTTAATAGGCCTCAAAACCGTGCCAAGGTCTGTTAAGATCAATGCTGTCGATGATATTATTTTGAAGGGTAGGGAGAGACGGAGGCGACATATAAGTCTTCTGGTGATATATAGTTTCCCTATTTTCTGTTTTGTCTTCATCCAATGTTATTCACGAAGCGCACAGAAAATAGATCCTCAACCCAGGTGAAATGGTGCGTGGGCTAAGGTCAATCATGATCAATTGACTTAATACTCCTCACTAAACAATAAGATTACTGTGAAACGGTTTAGTAAGCAGCATAGTGTTGACAAACCACTCACCACCAAGTACTATAACTCTAGGTTTGGACGCCATAGTTCTTCTTCCTCAAATATTGGTAAACCACCGCGGTACAAAAACAATTTCAGGGCTCCTGATGGTGATATCCCACGAAAGATATCTCAACGTCCACGAAAAGAGGAGGAAAATCATCTAATTAGCCACATCGAGAACAGGTATCTGCTAATTTCCCCTACTTCTTAAAAGGAGTAAAACCACTGTGAAAGCGAAATTTCCAACACATATCTGAAACGACTGAAGGAAAACTGCGGAACAGATCGAGACGGATATTCGACAGACCGGTACGAAACCGCTGGTCACCACGTGCAAGGTGTCGCGGGCTGACGCTAGCGCGAATGGAGAGAAGCAGTGAGGGTAGAATTTTGAAGAAAAACAGAAGAAATTGAGAGAGAATCTACCTACCCAACCAGTCTTTTTCCACGTTCTCATTTTGCCATCTCCATTATCTGAACCCCTGGCAGCCGCTCGAAAGAAAAAGGGGAATCAGGCGACTGGAGTGTTCCTGATTTTTTTTCTGGCCACCCTCCGTACTCACAGTTTGTTTGTGTTTTTGTTGTTGTTGTCATTATCAGTAGTACACTTTTATTAATGAGTAATGTGAAAAGTCTGACTACAACTTCAAGTGATGAGGACCCTACCTATCGACTTACCCAATACCTACAAGTACCCATATCGACCCATATCGGTCCGGTTATCCAGCGTATAAGTAGTAGGATAGTGCTGCTGGGCCAGAGCCATATTTTCCCCTTCTAAAATATATGGCGACGATACAGTCCTGGGTCTGATATCTTGTATCTGATATCCTATAACTAAGAACAAAATGTGTCAACACCAGATCATAACTCTAAAGTCGTTTATCAGCTGGTTTGTCTTCTTTGTACATTAAATATACTTACAAAGTTCTCTCACTTACCACGCCCCCGCAAGCCCCCGCACGTTAACAACACCACTCTCACTCTATATCAACCCAGTATTTTTAAAATTGTTGCCTTTTCAAAAATAAAGTTTGCATTCCAGCATCATTCCCCATTATAAAGTTGAAACGTTTTTTTGTTCCAGTGGATTGGTAAAAAACATCATTTACTAGATATTTCTTTCGGTGAAAGTACACATTCTGGCGCGAAGACTGTCAACATACGGGAACTGAAAGAGAAACTAAATTACCATGAGTAATAAGAAAATCTTTTTCCATCAGATTCAGAAAACAGTTTACTCTTAGCTTTGCCGTAAAAAATGTGGAAACAATCATTTTAAAACGGAAAAATTACGTTTCTGTAGCTATATGAAAAACAGTGAGATTAAAGTAGACTAAATTTTTCTCAACAGATGCTTCACCTTTTATTGATCGGAGTCAGCGTGCTTGCATTTTCCTGTTACAGGTCAATCACGTGACTTTGGCAGAACGGCGTCCCAAGGAGCAAAGGAAGTTCCAAACGACTAACAAGAGGCAGCCATGTGCTTCCGCCGATAGTTTCCGGCCATTTTTTGCATCCTCTAAACTTTTGATGGCCTGATATTTTATGGAAACATTTTGCTGGAATATCTTAGATCACGTTAAGCAGTATATCGTGGAATAGTTGCGTTGAAAGGTGAGTGCAATCCACTCGTAATTTTCAAAACTGGTTGCAAAAGTTTGAAGGCAGAATTGTTCGCTTCCGTGTTGAGTTGCTTCGTTTGTTGTGTTTCGCGAAACGAATCGGATTTTGTCCAATCTTCGACGGAAACAGTGTGAAACTTCATCCGCATTTACTCCACAAAAAGAGCTTCGTTTTTTATGAGGTGAATGTACGAGTTCTTGGCACAAATGGCAGTCGACCAAACCGGTAGTTCTGCTGCTGTGGACACGATCCTAATTTTGCATAAATTAGTTACTCCGGATGTGCAAAGTTGGATCGCGTATGTTTTCTCTTCCCATGGCCCTGCTCAACAGGCCTTACACCTGTCTAGGTAAACCTTGAAAAAAACAACACTTTTTGAGGTTTTCGAAATTATCTTAGCGTTTTTCGGGTTCCTTCAAGCAGCGAGAAGTGTAAAGTTTTTCTACCTGTCAAGTTGTGTATTTATCGTTACTGCCGATCGATCATCTTTATGATTCATCGCTTCGTTCCCAAAATTTGCTCGTTATCTTGCACTCACGGAACAAAACGTCAATGGAACAATAAAGTCTCTCCCTGCAATAATATTTCTTTGATAAAAGTATAACATTATCATACCCACCAAAAGTTTTGTTTGGCGTTGACGTTTGTGAAGTCCACGGATACAATATGGCGGCTTTTGACTTCCGGACAAGCAAACTTTGTGCTCACCCGTATATTTGTCGGGGCTCTTGCTGAATGATTAGCAGTTTTGAGTTGATATTATAAGTAAGAAATAAAATTTTCTTTTCAAATTGTACGTAAATGCTTTTAAATCTCAGAATTAATAGACATGTAAACTTGTTGTTGTGTGCTTTGTATTTTCAAAATTACCGTAATTTATTATCGTTATTTTATTCTAATAATTTTCTTGAACTTTCAAGTTTTTGTCGTGGATTGAAATTCACGGAAAAATACCATCCCAGGTAGGAGTATTGTTACAACTTTGTCGGCGCGAAAAACCCCTTTCATTCGTAATATAGAGTTCACTGGCCGAACTTTATTACCAATCTCTTCTACAACTGTTTTAGCTTATATAGTTAACTGAAAGTGGAAATTTCTAAAATTTTTAATACTTAATACTATATCCGTATAAAAGATACTCGCGCAAAATTATTCTCACTGTCATTTCATACAGTGTAGTCATAAAATTACAGACAATAAAAAGGTGAATAGTACATATTTAAGGTTATTCCATGATTTTTTTTTCTCATCATAATTTCTGGAAACACAGATTAGAAAAAAAGGAAATTCAATACTGTAAAAACTTCAATGCAAAAAGAAAATAAATAAATAAGCATTGCACTTCATCTGCTTTTTAAATTGTTTTGAATTTCTTTTTTCTGTTATTTCATTTCTCTTAGATTTGAATGATATGCTCTCTCATCACAATTATTAATGTTGTCATGCATATTATTAATAACTGATCAAGCAATTTTTCTTGTGTTGTTTGGAGCAAATAAACATTTGCAACGTTTTTCAAAGACTATAAATTGTAATTGCCTTATGGGACTTGCACAGCTTTGTTGGCTATTGAAAAAAATGCTTGTGATTATGTATTTCACAAATAGTGTCTTATGCAAGTAGCTATATACATGTTTCTGCAATTACCGCATTGAGGCAATTAAAAAGCTTGGAAATTCTTTTGGATGTATTTTTGTCAATGTTTCCTAGAGACGTAGCCAGGGGAAATATGCTCATAAGTAGCTGAGGGAAATGCCCTTCCCCCAGCCCTAAGTAACAGCCCCTGGTTATGACCTAAATGATAAAAAAATATATATTTGAATTTTTGAAATTATGACATATGTTGAAATCTCCAGAAAAAACAATTAATGAAAAAGGCTCCTCTGCCAAAAGGCATCATGTAAAGACAACTTATTATGCTTTTGATAGCACAGTTGCATTCTGATGACTGACCATAAAAATCCCTGTAAAAACAAGGATTTGTTTGGATTCAGTAGAGCACAGTAGTGCTGTGCTCCAACTATAACAAAATGTTTGTGTTTCAGAGGTAGTCCCCGAAATCCTATAATACCATAAAATCCTAAAAATTAATTGAAGGACTCCATGCAAAAACATCCCTGACACACTCATTTCCTTTTTTGGTGGGGAGGTTTTTCCATGGATCCCTGGCCTCCAATATTTAGGAATCTGCTGGGATCAAAATTATGTGATTGCCTATACAGAAAAACCAACAAATCTATTGTTATCAGTGTTTAAATATTGATGTATGGTACATAAACACAACAACAACAACTTTGTTTATTTCAGTATTCCCACATGAGTACATGGTATTACCTACATTATTTATGTTATAAATCTTAAATCAAAATAAAGGCTATAATTAAAGAACAAGTTTTTGTCTTTATTCCATACATGAATGTATGTAAGCAGCTGTAAGTACATAAATTGAAGCTGTCCTCCTCAGTGACTGCGAAATTTGTGAAACAAGTGGTGATCATATCTTGTTCTAGGAGAGAATTTACCTGAAAATTATTTTGGTCAAGTCTTTGCATACCAGTCTCTTTGTATGAGGAGAAAATGGAGCTGTAATATTATTATTATACATGTCTTTTCAATCCAGTGAATCATGTATTTTACTGCATAAAAAATGAAACAGCTCAAATCAGTGGCTACCCTGATTCATTGAGTCAACATTTCCACATTTACCTCACACATTAGATTGCCATTATCTAAGCACCCACATTTTCTTAAAATGTGTTCACAAAGCTGTGACAAAGTCCTCAATTCTCCCAACTATTTGTGGAAGCTAATTTCTCCTAGCAGTGTCTCTTTGTGACCTGAGAGAAGCAAAAATAGCCTTTAAATAATCATAATTATTATTGTACATATAATTGTTATATGTACTGTTAAAATTTCCAGGGTGTGTCGCAACAAACAAATTGGTATTATGAAGGAGAAGGAGAAGTCCTCCCTTGTTGACCTTGGAAAGCGTCTGCTAGAGGCATCTCGAAAAGGACATGCAGATGAAGTTAGCATGCTGATGGCATCTGGTGCTCCTTTTACAACTGATTGGGTAAGATAACTGCAGTTAGTATTATTGTTATCATTATGAATAATGAAGGGCCTGACACAAGATACCGGTTTACTGTGAGTTTTCCTCAAAATATCCCAATCAAGGCTGTGCTCTCACAGCACCCTTTGGCCCATGCTGTCTAACTTTTGCTCCTGGCAAGTAGAAAATCTCTCTATTTTTTTATACAAAGCATATTCTGGGTACCCTGGATTTCACAAGTTCAGAGTACTGGGCTCACTTCAAAATTTTCTTAGATCACAGCCTTGCTAATTGTCATGAGGAAAAATTAATGTACTTTTTTTTCAATTAACAATCCCTTCCTGATTTTTTGCCCCACTGGAGTTGGTTTCCAACATACATGTACATTATTTAAGTGAGAAATTGCTGAACTGGATTGTTTCTGGCAAAGTGACTGAAGTTTATGAGTATCATTTCTAGAAAATGGGCATATAAACACACAAATGCAGGGCTCAGCCAAAAAAGTTGTAAAATTAATAAAGAATTTTGTAAATATCTAAGAATCTTCTGAATATCAAGTGGTAACTTCTAATATTATTTTGTGTTGTATCCCGAATATCCAGATATTTGTGGAAAGCCTCCGACTGAATGAAACAAACAAAATTTAGGTCCCGCATGTGTACTGTTATTTCAGATGGAATATATCTTGGTAGTTCTTACTTGTTCAAGAAAAACTGTGATGTAACTTTGTTGATGAGGTATTCCTAGTGGTACATTATTGTAACAAATAGCTTCACATTCAAACCTTTCTCAGCTTGGCACGTCACCATTGCATTTGGCTGCTCAACATGGCCACACCCAAACAGCAGAAGTTCTTCTCCGAGCTGGAGTAAGCCGAGATGCACGCACAAAGGTAATTAATTTTTTGGTGTTTCTTATGGAGTAGCAATATAGTTTTTGGCCTTAAAAAATTGTGATAAAATTTTGCTTTAAAAAATTGTGGGCAAATAATTTTTAAAAATTTAAAAAAATGTTAAAGAAGAGAAATGTTTTGACGTTCTTGGGTGTCATTATTGGCGGCGTTACGTTTTTTCAACAGTTTTGGAAAATTTGTAAAAATTTCTTAAAATGTTTTTAAGCAAAATTTTATCGCAATTTTTTCAGCCAAATGTTTAAAAAAGTGCTTCCTTTTAATCCACCATAGTTTTCACAGATGATAATATGTAGCTGGATTATTCTATATGCATTAATTTAATCTAATATAAGTGGGAAAGTTTTCTAACAAACAGTATCCTTATATGGTAACAACATTTTTTGCACCCTCTGGACAATTTTTTGTAGTTCAAAATTTTATTAAGTTCAGGTTTGATTCCCAGTTTCTTCTGTCTCCCTTACCCTAATAATTTTTCATGGAATTAAATAATGTGGTCAATGTCTGTTAGGGTTGGGAGACAAAGAAAATTGGAAATTAAAGAAGGCTGAAACCATTTTAACCTGAATTTCATTTTGAATTATGATGCATATAAAGGTCTAGATAAGATATTTCACAACTCTGTTAAAATTAATATGTGTGATTGGTGAGGAGGAAAATAATGTTGAAAATCAGAAGTAATCACTATACTTTTCATTTCCACTTTCTGAACACCTCAAAATATTCAAGGAAAAAATGTCAATTACTATTTCTTGATCTGGAACTTCATTTTTAAAAACTGTATGTATGATAATATTTTTTGAAAGGTCGATAGAACACCATTACACATGGCAGCACAGCATGGTCACACCCATGTAGTAGAGTTACTTATTTCCTCTGGAGCTTGTGCAAACAATGCTGACATGGTATGTAACTTATACAATATGCATGTATTTTAACCTCCCAAACTGTCACCTAACCCCTTATAATAAGAATTGTCAAAGAGTTATCTTCAAGCTAGACTCAGTCAAGAAGGCCACCCTGTAGCTCTCATTCTTGAGGATCTTACAGAACAAAAATGGGGGACTGTCACTGTGAACAGTGTATGAATACAGTGACATAATAATTTGTAGCACTTCAGATCATTATGGTATGTTTTTTTTATAATATTATGCTTAACCTGTTTAAAAAGTTTGATTTTGAATTGATTTTTGCTCATTAGCTGTCTTTTTATGTCTTTTACTTTTATCCCCACATTAATCGTTATCATTATCGCTATCATGACACTCATGAGATTTTGTTTTTTTACCCACTGGGAGCCAAAACAGTAGATTGGAAACTGAAATTCTTTGAACACTTTCAAAGTGACTTTGAAAATCACCCATTTATGAAGCAAATTCAGTCCATGTTAATTACTACATGTATGAACTGAGCAGAACATTTTCAACGAGTACAACAAGTTAATAAGTCTTAACAGTACTTTTTTTACTTGTAGATAAATTAATCCAAAATCTAGATGATTGTTTCTTTTCCTGGTATCCCTGGTGATTAAATATATTTATTATTCATTCAAAATATTTTCCCGATTCTGACTGGCTAAAAGCACTCGTTTAATTCACCATAACCAGTTACTGATGACCAAATTTGGAAGAATTTTGTGTTTAACGAGGAAATGACGTCAAAAATGCAGCGTTTTCGCAGGTTAAGGCACCGTAAACCTGGGGAACCTGAGAAGACCTGGGGACAAGGTTGAGTTGTTTTGATTGTGAACTTGAAAAATGGCGGACATTCAGGGTTCTCCCCAAATTTTAGCTCAGCAGGTAAGGGACCATTCATGGACGGTAAGGCAAAAAAATATACACTTTTCTCCGGGGGGGGGGGGGGTGGGGGGGAGTGGAGGGAGGGACATGGACCCCGCCCTCACTGGGAAATTTTTTTATTCCCATATTTTAAGACTTATTTTACGCAAATCTGCTGTCGTGTTATCTTTAGACAACGAATTAAAACGTTCGATTCCAATAATTTTACTATGTCTTTAATGTCCTCTTTCCAAAATGCATGTCCCTAAAAAGGAGAGCTGTATATACAGTACAGTCCAAAAGTACTGCACGTGCAAAAAGTGGCATAAGAAGTTGCTGCGCCGCAAGAACATGCAAGCCACCGCAAGAAGCGAAAGTGCCTTATTTTTTGGACCCTTTGTGTTTTACCCGCAAGAACTTTGAAACGAAAGAAGTCAAAAATCTTCACCGCAAGAAGCTAGAAAATTACCGCAAGCCTCAAGAAGGCGCATGAAATTCTTTACAAGTGTTAACCTGAAAGAAGTTTGTGGTATTTGTCAACTTTTTGTTGCAACATCATTTTGTAGCTTTGATACTAATTCACTCTGTGGCAGCAAAAGGTAATCATGAAAGGACACACGTAAAAAGTTCCCTGAGAAAGCGAACAGCTTTATCTGCTTTTTCTGCAAAGTGAACACTTCAATCGTTCAGCTTTTCCAAAGTTAGATAAAGCGTGTGAGGCGATTGTTTAACAAAACGATCTGTAGTTTCGAACATTTCGATCATTTGGATCATTTCATAGTACAATACCATACTCTCGGCAAAACAAACCAAAGGCGTTGAATTTCTGCCACAATGGATATCACGATTCCAAAGAAAACATGACAATTATTTATTACTTTATTGCAGTAATTTGAAAGAGCCTTTCATGAAAACAGTCCTTACTTTACTTTAGTATGTATTTTCCAGGAGCGTTTTAAGTTGACACAGTTGCGGTCTTAAATTACACGGCTCTTTTGCGAAACACGCTATGATCGTTATTTTTTTGAAGTGCTGCTTTTTTATTGAAATTGTGCACATTTCCTCACTTAAAAGGTTACCTTTGCAATTTTATATATACCGTTTCAAAATTCACCGATCCTTATTTTGCAAAACGAGCTGCAGTGTGCATTTTAAAAAAACATGAACGTATTTTTAGTTTATCTTTTTTGTTTACACGTGTTATCTATACATCCCTGTCATATGTAAACCAGCAAGAACGAAACAGTTTTAGGGTTTTGAATGTTTAAAACTATGTGCCTAAAGTATAGATTAGTGATCCGCTGACAAATACAGAAAGTGGCACAGCTATTTTATTGTCAGAATAAATTTTCACGTGTTTGAGGCGATCTCGCAAAATGACCCGATGATCGTTTGTGGAACTCCTTCAAACAGCTACTGAAAGAAGCGAAACAAACGAACTGTCAGAAACGATAGAAATCACCAGAAAAGGATAGAAACGATGCAAACGAAAAAATCGCCAAACGATAATGTAAACGATTCAAACGCTGAGCGTAACGCCTCGCTTGACCTTGATCTGACCTGTTGAATAATTTTGTCTGCAAAATTTTCAGTGAAATATATCTATGAAAGTAAAAACGACGGAAGAAGTTCTTGCATCTTGCTGGATTCAACGCAAGCGCCCAACAAAAAGCCGCACGAAGCTGTCGGCTTGCGGACGCAAAAAGAAGTTCTTGCACATGCATTATTTTTGGGCTATACGTTTTGTACTTAGGTAGCTATACTTTTCCATATATTCATTCTTTTTCTTATGAGGATCGGATCGGATCACAACTTGCATACTTTTTTAAAAAAAGAAATATTTAATTTTGGAAAAACCTTTAAGCGGTTGCAGGCGGTACGAAGTGTTGCTTCAGGCGGTAAATTTTACCGGTTACCGCCTGATAAGGAGAACACTGGGACATTTCACTCGTTTCAAGAGTAAGAACTAGTCAAAAAGTTAAAAACAGGGCAAGAACAGAAAAAAGACAACTCGAAGGGCGACATCTACTATTTGGAGAATATTTGCGGAGCTGGACAAACCTAAACATGCTCTATCAAAGATGAACTTAACATCGATGGATCGATAGAGGTTAGCATGTTTTAGCCATGTTTTTAAAGCAGGAATTATTTTGAATGAATAATAAAACAATTATTGAATTCGGCTTTTGTATCATATGAAGAATTATGGAGATCTCGGAGGGTGTTATGGTAATCATGTGACTGTAGGCCCGCCCGACCGTCTGCACCACAGGCATACCAATGTAAAATAACTCAACCAACCGGGATGGCAACCCAAATGAAACTTGAGGTTATTATGGCGGGAAATCACATAGCCACCCACATCTTGTGAAGCAGAGACAACTAAAGGGTCAATAAAGACGAAAATGGAGAGCAGGAATTGTTTCTGTATTCGTGTTATCTAAAGTATTAAGCTTAGACCACAAGTTTGGAATATAGAGAAAGAGAAAGACAGAGATAAAGAGAAAGTAGGCGACAGGCCAGCGAAGCTCAATGAGAAAAAGAGCTAGAGCGAGAGGTTAGGAGCCATTTGTTGGAAGAACAACATGAAAATTTTGTAGCTGTGGTTCAGAAATGAGAAGTCCTAGCAGCCATATATGTCACTAAGGTGAAAATGAGCGGCAGTGAAAAAAAAGTGAACAAGAACAGGTACAACATTTCCTCCACAAAATGTGTAACTAGGAAGTTTCTGGAAGTCTCATGTTGTAGTGGTGCAAAAAAACAAGAGCAAAGAAATTGTGCCAAAAAAGTGTACTGCACGTGCAAAGTTGTTTTTTTTTGCTAATTAGACCTATTGTTGTTTTTTCACCGTTCTCGTTGCCTTCGCCGTTTTTCATAACATGATTTTATATTTTGTTTGAGCAAACTATAAATATTATCGAGAGCTTCGCTTTTACTCCTGCGTTAAATCTATATAGATACAGTTAACTCAATGTTTACACAGGTCTGAGTTGGAGTATGTTAGATAATAAGTTTATACCCACTCAAAGTTTTACAGCTCTGAGTTAGAGTAAATGCCTCTTATGTTCTTAGATAATAGATGCCTTATATTATACGGAAATGTACATGTACGTATGTACGTGTAGCTAGTGTGTATGTATCTTTACAAATGTTTTGCAGTAGGTTTCTTTTTCCTTCTTTGGCCCTTATTTGGGACCCCCTGGGTTAATTACGTTGTATAGTGGGGCATTTCCCAAAAAGTGCGGCAATGCCGCAGTCTGGTAAGAACAATGTAGTAGCTAACAATTTGGTAACTGCTGCTGCTTGTCAATCATGTGCCCAGCTGTGTGTTTTTATTAGTGTTTATGGTGTTTTTAAAGTTAAAATGATAAGTCAATTATTTACTTTGTAACTGTACATTATGTATGCACCATTAATTTTTTATTTTCCTCTTTCAGTCTGGCTGTCCCAGTATTAAACCTTGAGATTTTGCATGCATCTCCAAATTGAAATGGGGCAGTAAGCCACTGTATACATTAGAAATAGATTGATGAGTTGTTTACAGTTTTTTTTTTATCTGTTTATAGCTGAATATGACCCCTCTTCACTGGGCCTGCGAACACAATCATGTGGACATTGTTAAGATTTTGCTACGAGCAGGAGCCAAGACAGACATCAAGAGCAAGGTAACACCACACACGTTCAATATAATTCGGTATAATGGGGTCTTAACTACAATGAAGACCCTGCTATGATATAAAATTTTTGTGTTACTGTGGCACTTTGTTATAGCGGGGTTCCTTTGCACTCAAAGAAATTAATACTCCATGAACAGATGGGGAATCTGTGCTCAGTCTTCTAATGTATTTTAATGAAGTACCCCATCCCCCACCTCAGCTGGACCATCCCTCTTAATCTGCCAGTGGAGGTTGAATTGTACCGTAACAAGTTGAGATTTGTTTTTCTTTTGTACTTCTTTTTTCTTTAGTTTGGTAAGACACCAGTTGATATTGCAAGAGCAAAGGGTTATATTGAAGTGCTTGCTGCATTGTCATCTGATCAGGTGAGTTTTTCTTCCCAGTAAAACCATTTAAAGTAATGTGATTTGAACAGTTTATTTTACTCTTTCAGTCTAAGTACCTGTACCTAAAAGGCTGTTCATATACATGTAACAGCATTTCAAAGAATTACATTTACTGTCTCTTGCTCTTCCTGTGGTTGCATATAAATCTCTTATACTAATACCCATGCGCTATATGTTTCTTGTGGTACAACTGATTGTTTTAGAATCAAAATGCATTATCTTTGGTGATTATAATTGCCTTAGTTTGTTCTCATGACTTTGAATACATGTATATTGTAAATTTGATGAGTAAGTAAGGGAACGCGTCCAAATATCGGTAGGCAACCCGATCATGGGAAACGGACCCGATTAATTTTCCGATTGATCGGAATCGGTACCTATCTGTAGGCACTAGTTGCCGTTTCCGATAATTATAAAAACTTTGCCGATTCAATCGGAGCCACAAACATTCCGATGTGGATAATGGGGTATCACATTCATCTGATAAGGATATGTGACTCTGCAAACATGTCACGAAACCAAATAATGAAAGAGTCATTTCACTCAACAAAACAGTCTTTAAAACTTGCTTTGTTCTCAATAGTAAAATAATTATAACAATACTTCAGTAGATGTTTTTTCGCCTTATAAGTTGGTTCGAAGATGTCTACAAGGCTGTTCGACGATTTGCTTTCTGTCAGCCGATCGGTAATTGCCTACAAACTTTTCCACGCTGTTCTAACAAAATGTAGAGCGAGTCATATTTCGAAACCTCTCATAAAAATTCGTGACTGCCTAGCGGCCAAATACAGTCCAAAGCGGAAATGCCAAGCATAAGCTGTAATAAAATTTATAACTAAGAATAATTCAAGAATATTTTCAACTGAAAACCGACAGAACAATAAGAATATTCAGCGTAGGCCGGTAAAACAACATTCTTATAATAGATTATATATAAAATAAGTGTACTAACTTGCTGTTTATTTACAAAGCTTATTCAAACTTGTAGTTGTCACCTGTATAACTATAACTTGTAAACATTGCTTTCAAGCTAGTTTTGTATTTTGTATTTTGTTTCACTTGCAATTAAAAGTTTATCATAATTCAATTCACTTCTGATGAGCTGAAAATATAGGGAACGGCGTTTTCAAGTTGCTTCTGCCTACGTATCCAATACGTATCGCACGTCGCAAGCCGGATCGTTAAAAGCAGTTTTCTTTCCTTTCTTTAACTCGAGTTAATACATTTTATAGAAAGCTTTGTTTTATCTCGTTTCAGAAAAGAGCGAAAAATTAGTTGTTTCTTTTAAAAAATTCGGAGCGTCAACGGAATCTGCAATCAACGTAACAATGAAAGATCCAGTGAGTTTGACTCGACGAGAGAAGTTTACAAGCAAATAAACAACTTGCCTGATTCTAGCCGGTTCAAGTTCGCTCCTGTACACGCAATGTCATGAATGCCTGATCTGACAGTATTCTGTCCCCTATTTTCTTGGCTAAACGATTTTAAAATTCCTCCAGCAAGGATTCTTCAATCACGCGTTTTGGATTCTAAGGTCGTAAATGCATTCAGCGCGCTATCTTTCGCTTAAAGATGCTCGATACAAAAATTCTTCATCTTGTCTGGTATTGTCTTCCATAAGAACTCTTCGATGAAGGTATTTGTCGCTAATTTTTTTGGAAACAATACACATTTCAGAAAGACAAGATACAATACGGCGATAAACACTTGGTCTTACCCAGCCTGTTTGTGCAT
Source organism: Porites rus (assembly GCA_964035705.1). Lineage (NCBI taxonomy): Eukaryota > Metazoa > Cnidaria > Anthozoa > Scleractinia > Poritidae > Porites > Porites rus. The sequence goes on along the minus strand of OZ037996.1, from coordinate 46,037,741 downwards.
TGAAAACTCAATCATTCACGCATTGCTTTTGTTGACATAAACATTGCCCTATATAATTTTTGTCAGTAACGTAGCGTGACCGACGATTTCAACCCTTTGACAAACGCTGACAGATATAAGTCAAGATTTGATGAATTCTGTTAATTGGCCCGATGAAGAATTTTGAACGGTGCCGATTCCGTTTCAATCGGTACCGATAATATCGGTACCGATTGAAAACGGAATCGGAAAAAATCGGCACCCGATTGATCGGCATCGGCGTGACCCGATGCCGATATTTGGACGCGTTCCCTAAGAGTATGAGGAGAAGTTTGACATCCATCCACTGTTGGATTAAAGGCTTCATTAGTCCTGTAGAGGTATAAAGTTATTAATCACAGGTGGTGGTGTACGGTGGGGTGTGGCAATAATTATTAAGTTGGTTCAGAATTCAAGAGGGATAACCCTTTCCTATTAGGGTGCAAATTATTTATTGATTATTTATCAGGTCTCTCTTTACATATTGTTTATTTACTGTACTTTATTACTTTAATAAGGATCCAGACTTGACAATACCAAAGACCCCAAAGAGACCAGGTAAGTTACTTCTTGTCCTGTAAACATGCAATAATTGGCAAGCATACAGACATCACCATGACTGTGCTCCAAGAAAAATTGAGAGGAGCCCTACAGTGCTCTGAATTTGTGAAATCCAGGGTCCCTGGCAGTCAATTTCTGTGTGGAAACTAAGATTTTCTGGTCACCTGGGAGCAAAAGTTACGGACCAGCTGGGGCCACTGGGCATTGATAGAGCACAGCCTTAGCTTGCACCACCCTTAACCAGTGTTAAGTGTACAGCTGATGGTTTTCTAATCTAAGGAAATTAACGCAAATGTTGTAGTTCATAGTAGAGGTTGGCCTGACGTTAAAATAGTTTCAACCTGTCTTGATTCTCAATAATTCCCTTTTATGTATCCTGCCCCCAATTATAAATGATTATGAACAGTGGCTCCAGTCTCACTTGTCTCTCATGAATACAGTGTTAAAGAAGTAAAGGAAATGGTTGAAACAATTTTAACTACAACACGCACAATTTTTTGGCATTTTATTTTAATACAGCCCACCTGTGCAATGATTTTCTTTACTAACTAACTAAACAAATGATTTATATTGTTTGTTTTTCAGCTGATCGAAACAATCTTTCTTTGAATTCCATGAAGAAAAGACAAAGAACAAAAAAGTTTCCTATGACAGAAGGCTCATGGACCGGTCCTGAAGGACCAAAAGGTATTAAATAATAATGATCAAAGGTATAAACTTGTAATCAAACTTAGATCAAGTCCATCAAGGGTCCTGGATTGGGGACCACAACCACTGTCTTAACACTCTTCATTGCAGCACAGACTTGCTCCAAAAGTACCTTTCTGTACTCTTGTACTCTAGAGGCTGGAATAGCTTTTACATAGCTGTAGTTCTATCATTAGAGTGATAGTAGACTGAGAAAATACATATATTATGTGTTTTTCATTGCTCTCTATGCCCTGGGTGGGATGCACAGGGCTACAGATCAGTGCAATTCTGGAAGTTTGCAATAATATAAGGAGCTGAATTGCACAAATCTCTTTTGTATCTTTTTGGAACCAATGATTACATGAAATGTTAAACTTGTATGTCATCCAGGATAACAGATTTTAGGGGTAGAAACAAAATCAGTCTTTGGAATAGGTATCAGTTCATAATGTAGAATTATTGAGAACCATGTGGTTCATTTACATGTTTTGATGAAAAGTACATATTCAAGTGTCAACAAAGCTAATGTAAATGCTGATTTTCCGCACTTGTTTGACTGCTACAGAGAATGGTAACAAGCCACGTAGAAAGGCTACAACCCCAGGAGCTTCTCCCAAGTCTGCTGTGGGTGGAGGAAGAAGAGTTTCTGCACCTCCTCAGTTTCCTAATGCAGGTTAGTCTTAGAGTCTTAGGTTTAGTCTTATCTAGCCGTAGCTGCTGGGTTTGAAAAGGGGTGAAAAAACCCAGAATGGTAGATCTTTCCTTAGTGCATGGAGAGAAAAGCCCTCGTATTAAGGTAATAAATAAGAACAAACTCAAAAGTGGCATTGCTTCCAGAATTTAAGCTACCTATGTGTGGTGTTTTCATTAATGCGTGTACAACCTTTTGTTGATTATTATTGGAGCAAATAAGAATGTATTGTGGATGAGTGATTCAGAGCAAACACTTCAACTTGATCTGGGAAATTTTTGTTCCTCAAATTTCTTTGAATCTGTTTTTAGGCTCACCATCACTGCGTAGTCCAACAGAGAACTCCATTGCATCCCTGGTGTCTGCTGCTGCCATTGTAAAAGCCAAATCAGAAAGTGAACGAGAAGGACAACCAACAACTGGTATGTAACAATGATTTCCACGAAACTATTGTTTATGCCTTTGGGTAACTTTACTTGTATGATTATAGAAATACATGTATAACTTTTATAGATACAATCCACACTTGCTACTTGTAGTAAGAGCACCTCTCCATTATGGATTATTTTTTGGCCGCAAAGAATAATCCTTACTTATTTAAGGTGGATCTCTTTCTGGAGGTTCATCAGTATGACAAGTTTAGGACAGGTTTACAGTTTGTGAAGTTTTAGTGGCATCGCAATGTGGAAAACAATCTAACAATTTTCCTTTCTTTCGTTATGTGGAATTATTTTATCTTTGTTTTCTGTTTGTCTTTCTTAGTGAACTCTGAAGGTAAAAGCACCACCAGTGCCACCACTAAATCGCAAGATTCAAGTGTCCTTGACACTTTGGCAACTCTAGCTACAGCTACCTTAAGCCACACTGCATCTTCAACATCTACAACACCTCAGCAGGTCACAGCTGTACCTGGCAGACCCATTGGCATTGCACCACTCACTCTGCCACCAACTACGCCAACCCTAACCACACCCTTGACACCCTCAAGTCTCTTCCCCATGCCATCCCCCCTTGCAGCACTGTCTGCTCTGTCATCATTATCATCACCTGCTCAAACGTCACCTCTTCCACTCTCATTTTCCATGCCAGTCATGACTCCGCAACAGGTATCGACATCGGGAACACAACTGCTACCTCTTGTCCAGCCAGGAGGGACACCATTCTTCTCCAATGCAGCAGGCCTGTCTATACAAGTTCCCACTTCTGCCACAACAGTGGGGGATATAACAACAAGTGGTGCTACCAGCTCAGGTGTCGCCATCGCGGGAGCAGAGACTGGAGTTAAATGTGTGACCCTAAATACTGGGACCACACCAGTTCCCAATACAGCAGCACATACAGTGATTCCACAGACTGTCATGTCTCCATTTCAGCTGTCAAACAGTTCAGGTCAGGCACTTATTCAGACGCAGCTAGCTCTGACTCAGATGCTTGCTCCAACACAAGGCGTGCAGCCCAGTGTGGTGCTAGAAATGAATGCAACAACAAACAAAGATGGCGTTGGTGAGAAATATGTCTTTCCACCTTCGTACCATGAGATTAGTATTCAGCATTGAAGTTTTTGGTTATTAACCCAACCTTAAAAAAAGCCTTTCCAAAAATAGTTTTTCCTTCATCATATCAAACACACTTGTTTTTATATGGGGTCTTTATTGTAAGGCCTTTCAGTATTTCAATCTTACACATGGCTTTTATTGTGTGACTCACCCGACCCCTATCACATGTCAAGTGGCCCTTATCGCGCATGTTTTTCACGTTCACTTGTCATGTGGTTATTAATTATGTATAATTTATTCTAGATTAAACAATGTCATTTTTTAAGGCTCCATCCTAACAAATCTGGAAATTTTTGAAGCCGCTATTTTTTCACCCGGATTCGTGTGGATGGGCCTTAAACAGGTCTGTAAAGCGGTTTCAAAAAGATGCGATTTCGTTGAGCAGATTCACGGATTTCGTGTGGACAGAAGGCCAATTTGTGTCAAAAAAATAATAAATAAAATACAATGGAACCTTGATTTAACGAACCTCTATACAACGAAGTCCTCGATATAACGAACGATTTTCTTTACCCTAGTAATATTTAAATATATGGAAAAGAACCTCGATATAACGAAACCTCTTTGTAGCGAACAAATTTTGTCAGTCCCTTGGCCCTTCATTAAATCGAGGTTCCACTGTATGCGGTTTCAAAAATATTCTGATTCTTGTGGACGGGGCCTAACTTTTCCTCTGTTTGAATTATTGCAGTTCAAGTTAAAGTAGACCAGAATCAAGCAGCAGAGCTATTAAAAGCCCAGGCCCAGTCACAGGTAGGGTTTATGGTAAGAGTAAGACGTTCATATATGTATGTGAGTTATACAAATGTTAAATCATGAGTACCGACCTTCTTCTTACTCAGTCGCCCTTGTTTGTGTCTGCTCACCGCTTGACATGAGGTGCCAACTCTGAATAAAACAAGAGGCAGCTTGCAGGCTATGCAAGTGTGTTTCTGTTCTCCTGCTCAATCTACAATCCAGCACAAAAGTTCTTCTCGTCTAGCTACCGGATTCAGAATTATGTAGATTTGTGAATCATCAGCATACATGGGCGGAATTAGGGTCGACCGATTGGACCGCGGCCACCCCTATTCCTGTGAAATTTTGTTTTTTTTTTTAAAGAATTCTCAGTAAAAAAATAAATTGAAAATAGTACCTAATGGCAAGTGTCCCGGCCGCTCCCTTCCGCCTGTGTTCCGACTTTTCTGGATCCGCCACAGCCATACGTTATCCAGGTAGAATTATGACGTTTACTGCCTTTCTCGGTGTTTGTTTTAGCTCACAGTAGCAACACACTGATTGTTCACGCTTTGTGTTGTTTTAGATCTGGAGGACTTTGTGCGAACCCTGGCTCGGTGTCCCTTTGCGTTGCGAAAGCTTTGGCCACCACAAATGTCCTGTACTTTATGTTGCAATGTATTTTAAATTAAATAATTTTTAAAAGATACACTATAATATGTCACTTCCAGGGCCCTTTGTTGGTCCACCTTTTTCTATAAAATGGAGAAAATAAAATGAACTTTGAACCTGTTAACTTAGACAAGATTCCTTTGGCCTAACCTGCGTAGCTAGCGGAATTGTTCTATTTCAAAGCACCTCCGCCCCTTGGCCTTTGTCCGCACGGCTTAGCAGTTCTCTAGCCTCCCTGCAGACGTCCTTTGGGGTCCGTTTGTCGCGCCAAACGAACCCCAAAGGACGTCTGCGGGAAGGCTACGCAGTTCCCCTGCCAAAACAATCACTTCAGCTACGCAGGCTACCTTGGCCTCCTGCTAGGATTACGGTGGTGTAAAGCATTCCTTCTGGAAGTAAGAAAGTAACATTAATGGCTTAATCAGTGCTGTATTATACTGCATGAACCGCATTAGGTCCTGTCGTGTAGGCCTCTGTTTTGGTTGCGTCATTTACTTTGCCTCTCTTCTCGGCCTGGCAGTAGGAGTTAATGCTAGATTTGAAAAATTCGGTTATAGTGTTTGGCCAGACGCGCAATCCTTATGTGGATCTTCTTCCCCTCCCTGGGTAGATAGACAGAGTACTTTAAGTTCCAATTCCAAACCATCTGCATTTATTCTTTGTTTCAGGAGGTAGCGAACACTCAGCTTCAACAGGATGGTAGTGACACCAAACAGGATGATGTGAATCCGTCTCAGAATGTACAAGGGACACAGGAAGTTCTTATAACACTTCAGGTTCCTGCTGGATTGCAGCACTTACAACCCCAGTTGGTTACAGATCCAACATTTGGACTGCAACATGTGCAGTTGGTTCAGCCAGTATCTGGTCAGGAAGCGCAATCAGTAAGGCATTTTGAAGTTCTGGTATCTTTTCGTTGCGTTTTGTTTTCTTGGCCAAACAAACGTAATTATTTGTTGACCTTGAATCTTAAGCCTGTAAACGCTTTTATATAGTAGTCCCAGTGTAGTTACCTTAAAGAGAATACCTTCACATGTTTAAACTGAACGCGATTGTTGAAAACAATCGTTTTGCGTGGGTGGCGTAACATCTCAGTAGCCGGCAGGTGTGTTGTAACGGGAAGGTTGCTGCCTCATCCCCAGTTTGCTCGCGAGTGCTTATGCCGGGGATCCGTGCTCCCCGCGCGCTCAGCCTTGAAAGGCTTGTGGAGGTTGGAGGCAGGGAATGTTGCCAGTTTTCATAAGACTTCCGTCGTGGGGAAATGACCCAGCTAACCCTTAGCATCCATAGGCATAGCGGTTCAAATTCTGTTGGAATCCCCCCGCACATAACATAATAACGCGATAATAACTCAAATTCATTTTTGTTATTGTTAAGAACGATCAGGGATTTTAAATTTTTTCCTTCTCCTTACTTGATGGTGGTATTCGTGTTACTCGGTTTGGAATAAGACGACGTTAAACAGTATCTTGATGTCGCACCATAAACCATTTGTCGTAGTTAGCAAATTTTTATTATAATTAATGCCTTCTCATAATCATTGTCTTTATTTCCATAAACCTAGCAGACAGTCACAGCTTCATCACAGCCGAACCAAGTCACTATTGTTCAGCAGCCCGATAGCAGCGCACAGACCACCCAGGAACAGACCGCTGGCTCAGCAGCACAGCAGGCTCCTGTTGTGCAGTTACAACTCCCACAGGATCAGTTGAACCTTGCACATCTAATGCAGAATTTGGGCCAGGGAGGGTTACCACTCACACCGTTGACTTTAACACCTCAACAGATGCAGCTACTAGCAAGTAAGTAAAGTGAATAGGCCAGACAACCAAGTCTCTTTTAACGGACACCTAGACCAAGCCCCTGCCGTTCTTTAGGCATGTTCCTTGACTCTTGATTTGAGGAACACGCCTCTTCTTTACTGACATCTCGCTATGAAGGAAAGTTGTCCCGGGAAAGAGACGGTCACCCCCCCTGCGGAGTCAAATCTAGCGAGTATTTCTATTAGAAAAAAAATAAACCCTTTTGTCCGAGCCAAGAGCTGACAACAGGGCTCGGGCATTCTCTAACCAAGTTGACCCGGCTGGGCGAGCTAAAGGGTTTATATGGAGAAAACTTGGCCCTCCTAGGAGGGTGTCCCTACCTTCACAAAAGGGTGACCCGCCTCGATCTTGCGAGTCATTCCTCTAGCCGAGCCAGTTTTTTGCTTCTCATGTAAAAGTTCGCCACGTTTTGTAAGGCAATGTAGGAAAAGTTAGCTCGCTCTGCAAGGTAGCTTGGTAGGCGAGTGACTCTTCTACCGGGGACAAGTTTTCTTCATATAAATCGGGCCTTAGACCTTAAGCCATGTTCTTTGGATCACGCTTTTCTCTAAATTTTGTTGCCGCCGACGAGGTGAAAGTACCAAACTATAAGCTTTCTCGAGAGCGTGAACGGCAAGGCGACGTAGTTGACTATGCCTATCTGAGGTGGGACGTGTTCGGCGTCTTTGGCTCCAGCCTAATTTTCCAACTTTAAGTAATCACACAACTTGGGTTACAAGGGCGCGAAGTCATTTTTTAGGCAAGTTTTCACTGGCGTCGTGCTCATCGAATGTTAAGGCCTTTTTAAGGGAGGTTAAACTTTCAAAGCAAACTTGAAACACTCGGAGACAAATCGCTTTGTTCGTTCATGTGCATATGTTTGTCAGTGATAGTTTTTAGGCGTTTACACGTAGCTTTATTTTTTCTTGTTTTTCAATTTCGTAGATTCACAGTTACAGATTGGTAATCAGATGCCGCAGTTGAATCAGAATTCACAACAACCTCGACAACAGCAGGTACAACAAGCCGCAGGAACAACGCAACAACAGCAGCAGCAACCACAACAAAATGTCACTCAACAGTTGTTGGCACAGTCAATTCCACAGAGGACATTGCTACCACAAAACTACGTCACACAACTCGGCCAGGTGAGACTTAGAGGTTGGAGCGGTATAATTTCTTAGCCTGTAATTTCTTGTAGCCGCTGGTTACTTACACCGATGTGATTAGTTGGAGTCTTGAATGGTCGGTCTCTTCAATGAAACTGCCCAAAATAATTATTGTGGTTTCGGTTTCACGACAACCCCTTAAAAATAGCTCTAATGCCTAACTTTATGTATCTTCTGGCTCCTTAGTGGCTTAGTTGTAGGGCTAACAGTTTGCTTGTCCGTGAGATTTCAGAGAGCTGCACCAGACAAGTTACATAAGCGGTGGCATTAGATTCAGCTGGTCATATTCTCGTTAGTGAGATTTAAATATCATTGCACGTTTTTGTGTTCAACCTTTTAACTTCGCATGATCCACTAAGAAAGCTTTTTTTGCCTTCTTGGAATGACGAGTTAACAAGAGGAACCGGAAAACAATTTTGTTGCTTCTTAGGCACGGTTTATATGGAGCAAAACCTGTTGCGAATAGAAGGGTCACCCTCCCGGCCGAGTCAACTTCAGCAAGCGTTCACATGAGGAAAAAGTTCTTCCTTTTGGCCTCATCATCAGCGCTCATGCTATTCTGCATGTGATCTCATTGTCTAAAACAGCGTTGGCGCATGCTCTGATTGTCTCACCTTGACTGAGTTGACCCGGCTGGATGAGCCAAAGTGTTTATATGGAAAAAAGTTGGTCCGGCTAGGAGGGTGACCCTACCATCACAAAAGGGTGACAGGGTAGGCGAGTAATCCTTCCAGCCGAGCCAAAGTTTGGTGTCTCATGTAAACGCGTCCCGTTTTAAAAGTTGGCTCTCCCAGGGTAGCACGGGGTTTGCCGGATGAGCCTTCAACCCAAGACAACTTTTCTTCATATAACGGGGCTTTACAATGACAGTAAAATGCCCCTTTGTATTGGTTTGATTATTTGTTCGTATCATTTGATTGTCAGACTCCTGTGCAAACAACAGCAGATAACCAACAGCAATCGCAACAGCAGCCTCAGCAGCAACAACCATTGATCGGCCCTCAGGTTTTACTGCAAGTTCAAGAAGACCTTCGTAAGCTGCTGGAGCAACGACAAGCAGAGGAAGAGAAAGCTCGAAAGGACCTTGAAGTCAAACTCCAAACTTTGCAACGAGACAGCGAAAAATATCGCACAGAGCTTGAACACGCACAGAAACAGGCCCAAGACTATCGCGGACGGTTAGAGGAAGAACAGAGAGAAAACTCAAGACTGCATCAGTTGTTTGAGGCTTCGAAACAAAGCAAGAATAGCAGCTCTGATGAACAAAAATAACTTACCTTCCAAGTAAATAGAGGCAGAATATCTTTGCAAAGACTAACGTAAGTCTTTCCTTTTGGAGTCCATTTTAGCAACGCACATATTAACGGTATTAATACACTTCATCCAGCTTACAGCGTAATGATTCAATTATAGCTTCGATAGGGTTTTCATGAATGAACTTAGCCTGCGAGCAAACTGTTCATTTGTCACGAAAAGTCATCCGAGAGCCGCACACCAAAGGAGAAGGTTTATACCGCTCGCTCGTTCTCGCGCAGCTCGCTTCGGTTGCCATAATTGGAGACCTTGCCCGCAGGCTAAAATGAACCAAAGTGTAAGAACATCCTTGCAGTGACTAACAAGCATACTCATTTCTTGAGTCTGGAGAATGAGAATCGCAAAGAACAAACGTGATAAAAATTTTAAGAAACCAATCCGTTGTTTTGATTGGCGTTGGGCGTTGCGATAAAACGTAAAGCGCTCAAAAATTCATTTTATATGTTTGTTTGTTTTTTACCACACAAGACATCTGGTGACGCATCTTAGTCTTGGACTCTTTGAGGAAAGGTTGCAAATAATAGCACTTGATAAGTCATACTATACTGAAATTTTTAACATTTCGTTTTACCAGGAAACACATTCTTGTTTTTCCATTATTCTGGAGATCTAGTAGTTACATTGTCGCGTAAGTGACCGATAAGTAAGTCCTGGTGTAGAGATAGTCAATGATGTCGAAGTAATGACTTAAGAGACTAATCCTTTGGTTTGTGACTTTAAGCGTCGAACTTAAAGACTGTACATAGCATTCATTCGTAAAGAAAGGTTACGGATATATTGTGTTGAAGTTAAGTTATTGAGTGCAGTACGTATTTGTTAAAAGTATTATTATACTTAGGTTATTTGTAATATTTGCAGCGAGACCAGAGAATCAACTCCAAACTGTTTCGTCATATTCGAAACATAACCAAGTTGACCTTTTTTTATTTGTGCGAAGAAACGTATTACAGTCTTTCTTGGTGTTATTAAAGCTAAATTATAACCATGATAAAAGTTATGAAGGGGATTTGAAATAGGTGCCAACATTGATCTAGGAAGGGGCCTGAGGAAGAAGGTCCAGAGAATTTAGAGAGATTTCTATTTCCACTTTACTAAATTTCTTCGGTTTTTTAAACTGTCATGTAACCCTCGGCCACCCTGCCTACGCCAAAAAAAAATCTTGTAGTATTATTAGATATAAAAGGATAACAAGAGTTTGAGTTCACGGTCAGTTGAACTTGTAAATAATCATTCGTGTAACAAAGGTAGCTAACCTGTGAATTGTCTTTAACAGTTTAATGTACGTGTTGTGATCTGAAGACTTTGATCATTTTTCTCCATTACGTAACTCGAATATTTCAACTGCAATAAAGAAGGAAAATGAAAAACCAGCGTCGTTTAGACTTTATTTCAAGGTAACTGTATTAAGCCTGGTTTCAAGTTTCTACTAGCGACTCGAGCATAACGCATGCGCAAAAATGAGGGTCCTTGTATCAACTGGAAACGAACACACCGAGACAAGCACAAGCAAAGACGTTATAAATCTCGTACGCAGATCTCTTGAGAGATCCTGATGCCTCCGTCGGGCCCTTTTCACACTAAGGTAAGATTCTTATGCTTTTCGCTAGCGTCGCGTCGCTAGTAAAACTCCCCCAAACTCTGTAGGTTACTCAATCCGTGGCGTTTTTAGACTGTTGTCGGTTCAAGTTCAGACGTCAAGACTAATTGAAGTTAGGTAAGTAGTATAGTAGGAATCCGTTTGGCCTCTCTGGAGGAATAGGCCGTAACCAGAGAGAAGACGTCACTACGCAGAGGCTAGAGAAAGATGAGAGACCAAAAATCGAGAGTTTATTGAGAAAAACAAAAACAATTTTGAAAAATTGAAAAACTAGCCCACACTTTGGCAGTTATGGTATAATTTTAAAATCGAACTTCAACTCTGTTGTTTCCTATTCTAAAGGTGATCTTAAACGGGACGATTCGCAACGACGATGTTTAGTGCAACACAGCTTTGCAATGTTGTAACTATTCGAAACAATGTCGCGACAATAGTGCAACGCTTTGTTGAGCCAAAATCGTCGTTGCGAATCGTCTCATGTAACATCACCTTAACATCCATGTGACCGTGACATTATCAAATATAACAAGCTCGTGATCAACGAATGTGGTCTTTTTCTTTTGATTCATGTTTCTTATTGTGCAGATTTTAAAGCAACTACGTGATTAGCAAAAGACACCGTCAAAGCCGCCGACACAATTTTATGACATTTTCTGATCATTACAGGTACAAAAACAAAATTTAACACTACAATCGACGGGAACTTTTTTTTTCCACACTCCCACTGGGACTTGACGTTTTCCTTTTTGTATTGAGGATAACACTCGACACTCTCCTGGGTGGTGTGCTGGTCTGTTTGACCGCAAATGCCGAATTCTCATCAACACCTTGGAAAGATTGCTCTGAATGGCCAACTTTAACCTTTCTTCTCCTTCCTCTTTTACTACCAGCAACAGGCGATCTTGGGTCTTCAAAATTGCTGTTGTCTTGTAGAACTCGTCTGTTTCTGCGACGGGGAGTGCTTGATTTAATGTCAGCAGGCTGTTGAGGTGACAAAGATGGCACAGTTTGTGCTGTTCGCTTTCTTGATCTTGCTCTCTTCAGCGCAGATGATGGCACTGTCCCTTTCTTTCGCTGCATGTCAGTGGTAACCTCAACCGAAGCTGCTATTGACGTCATATCAGTGCAAACACCTGGAACCACTGCGTTTAATCCAGCCATATTTCCATCTACAGCCGAACTAAGATCATCCACCAGGACAGCAACTGTGGGATCATGAGAGTGATCGATATCCCCACCGGGGGAAAGTAGAATTCCCAAAGGAGATAATAACGGGGACAAGGTGACACCCAGGTCGCTTAATCCCTCTTGGCTGATAGTGGAAACGCCGTCGATCACGCTCACAAAAAGATCCTGACGGGAGGAATCGCCACTCTCTGTGTAGCTTGGAATCTCGACGAGGGGTATCAATCTGGGAGTAAGCTCTTGTGATAAAGACCCCTCTGGGGACTGCGGTGTCAGCAGCGGTGTGTCATCATTGAGGTCTACCGACAGTAGTTGTACTTGTTGGAATGGGGCTGACAGAGGTACCTCTTCAACAGTCACAGAGTCATCATCAGGACACCCACAATCAACAGCAAAAACAGTAGCTCCCTCAGGGCTCACAAATGAAAAGGACCCTTCCTCTGCAGATAAGGACAAAATAATGGGAGATGCTAAGGTAGCTGGGGCGTTTTCTTGGCTATTTGAGCCTGTCTCATCCTCAGGTAAGAGTGGTTGTGCCTCATCATCTTCTACACTAGTAACGTTGTTGGAAGGATCAGGGACTGTACAATCCGTTGAGGATAATACACGTTCGGCTTCTGTGACAGTTACGGACTCCACCTTGGCACTTTTTTCGTCAGAAGTGCCTTTCGACTGGGCGTCTTGCTTAAAGTGATGTTGGACTTGTAATGTTGGCCATAAACCCGCATCTATAGCAAGTTGATTGAGAGAAAAATTTAGTTAAAAGTGGAGAATGAAGTTGAATACACAGCTTCCACTGCATGAAAAGCAAAGAATTCAATGGGTATGCTTGGTACATGCGGTCAAACGCGAAACGCTCTCTCATCCGGGCACTGCCTGCCCAAATGTGTTCGTGTTGCTAAACAAAGCTGCAATTTTACTCCCTCACCATACCTTGAATTTTCTTTTCCAGGTTCCCTATGTACGTGATGGCTTCCTGCAAAATTAGTCCCTGCAAAATGTACACAAACATTGTTAAGTTGCTTTAATTGGTAATATTTATATCTAACGTCCTTCTTGAAGAATCACCAAATAGAAAACAGTGATACAATAGCCCACGTTCCATAGATCAAAATTCTCACATGACTCCAAGGCTTTCTCAGTTCTGGCCATAATCTACATTTGGTTCAGTTTTCTTTGTGCTCAAGTCTCTTGGGAATTACGAGACAAGTAAATCGTGAAAAATTCGCAATTTTGTCCGTACAGCCTCGGAGACATGTTAGCTGGAACACACAAGAACGAAAAGAAAAGTAATAAAATGTTTCGGAGAAATTTGGAGATAAGATATCCACTTACACGACTATAGCTCCTCGGTAAGCGTGGCACAACACGTCTGAGCTGTTCAAACGCCTTCTTGAGATCAGCGTCATATTTCCTACAGTACAATAATACACTTTCATATTATACATTAACTCACTAGTTTTTTCTTATTGTTTTAGAACCTATGAGGTTAATTTTGGAAATACGGACAGCCTGCCTACCCTGAGATTATTTACTAATCTTCTAACAGATACAGATGTTTGCGCGCTCAAGGCATGATATTTTCTATTCTTTCTATTTTGGAAAATAATAAACTGTTTTCTTTGCGAAAAAAAACAATGCATAATAAAACAGTTGATCTTTATATTCCGTCTGAATTGTTAAGGCATCATCCAACAAGAGGAGGAAAATAAAATTGAAGAAAAAACAGTCCTTACTGAAACAAATGCAGACGAAGCTTAAACGAAGCCTCCTTTGAATTGCTTACAAAATAAGCCGACTCCACTAAGTCTATTTAGCAACTGAATATTTCTGCTGAACCTAAAACCAAAAGGATGTAAATCGTAAATCATACCTGTCTCGGACTTTCTTTCTTTCTCTGTTTTCTCTGTACCTGTTGCCATGTGAGACTGGTATAATTGTCACTTCATCGGTTGTTACTTTTGCCGACACCAAAGGTTCTTCATTATTTGCTTGACATTCCGAATCTATAACGCCTGTAAGTACAATTGGTGAGAGGTTGTTTTCAAACTACAATGTAACTGAAGAGATTTACAAATAAACCGAGAGCGGGGGTTAAAATTAAAATAGAGTATGTGACCTCTACTGGACATAACGTTCTAGCCTGAGGAACACCAGACATACCACGACACTGTCTGAGAAATTTACGAGCGCAAAATACTATACTGATGACTCGTCACTACCCATATCTGTGTATTGCCTCTGATTGGTTGAAGTAAATTTCTTTCGCGACACGCCCAATCAGAAGCACTACCCAGATGAGTAGTGACACCTCATCATGCAGTAGTCGTTGCTCAGATGTCATTTCAAGGGGAAACCAGTGGTGGCGTCACAAAATGTCGGCTGTTTTCTCAGACTGTTAAGTTCATCTGTTTTATGTAATAGCGGCAATGAATAAACCAAATGGTTAATCGGCATAAGGGTCTTGATGACCTTCGTTTCTTTAACAACAACAAGCATTGCCTATCCCCCCTTTGTCAATCAAAGGTCACATCTATCTTTTTAGCCACAGGTCATCAGTACATTTAAATAATATCAGTCTCGTTATCTGCTATAACAATGATCAACAAGCCGCCGAAAAAAACATAGTACAAAGGATAACTTTTACTTAGTTTATACAAAAATCAGGGTGGTGAGAATAACCCCTTCATTCACTTCTGAACACTAATGCTTCACAAACTTTAGTATTTAGACACAGAGGAAGGCTATTAATCTATTCAGACGAAATATAAGTTACAAGCTCCTTGAATTTATTAAATCATCAAGCCCCATTTCTAGGTACAAAAAGCCGTTAGTGTCGTTTGTCTTCTTTCTGTATGTGAATGTTTACCTTCTCTATCCTGGTTATTTGCCTCCTTCACAGCAGGAGTTGAACTGTTATCATCAGGAATCTTTTGTGTCGGCAGGTTTTGTTCTGGACTCTAATGTAAAAACAGAACAGGCATATGAGAAATGTAAGATCAAAGGAAGGATTAGCTCAGTCGGTAGAGCGCTTGACTGCAGAGCGGGAGGTCGCGGGTTCAATTCCCGGGGCCGGACCAATACTCAGGGTCTTAAAATAACTGAGAAATGAAGGTACTCCTTTTGCACTTCAACCGGCTGGACCTTCCCGTGGCTCGGTTGTCCGTTGACCACGTAAAATCGCGGTCCTGTCTCCAGCTGGAGACGTAAAAATAGTGCCCCTTCTTAGTACTTTGGTGCTAAATACATTGACATTCAAATAAAGCGCATTTTTTTCATCATAACTTTTCTCATTATGATGCACCATTCACTTTGACTCTGATCCGTTGATGTAATGACGTTTGCACAGGTTGTTCAGTCAACAAGACTTATCAAGGAGTACAAAGAATTCACAAAAATTAGCAATTTGGTAAGCAACACCACTTTGAAGGATAAACATAACGTGGTTGGAAATAGTCTGTAAAGGCACAAGGTTATTGGGTGTAATATAATTATTATTCAACGCTTTGTTCAGTAAAAAAGACATTAAATTGAATCACGTAAACAGACTGCAGAACTGCAGCTATTAATGGTGTAGTGAAGTCCTGAACCATAATAATCGCTTTGCTCACCTTATTGCTTTCATGCTGTGGTACCTCTCGATCACAGGATACCTTGTCTGTTATGCATGTCAGGGGGGACTTCTCTATCTCAGGCACCGTGGCCTCCTGATTAGCAGGTGCTAAAGCTTTGCAAAATAGTGGCTCTAATGACCTCTGAAATTTAGAGAAATATAAAAAACAAAGACAACAAAATT
Organism: Porites rus; assembly: GCA_964035705.1. Lineage (NCBI taxonomy): Eukaryota > Metazoa > Cnidaria > Anthozoa > Scleractinia > Poritidae > Porites > Porites rus. The sequence continues at coordinate 46,021,973 of OZ037996.1, read as the reverse complement.
AATGTAACCTAGTCTATTTTAATTTCATCATGGAGAGTGCCAAATTCTAATATGGAAGAATCCACATGGCCTGAGAAATTACAGTGGTCATTTTGCAATGCCACCTCTGGTTTCCAAGCAAAATGACAGGTAATTCTGATTGGTTATGTCACATGGGAAACTTGCTTCCACCAATAAGAAGTACCTGATCTTGGTAACTGACACCTCATTAGTATGGAATTTCTGTAGTCATTCCCCACACATAATTTTGTGAGGAAACCATGCATTGGCATTGCGAAATGCCTACTATTTTATCAAGCTAGAGTCCACAGTGTTTTGATATGGAAGATCAAGCCCTCACAGTGATTTGTGAATAGTTCAAATCATATTAAGACAGTTTAGAGTTTACAGTTATTACTTTGAAAGGATTTTTCTATCTTGAAATTAAAGCAATCTGTAAAGGGATAGAAATATTAGGTAAGAATTCTAAGCCTCAGTCATACTGTTCACCTTTGTTAGCTTCTTAGTGCTACTATTTTCTCTGGCTTTCCAAAGTCGCCTAAAACCTTGCGGTGGTAGACCTGTCAAAAATATTGGAATTGAATTGAATTAGAGAAAAATTAATGTAAAATGTAGAGGAAAGTGAATGTGAAAGCTTGTTTTAAAATAAAACACATAACTGTCAAAAATATTGTTTGTTTCAATAATAATAATTAAAATTAAAAATAATAATAAATTTATTATAATAATTATTATTATTATTATTATGTAACAAACAGAAATTATTACAACAAACCCAATAACCTGGTCCCACAGTATACACCCTGAATAAGACCATTTTAACTCAACTGTCAACATTGAATTTTGGCAAAAATTGTTTTACCTTGTAGATAAATAGGTTGATGGCTTTCTTCTACTGTGCGTGTATAAAAATTATGTCGATGACTTGCTAGGCCCTTCAAGTGCCTGTTGTTTCCTTGAACAATCACATATTTCTTCTTGTTTCCCTGTAGTGGTTGTATTGGAGTTGTTGTGGTAGACACAGTAATGATTGGAGAGCCCTGTACGCCACTGTTGCCCTTGTTAGGGCTTGGTGATACTCTCACCCTTGTGGACGTTAAAGGTGTTCTGACTTGCTTGCAAGCTCTTGGAGTCCATTCTACATCTGGAGGATGCATAGGCCTGGGTTCTTGCAAAGGAGTTGTGTCTGATATAAAAAAATCATTTAAATCAAAATTTATCCTCTAATTAAGACTATTTTTTTTGTTATTTGTCAACTACACAAATGGTATCTCTAGTTGTCTAAGCTAGCATTTAACTATACCGACTATTATAATTTAAAGGAAGGGTTTCTCAGAAACAGAAACAAGGTCAGAACTCAGAATTCCCATCCCTAAAAGGACAACATAATCTAATCACCAGCACTTTTATAGCTTAGATGGGGTCTTGTGTGTTCAATTGTCTCTAAGATAAGAGTACATTGAAATAAATGTGTACATTGTCATCTATTGTTTGGATGGGTTTCAATATATAAGTCAGGTCAAAGGTACTTACCATTCTGGAAGGCCAAAACTTCTGTTACTTTGTCTTCATGGTTAGAGGGGACTGCCAGAGACTTATTAGGTTCTTCTTGTTCATGCTGCAACTGAAGTCTTTCTTTTGGAACTAAATTTTCATAGTAAACTGGAGTAGGAACTACAAGCACATAACAAGACACCTGAGTGTTTGGGTCTGGCTTTGGTGCAATTGGTACACCATGACCAACATCAGCTACCACAGAAAACTGCTGAGGCAAAATTGATGATACCCCATGACTGCTTGTTAAAAAATGTTGATGCTGTCCCCTAATGGAATATTCTGCGGTATTTGGCTTGGGAAGTATGTTGGCTGGTCTCCTCTTGCTTAGCTTTTTGAAAAGTGGAATAGATGAAAGGAATGCCTCTGGTGAAAAGGAATCAGCGGTTGATGAAGACTCCTCCTCTGCTTTGCTGTTCTGGTAATGCTCATTGAAAGTCTTCACAGCATAACTTAAACGTTGCAGGTAACTTGAATCACATGAATCATCCTCCGACAAATCTTGTTCTTCCTCTTGATTGATCCCTTCCTTACTAGCATAGCTCATTGAAAGATGATCACCAACAGAAGACAATTCACTTAGCAAGGAAACTTTGTTTTCAGAGTCTTCTTTTTCTGGAGGAAGATTTTGTGATAGCTGCATTGGTGTGGTTATTCTTTGGTTTGCTGTTGGCACCAAAGCCGCAATAGGTGAGACTGAAGTAATTTCTGGTTGACTGCATGGCACACTGTGATCTCCTAAAAAAAGGAAAACCCGATATACTTCTTCTTATATTAAAAGCTACCAGAAAGACTACATCACTTCAGAATACAGTCAACTCATATCTTAACAACTAGATAATAACTCCCTAAACTGGACCGCTAGAATTGGGTTTCTTAATATTATTCATTCATTTTGTGCCCTTTGTACAGCAGACAGTCTCTTACTAAAGTCTTAAGACAGACACTTGTGACCATTTCCAACAGTGTTCTGGCTGTATAGCCAATAACTTATACTTATATTTTTGTATAGCCTAGTGATTTCTGTCTATATTAATTTAATACTTCTTATTGTTTTTTTCACAGCTTCAGCTGCATCGAAGTAGTTTAGTTTTTTCATCTGAACTGTGAATCAAAAAGCCCTCTTGTACAAACGTTTGCTCACAAATTTCCTGTTGTGATAAGTTTCTAAATGAAACTATATGATTATAAATTTACCAAAATCATACCTGCTACATCCATGGGACTACTCTGTGAAATTTCCTGGAGTGATGGAAGCATTTGGTTTGAAGCACCTTGGACATCACTGGTCATTACTAAATCCTGTCAAAGATGATTGCAGCGATGTAAGGCAACTATACTTGACAGTAGCTACATAAAGAACTGATCGATAAGTCATATTTTTAGTACAAAACGAGTGATTTGTTTTAAACTTAATCTAATTCAGGTGACGCAAATATAAATTAGCTTAAAAATGAGTGCTCCTGAAGTTGACTCGGAGGATTGGCGGGATTTTTTAATCTGTTTCGTGGATATTGTACTTCTTAGATATAAGATATGAAAATGACAAGTTAACTTGCTTAAATATCACTCAGTGCCACTACAGATGGTATAAGACTCACGTTTGTTGATTCAGGAAGATATTCAGCATCAACTGAAGCAGAGGATGCTATTTCGTCTTGATTTAATAGCGATCCACAAGAAGAGACATTATTATTTGAAGAGGCGTCACCTTAAAAAGAGAGAGAATATGAGCTATAAACCGTTGCTTCAGGTCGTTTATGTAAGCAAAAGACAAGCACATCTTTAAACACATCGTTACTACACTGATGACCAGACTCTTTTTAAGGGCTGGAAAAATTTAACTAATTAAGCATAAGCTTAAGCTTAAGGTGCTTTTGCAGCGGAACCCGAACAAGTTTTCATTCTCGCCAGCCGACTGATACAAGATCTTATTGTCTTACCTTTTGAGGAACCAAAGAACTGGTCCTGATTAACTGAATCGTTCACAGATTCTTCTATATCATCCATTCTCTGAAAAAAATAAAATAACTTGCAAACTGTAAGCTAATTTTCACTCCAAAAGAGTAAAAGCTCGTATAGTCGTCATAAGTTTCTGTAGCTTACCCCGTACTTTATAACCTTGCCTGACCCAAACAACAAGGGTCGTAAACGTTAAGAACTGTTCTCAAAAGTCTTCATACTGTAAATGGTGGCTGGAGCACAAGGTTTCACTCACAACAAAAAGAAGACCTCGAACTTTCATCGAATATGCCAGACTTGCTAGATATGGCCGCCAAAAATTAATACCACGTGACTTGAGTCAAACTCGTCTCCAGGTTCCTAAGAGCATAGAAAAATGGCACATCTAGGGGTTCCCACCTTCCAGCTCCTGATACTTAATTTCCTCAGGAGGTTCGAAATTTATTAAAATTCCGCGCATCTCTCCTCTTTGAAACAAAATAACTGAGCGAAGAAGACAGTTACAGTGATAGGGTTTGCAAAACGAGACAAAAGGATAAAAGAAACAATTTCAAAAAAATAAGATCGGGAAAATGAAAACGTAAAAAAAAATGGACAAATAAATAAACAGAAAAAAAAGTTGACCCCCAACCCCAACAAAAATGTTAACTGGTCGTTGTAGTCGTGTTTCACTTAACGTCGATTTTAAGATTGTAAGCTGTTTATATACGAGCATAATTGATTCTCTCTGATCCCAGCAGCTAATCGAGTTGCCTTTGCCCTGATGATATTCCTGGTTCTAGAAACGTCTCTATTATACAATAGACGAATTTTGTCCTGCTATCATCGCCGATTTCAGCAGTATGATTCTAGCACAATCTTTGCAAAGGTTTTGCGAAGGTTTAGTTTTGCTCGATACGTCGGAGGTATCTTTAATTTCACCAAACTCGCCACAGATTCCATTGAGAAAAGAATCCACAAAATTCCTCACATATAAAACGGCCCGCAAGTGCCCTCTTGAATGTGAGCGAAGCACACATTCTCCATTTGGGGAACTTGCATGTCGCTCTTACCAGCGAAAAGAACAACGATTGAACAAATCAATAAAACAAAGAACAACACGAAATGTTATTAAGTGACCCTCTCTGTCTTCACACTTCCAAGATCATTTATATTTCCTGTACTTTGATGAGTTTCTGCATAGCAAGGCGGAATGGGAAGCGAAAAGGGAAGTTGTGCGCATTCGAACGTGTTACCATTGTCGTTTGTATCACGATAGTACTCTTGTCCCCTCTCATTTTACATTAGAACTAGAGGCCATCACCCTTCATTTTTTCGAGCTCGCTTAACCCTTTTAAACAAATTCAAAGGAACAACAACCTCTCAAGAAGACCCCTGAAGCCAATAACTGACCCGAGGTTAACTTTAATTTGACAATTTTTTTACGACGAAAGGTTACATTCAAAATGTGAACTACAAACATTTTAATGTTTGCACAAATTCATGGTTATAAATGATACTCAAACTGCATGCTTGGACTAAAAAGCGGTTCATTATAACAGTAGTGCAGGGTTTCTGGTAATATACCGGCCTCTAAAAAACTGCAAAACCAAAACAGCGTCAGAGTCAGTAAACCTCTGGCTGACATCATCTCAGGAACCGCCAACAGTTCAAACCAAGTTTGTACGCTTTAGAGAGTTACTTATATCATGTTAAATATACTTAAGGTCTCTATGTGCTGGTTGGCAACGGCAACGATTGATTAAATACCTGATGAAATACATTTTAAATGTCGTTAAATAATTGGCAAGCTACTCGCCAAATGCATTGTCCACGTGCAAAAATAACGAGAGAGGATAGAAACTGAACTAGCGTTTCTAGTAGCTTCCTCCCGTTATTGCCGGCCCCAAGGCGGTTTCTACCGCTTGGATTCGGCCTCATGTGTTAACACTGGGTTCTGATTTTTTAACTTGTTTATGTTACTACACTAATAAGTTTGGTTTTAATTTAATTAATGACACTCCCATGAAAACAGTCCTAACCCTACGACTAACATTGGAATAACACAAACACTACGACTAATGCTATATGTATTTAGGAGCTGTATGAGTTTATGATTTTTTGTACATTCCTTGTCCTCCTACTCATGCCTTTGATATGCGAACAAACCGCTTCCTCGGCGCTTCATAATAAAGTGTGCGATGACCAAGCCTCCTGCAATGCCCACCACTAACATAACAATCGCAATCCCTGCTGCCGCACCTTTCGTTACACCAGAATTCTTATTGCTTTCTTTTCCTGGGCTTGGTTTACCAGTGGGTGTGACAGGAGCGGGCGACGGGGGACTGGGAGCAAAACCAACAAAGAAGGAATCCTTGTAAGCAGGTAGTGTTTCTGTTGAGAACAAAGAACTGTAAGTTTATAATAACAATCAAGATTGTGACTTGTAACTCAAGACTACCGAACATGCGATAGACTGAAACTCGTAGTGGAGCTTGCTCTATGAGTAATCCAGGCCTCTTGGCACAGTTGATAAATAAATAAATAAATAAACAAGACAGGTAAATTATCATTTTAATCACCATCATAACACACCATTATCATTACTATTATCATAAGTAGGTTGGGCATGATGATGGAGGTGAGAGTAGTCCTGAATAGGACTGTTGTTGCTGACAGTGATCAGCGACGTTTCAACAACCTGTACAGTAGTCATTTTCAGAGTCAAAGTGAGTTGTATCACGTCAGTTGATTGAATTTAACTCTGGTTATAGACTTGATTGGTCAATTAAGTTCCGATGTTATTGGTCGTCTGTCAGTTAAGCCGTGATGTTATTGGCTATGAAGACGGTAAATCTCATTGGTGCGTCTCGATCCGTGTTTCGTCACAGTTTAACAATCGTTTATTGTTTTAACAATAAACGATTGAAAATCAAAATTATGGATTGTCCAGTCAGTTTTGCTTGAGTCCGTCATTAAGTCGTTTGTATGGTGCTGGTAATTATTGACTGCGATTCAGTGGCGTTTGCTCTAAGTTAGTAAACCAGATGTCTGGATTTCAATAAAAATCAGTGAAGCTCTTGAGGGCGAACACGCTGATGAAGCAGTAAAAGTGTACTTAACTGGAGCATGCTACTTACAGGAATGATCATTTTACGTGGCCACTTAACGCAACAGAGATTTATCAAGAAGACTGAAAGAAGAGTTAGGTGTCTGTTAAAACTAAACTCTCCTCTAAAAGAGGCTACTCTTGGCTGTTTGTTCAATATTCACTAACCATTCATTGTTGCCACTTTGAAGTTCCCAGACGCTACTGATTTCTTCAAAACATCCAAAGCCTCTAGAAGTCCTTTCTCAGAATAGACCACTACATCAGCTCCAATTGCATTGGGCTTGTCTAGCAATATAAATGCTACATCAATGTCTGCTTTTTTATCTTTCCTTCCTTCCAGCACCTAAATAATAATAATAATAACAATAAACAGATAAGGTTAGACAACATTCTCTCCACTTAGAAGAACCCCAAAGGATAAGCAATCCTTCATTTCAGATCAAATGCAGCCTTTATTTAAGATCAAATCCTTTATTTGCCACAAGCGCATCCAAGTCCACATTTTTTATATGAACCAGGAACAGAAGAGCTTTTTCACAGTGACAATTTTTTCTCAGTGAGCAACAATGATCATGTTTGACCTTTTATGTTGACATCAATTAAAACAAAATAGATGTGATGCTGATCTGTCATAAAGAAGTCCTTACCCGGATTCCATTCACCCTGATGATTGAGACATTGGCTGCAGCACTAATGGCCTTGGTCACATCAAGTTTGAACTTGTTTGAACCGCTGTACTTGTCATAGTTTCCTGATAATATAATTTGATCATAACTACATCAGCGAAATACAATGTAGCTTTACTGATTGCAATGTTGTTTTTACCTTTTAAGCAGTGAAACCAACAACCACATTCTTATGACAGTCAATGATGCAGTTATGATGCATAAATGTCTCAAAGGTCTGTCACCTAGCTACCTATCAGATAAATTGTCAATTCGAGCTATTGTACATGATAGACAGACAAGATATAGAGATAGCCTCAATATTCCATCTTGTAGAATTAATGCTGGCCAACGCGCTTTTTATTACCGTGGTGTGAAAATATGGAATAATTTAAGTAAAGACTTAAGGGAAATGATAAATACTAAAGTTTCTAAGAGACATCTGATATTAATGAACTGATTTGTAACATGAACTAGGTTAGATGTCGAATTTTGTACAAAGTTACTATTTAGTTAATGTTGTACATAGCTTGTTAAGTTAATTAAATAAATAATTAAGTTATTCATCCACTTAATTTATTTAATTCATTTTTATATTGATGCCGAAAGGCCCTTTTTAGGGATGTTCAATAAAGTGTACGTACAGTCTAACCTCTCCATACAGATACTGTACCTATCTATTACAAACAGTTCGTTTGGTCCCAGAAAAATGCCAAAACTCATACATTCCCTACCTCTATGATACGGACACCTCTGTAAAGCAGACAGTTGGTACTGTCCCTTTGGTGTCCGTATTAAAGAGGTTTGACTGTATAATGTATAATGTATTCTAAATACCATCCTCTAAACATTTCTAATGGTACTGATGTGGGGAACTTTTTTTAAACAACTCCCAAGAGTGAGTGACCAACTTCTATTTTCTCTAAACAAAATCAATACATACTAAAGAGGAAAAGTTATAAGAATAGATAAAATGATCCTAAGGGGAAAGTGCTTTGACCTTTAAAAACAATTTTCTTCACCAAGGGAACTTTCTGGGCAATTTATATGTGGATATTGGGAATAGTTAAAGTCAAGAGGTTACATATGTACTTAAACATTCTTAATCATTATGCTATAAGGAAAATATGAGACGCTGGTCATGGTTAAAGAATTACCGGGAAAGTAAATGTAAGGGAGTATTATAATACACATGGTTTCCAGTCAAGGCACCATGAAAGGGGTTGCAATGAAATCAATGCCTGAACTACACAGGGTGTCAATAAGCACTTTTAAAATTTTTCAACATTGTTACATGACCTATGGGGCAGGGGTATCAATTAGTACATGTATTTTGCACAATGAAGTACAGTATATGGCTTGCCTGCATGCAATCGCTGTTTTAAGTAGCCTTACACTACTTGTAAATAATACGTGGCACTCTACTACTATGCATCAAGCCCCAATATCGCAAACAAGTGTGAATGCATCTAAAAGCAAAAAGACAAGCATATTTATCTTCTTCAACAAATCTTCCAAATTTTAAATCTTTACCAACTAAACTGAAGTGAACAAGGCGTTGCTGTTCAAAAGTGAAGCAGGGCTTGATATCAAACTGGGTCAGGGCAGCAGCCTCAGCATCAAAGTTGAAGACATTCATCTCATAATGACCCCTTGGAGTGTACCAATCAAACCTTACAGGAACTTGATGCTGGTTGTTTTGTGTTCCAGAACGGAAACGCCAGTTTGGTTTTGAGAAGTAGACCTCCATAACATACTGTCAGGAAAACACAATATAAAGATTTAGCTAGGGCTAAAAGCAAAGCTCTCGATAATGTACTCTTAATTAATTTATATAACTCAAACAAAAAACTAAAATTGTGTAATGTTAACCGGTAACGGCAATGAGATTGACAAAAAAATTAATACGTCTAATTGGTCAAAAAAACAACTTTGCATGACTGTGCAGCACACTTTTTTGTACATTTCTTTGACGTTTTTTTTTATGGCTACATGGTGAAACTTCATAGTTACACATCTTATGTAGAAAATGTCGTATACATGTGCTCACCAAAAGTTTTGTTGCTTGTGTTCCTATTCGCTTTTTGTTTACTGCTGCTCATTTTCACCTTGCTGGCCGCTAGTCTCATTTGTTTTTAATCTAACGCTTTGGCTGTTTCTCTGTTGTCCATTTCTGTATAGACTTTTTAGTCAGACTTGACTTTGTTGTTGTTTTTGTTTCTAAAAAGTCTGTATGGCCAAAAAACCCCTACGTTGCATTACCTGTTGCTTGACTCATTTAAATTGGTATGCCTGTGATGCGGACAGGCACGCGGACAGTCACATGATTACCAAAATTTCTTGGATGCATAGATAACCAAAGAGTGCTTTACTGCAGGGTGGGAGATCATGGTTTGGGTTCCCAAGGTCCAACTAATGCTCAGGGATTTACTCAGAAACAAGACGCTACAGAGCGTACACTTCGGCGTCATGATTGTGGAACTAATTAATTGTAAATGCGGAGGAATAGTAAGAAATCAAATATGGCAGGAGTAAGGTGTTAATTTGTGAAATTATGGGATTTGTCAGGATATTCTGAAAAGAGCAACATCCAAGAGGCCTCCTTGCCAAAAACTAGCATTTCGGGACAAACTGTCTCCGAGATATTAGCCCAGTTATGCTCTGAAGACTCCATACAAATCCTTCTAAAAATACAATTCTCTATTTTTCTTAGTCACATCAGGCTTCAGTCTCATGTACTGATTAAAGATATGTAAGGCATGGGTAAGGAATCAATTACGTTGAGCATGGAATTGGCTAAAACTTAAAGTCACCAGTTCGAATGTTTTGAGGACAATTATTCACTGACTATCAGCACACAGGGATGTCGGATTAACAAAAGGAAGTTTAACACCAAAGGAACATAGCCTTTACAGAGCTTTAAAACACGGCATCCACCAACACAAACTTGACTTGAACTTTGAGTAAAACTAAACAGCCTCTACCAATAATAACAAACTCTCACGTGAACTTCAGATATCTTACGGCTTCCGCGAACTTGTAAACATAATACCTGAAAATCGACCTCGATCATCTCACTTGACTAAACACAGCAGTCCAGCCCGTGGGAAAAAACTTAGTTCTTCAAAAGAACTAGCTTTGAACTTGTATACCGTTTGACATAAGGTTCTAGAAAATACTAAACAGCAGGCGAATAGTAGTAGCTTTTCGACATATTTTATGATTTCAGTAACTGATGCAAATCTGCTGACTCATGCTGAAATGTAAACATGCCCTAATTAAGTATTCATGGCGAATCCAAAAACGTAGAGAACGTTAGAGAAAGTCACGCAACGCATGAAAGCAATTTTAGTACGTAACACTCAACAAAGACAAAATTTCTTTTTGCAGCATTTTGTAGCTTTAAATTCATCATAAAACAGTTCGAAAGGAGGGCTCACTCGTGAAATGTTTTTCAACACTCGAATAGAAATTTCGTGTCTCTGCGCGGCCACGAAATATCCTCTATTTATTCCTCGAGTAATTAAAGACTAAACTCGAAGTGATCTCAAGATATCACGAAGTAGTCCGGTATCATTTCGTGAAATAGTTGAAACAAGCCGAAAAGTCACGAACTTGCACGCCCAATCTTGTCCTGAAACTAGTGCATCATTTCATAACTATTTTTCATATCCCAAACTACCTTGGGTCGCAGTAGCACAATCGGCTAATCCCTCAACTCAGAGTCTCCTCTGATCTGACGGGTCACACAGGTGAGTCGGTTCAAACCCTGGGAGAGCCAAAATAATAATTCTTTCTTCCTCGAAAGAGTTAAAGAATAAATCAAAGAAATCGAAGTGACCTCGAAATATCTCGAATTAATTTGGCTCTCACTTCGTCAAATAGCTGAATAAAACCGAAAACCTACAGACTTTGCATGCCCAATCTTGTCAAAAAATTGTATAAACTTTGATGCATTCCTGAGAGTCGCGAAACCTTTACTTCGCGCTCCGCCAAAGTAATTAAGGTATCACCTAAGTTGCCCTGTAAACAGCTACAACTCTACATGGCTTCCAAGGATGACCATGCTCTCTCCTCCGCAGGGGCCTCTTTGTGTTGTGGGGAGGCCGGGGAGAGAGAAAAAGATAGCTCCTGCCTTTTTCCTCTTCCCATCGTCCCCCGCGCTCTTTCTATTTTCGATTATTGCTATTTTTATAGGGATACCCAACGGAGGAGAGAGCTGACCACGTAAAATGGCGGTCCTATTTCCAGCAGGAGATGTGAAAACAGTCTCCTCAATTAGTGTTTTAGTGCTAAATACATTGACGCTTAAATAAAGTGTATTTTATTATACTTCAAAGCCCTGTAGTACCTCAATAGTTCTATTTCGTCTTCTGCTCTTCCTCACTCCCTTACCAACCCAGATATCAGCACTTATGCCACGAACTGAAGCAGTTCCCTTGTACACCAATGCAGATGAACCATTTGTTTTTGGCATATTGAACAGTTCATGTGTCGTCTTCATGCGAATGTGATGATTTTCACCTTCACTTGCATCCCATTCTGTAAGAGTTAAGTTGAAAGGTCTGCAGACATCTGCACCAAGATGGCCACTAGAGATGTTATAACCAATGCCTGTGTTGAAGTCGTGAATCAACATCACGGGGCCTCCACTAGGGTTCCAATAATTTGAATGTTTAAGCAAAGTAAGCTTTTTCTCAAAGTCATAAATTTCCTGTCAAATAAAGTATGAAAGACAATCTGTTAGATTCCCTGCCCAAATTTCTTTGCGTCTGCAGATGAAACAAGAGTCGACCATGTGATAACATGTGATAATAAGCCTTAACTTTTTTCTGAAGTTGTTCGTCGGTTCACTTCCACCCAATTGAAAGTAATTATTCTCAAGTCATTCACCTGTTCACTGCCACCTATTTGAAATTTTCTTCCAGCCGTTCACTTGTTTACCATCAGCCATAAAAATTTTTGACATAAGGAGTTCACCCATTGCATTCAGCAAATTAAACATTAATGATAAAACGGCAAACAGGGCTCTCACTAAGGGCTGCAGGCCGGGGATTTCCTCTTGCTAATAAGAGCATGACTGCGGGTACTTTCATGGGAAACAAAAGGACAATAAAACCCCAAAATGTCCCAGCTGTTCAATTACCCGCCTACTAATATACATACATGCAGCAACTTGAAATCTTTGTGACAGCAGCCTTGGCCTTGGCTACTGACCTGTCCAATAATTGTACTTTCATCCGCATGCATGGAAATTCCTACTGCAATTTTTTCTGTTACAGCTAGTCGTACTTTAATAATATTATAATGTACCAGTACTTACCTGCCAGTTAGACACACTGTTGTTAGCCCTACTCCAAATGGCTTCAAATTCCAAGCTGAAAACTCCAGGTACTAGAGGGACAGTTTTGTTCAAGCCCTTGAGACCGGCACAGTACAGCCCTGCAGGAAGCTGAAAATTGGACGCATCTGGAGGGCCAGGACGAAAATTGAAAAAATCATAAACATGATAGAAATTGTGTGTTTTGTTTAAAGGTACCATTGATCCATTCATTCTTTTAAAAGACTCTGAAGTGCCATTAATAGTTGCACGGATTACTGTGGAATTGTGTGCAACCCATGTTGTTCTCCAGTCAGATGCTGAAAAGAAGTAATCCAAGTAATAGGAAGAATGGTTGTTTGAGATGCAAGCCCTCCAGTGGTGACATCTGCAAGACAAAAATGAATAGAAAGTCAATTCTAGGGGAAAAGGGTTTTTGGTTTTAGCTCACCACACCTCTCAAAAATTAATTTCAGTGTAGGTGGTTCACACTTTCAGCGCTCCAAGCTCATTTTTTCAATAAGTCGCCTTTTGGCGACCTTCATTTTTAAAATGGTCGCCAATGGAAAATTTCGGTCGCCAAAAATTGTCGTTTCATTAACGCAAGACACTTCATGCTACTTACATGAAGGAGCTACTGCTGAACGTTGTGTACGGAAATAAATCGTGTTTTTAACACTCCATTGTTACTTGCCTGCGGGTTGTAAACGCAGTACAAGATGGCAAAGACATTTATGAGAGGTAACCAGAACAATTTACTACAAAGTCGGATGTTGAAACCAGGAACATGTATTTGCAGTGATATCATTGAAACAAATCTGATCAGATACGATTACGTGAATATACATTTGTTCGTACCGTCTACTTGCTAAGAAACATCTTTCTTTAGCTAAATCATTGGCATTGAAACCACTCACATATGTAAATTAAAACTTGAATCAACAATAACAATAACAATACTTCTGGCCTAAATAAACGTTTCTTACTTCAAAGTTGATGACAAAAATACTGTTTGTACGTGCTAAATGACATTTGACCTCCAGCTGTGATTCAGACAAAGAACTCCTCTTTGTCTTATCTGCATGAGAATGTGGTATGGGAAAGTCTCGGGGGAAAGTGGTGTTGCCGAAAACTTTGATGCGGCTTTTATTGATATTTTTGCAAGAAAATCACGTTTACCACTGATTTCGTCGATTTTTCGCTGATTTTTTATATCCAAAACAAATCCCGCTCATACAAAGCCTTTGAGCTGACTGCATGTAAACTTTGTCATTCACCAAGGGGTCTATCTATTTTTAGTAATTGTGCACAGCACCATCAACTCCACGTGTTGCCTAACCTGCGAGAGCATCCGGTTTTTTCGGCACTAGCTTCACAAATCACAACGCTTGTGAAACTAGAGCCGATAAAACTGAATTCTCTCGCAGGCTACGTGTAGCCAGATCAGCGTGAAAAGTGCCTGACTTAACTTTTCTCACGGGAAATTTAATATTTCTTCATGAAACACGTTTACTCCTACAAAAGTATTTTTATTGATGAATATAATAAAAACAGCTTTTATTTAAAAAAAAAAACGCAATAAACGCAACTTACAAGAGCATACGACTTGCCATCTTTTGTGTCAAAAATTTAACTGTTTCTGTCGGGGTGGCCTGGGTGTAAGTCAACCCCCGCCGGAAGTAGTTTGGGCTCTCCCCAGTTTCTCCCACCTGAGTTTTCAAAATGGCTGCTCAATGAATTCGAAGCTGCGATACGCAGATCCTTATGCCAGAACTGTACACATGTCTTGCCATGCAAGAGGAACAGATTCATCATTGAATTTACACAGAAGAAAAGCTTGGTAATATTTCTTTAATTTAACGATGATTCAGTTAAAAAGCGATAAAACGTGAAGTCAACTTTATTCTTTTGAGCTTATATCCTTTGGTCGCCAAATGGCGACTTTCGCCGATAATTCAGTCGCCAATTTTTTTTTTCACTCGCCATGGCGACCAAAATGGTCGCAGCTTGGAGCGCTGACTTTCCTCAAAAATTTTGGCATTTACGACTAACCCCCTTCCCTTCCAACTTTAGATTTTCCAGTGATCCTCCATTGGGTGGACATGGATGTTAACCACACATGAACAAGTGCCAATATGCTGTACTAAAACTGTGAAAGGTTTGAAACCAGGAGTCATTTCATAAGTAGGTTGAATATGATCATCTGGATGAACGTAGTCCTGAATAGGACTGTTCTTTACAGTGATTAACCTGTGCGGTAGTCATCTCCAGAGACAAAGTGAGTTGTATCACGACAGTTGATGGTATTAAACTCTGGTTATTGACCCGATTAGACTGGTTCAGTTGGTTGATTGGTCAACTAAGATATGATGTTATTGGTAGTCTGCCTGTTAAACCGTGATGTTATTGGCTATAAAGACTCATAATGTCATTGGTGCATTTTGATCTGCCTTTTGTCACAGTTAAACAGTCGTTTATTGTTAGTCAAATTGTCGGTTGTCCAGTCATTCACTCGTAGTTAGTTTTGCTTAAGTCTGTCAATAAGTCATTTATACAGTGAAAAGGGATGGGCCGATTCGAGGAAACACAACATCATCACGATCTCTCAGCAAACGTTTTACTAATAGTAAATAATAATAAAAGTTACCATACAAACAAGCTCCCTAAATGTGACTGCAAAATGAAATTCGTAAAAACAATAAAAACGAGGCTGTTTACCAAATGCTGAAGATGTAACAAGGTCGGTGGTTAGGGGAACCGAGAAAAAAAAACTACTGACACGAACACTAATAAACACGTAAAAAAAACTCTGCATAGAAAAGGGCGAGATAACAAACTAAATTATATACAACTAAATTTCCATACATTGTGCAGCAGCCAAGAAAGGAGCATCAGAGTGAGACAAAAAATGAAAAGAATACACGATAATGAGTAAGTGTTGGTGAAAACAAAAGCAAAGGGAAAAATTTGCCACAACATTTGGTGCCGATAATAATAATATTGTTGACTATGATTCAGTGGCATTTGTTCTAAGGAAGTAAACCAGTTTTCTAATGCGAGTTATTTAGGGGCTCCCAACAACTATTTTCTGTAAAATATCCGTTCAGAGTTCTAAGCAAATATTGCCTAGAATTTTCTATTGCTTGAGGATGGCTACAAATTTCCAAGTGACCGTTCCATTCATGTACAATTTTCGAAACTTACCTAATAAATTCCTTACAATTTTCTGAAGCTTAATTTTTCACCTTTCACTCCCCTAGTATTATGCTGTTTTTTCAAAAAAAAAAAAAGGAAACCTAAAATTTTCGGATTCAAAAATGTGATTGAGAAAGGAATAAAAAAAATTCCCACTTTCGTAAAGCGCATAAACAGCATCTAAAATTTTCGGGAGAATAACAATGAAGCCCTTGACATTTCGATAAGGCTCAAAGTCTCCTAGGATTACCTAACAGATACAAATTTTATAGCGCTGCTTAAAATGTATTTCTAAAACTACTCTTAGTCTGGATAGCCTAAAAAGTGTTTTCAATGTATTTGGGAGAAAACCGTCAGTGGGTGCCCCTGGTCATTGATAGTGGTCTGTAGAATACCTTACATGTATACATGTTGCTGAGTCTCAATCGCTTTGATGTTTCATCTGTAAATGGTGTTCAGCAATGTGATTGTTGACATTGCGATTTCTTGTCATCTGTTTCAGTTGTTTGTGTCCAGTCAGTTGCGTGCTAAATTTCTGCCAGTATTGCCAATATAAGTGGCCTGGCAGTCACAACATTTGACCTTGTATACTGCTCCCTGTCTGTCCTCTGATTTGTCTTTGCACTAACATGTTTTGCATGATGATTTACAGACAATATCTATGCTACAGCCGTATTTGGCTTGCTCCTAATCGTTCCCCCCCCCCTCCCCCAGGAAAATCCAGTTTAATTTCATTCTCTCATTTACATTTACAAAAATTAAGTCTCAATAAGTTCACTTAGTGTGACATTATTTAGTTCATCTATTTTAATATTTTTTTTCATTTTGAGTACTGTAGTTTTTAGTTTTTATGCAGTGCCCTATTGAAACGCCCATTATGTGACAAAGGCCATCTGCAAAAAGAACTTTCTTATTATCACTATTATTAAAAACTGCTGCACCATTTCTTTGGTCTTTGCGTGACAATCCAGAGGAAAAGGCTAATGCTGTGTTTTAATTTCAATTTTGGTTCAAAGTTCCATACCCAAAAACAAAATGAAATGGAATTTAAACTGAGGAAAAAATTGACCCACAACATATGAAACTTGAGACTCAGTATAAGCACAGTGTATGCTACATGTATGTTTCAAATAATTATTAATAATTTGATCCATTTTTGTTATGCTTCTTTGTCTAATATCAACATAGCAGCAGTCTCAGACAAATTTAGAGGAAAATAAAAATAAATACTTAGTAAGAAAACTAAGAAAAATTTGAACAACAACTTTTTCTAACCTATTTTAAAATTCGTTTTCCTTTGTCCCAATAATTATGTTCAATACACTAACATGAACATTTTCAAACCAACAACAAAACTTTGAATCACAATGTAGAGTCAATTATTATGTATAGTGCCTTTGTTGTTGCATAAAGTGTATTTTTTTATGTCTTTAGTCAATATTTTGGCCAGCTTGAACAACCAATCACAAGTAAGAGGATTTATGCAGGGCTGTCAACCTGTCACGTCTTCGAGTATTAAGAATTGATAAGGAGGGGATGATAGATGATGTTATAATGCACCGCACATGATGTCATTTGTGATAAAATATTTGTCAACTCCAGTCGTCACAAATTTTCGATAACGCAAAACAAAGATGTTGTTGGCATTGTAACATTTAGCCTACGAAAGCAGATGTCACTTCTTCGGTCATCACTTCTCTCCATGCAGGCCATGTAACATTTGACCTGATTATTATTACATTACAATGGACAACCTGAGTTTATGAGGAAACGTTTGATGTTAACATTAAAATAGCTTAAACAACACAAAATAGTTGGGAGATTTCATAATCTGGAGACCAGGAGATATGGTCCAATATCTCATCTGGAGTCTTTCAGATAATCCGGGAGAGTTGACAGCACGGTAAATGGAGCTTGAAATAACATAATAAAAACAAAACATTCACAAAAATGCGCTGTGTCACTTTATGCTGTAAGATCACTGGTGTGGAAAAAACAGCAATACCGCAAATAATATGCCAGATTAATATCAGCTTTTGTTTTGAGTTGTTTTTGACAAGAGTTTAACCTGTGTGAGCATGCATGAATTCTTTCACTGCTGTAATAATTAAACATAACTGATAATCACCTGGGATTTTCTGGCAAATGATTGAAATACATGAGTGTCACAGAAACTGTTCAAAATGTTTAAATAAGGGCAATTTTACATACATTGATATTATATCAGCATTCAATGGGCCCTTTCACCATTAATCTCCACTTTCGATTTTGACTAGTTAGCGAATATCCAAACACTACTAGAAAAAGTGCCTTACAGTAAGCAAACTTGCCAAGTTTGAAGATGGGTATATCAGAAACCTCTGTAAAGTCAATATCACACAAAGCCATATTTTTGGTTAGTTTGCATCTAGCAACATTACTGATTCTTAAGGACGTTTGTGCAAAAATCTTCTAACATTGATTTTTTTCTGAAACTTTCACCAGTTTGAGATTATGGGTTACTCATGTCAAAAATGTAAAAAAATTGGGGGGTCACCGAATTCGTATCGGAGATATGATGTTCAAAAGATCACCCAACATCTGAGAAATCGGGCTTCGTTACCGCATACGGATAAAGTGCCTGTTTGTGCAAAAAGCTTATAAATAAATCCCTGAATTGAAATTTTATCCGCCAATTATTGTTCTTGTGGATCCATAAACAAAATTCGGTGAACTAAAAAACTTCCTCAGAGTTGATTTTATCATTTAGTGGACACATTTCTACTCTCCTAACAGCCCCACAAATGCCAAAATTTGACGCCGCTTACACAGAAAAATTGGAAATTTTTTACCTTCCCACATTGATTTTTTGTTCATTTTTTCACAATCTGTCAGAAAGTGGAAGAGAAAGTGGTCTACCGAAAAAAAATGGGGTGTCACCGACCATTTCAGAAAGTAAATTGCAAGCGAAGTTAACGCAACGGCTACTGCCCTATATGTGCTTAGACAGTTTTCTCAGCACGCGCGCTTGATGCATGACGTGCCATGATATTGCACTATGAATTACGTGCGCAGTAGGGATGCGTAGAAACAATTAGCGCGAACGCCCTTAAGCCATTGTTTCCAGCAGTGTTTATGGACTCTCCCAAAAGTGTAAAAAAAAAAACATGAAAGTGTCGCCCATCACATCATAATGGTCTGCTGAACAAAAAAAACTCTTTTTTTCAAATACTTCCTTACAAAATTTGATATTAGCTTCAGTTGACACAAAGTTGCAATGTAATAATAATAATAAATTATTATTTTAAAAAAACACTAAAACACAAAGTTCTTAATAATGTCAATATCAAGGGCCTTGAATGTAGTAAGTTGATAATGTTATTGGTTTATCAGTAATAGATCATAGCCCACTCTTCAGATATCCTTAGAGCTCACTATTTGGGTCACTGGGGCAAAGCTATTTCCTTATCTTGTTTAATCATTTTTCAGACACCAGTAATCTGCACACATAATTTGGGAAGGAACAAATACTAATTGTGTAAATTATAAATTAAATTGAAGTTCTCTCTGTTATCTTTAAAGTTTACACTAACCATTCGTGTGCATTTCAGCGTGAGCAAACGATACAACTGTAAGCATATTATGTAATGGCACATTTTTTATATTCTGATGTGTCACCATCACTTACGTGTGTCAAAAAATGATTTGAATTTTGACCCTCTGACAGCCAAAAAAGGTTTAAGCTCACCTTATTCCACGCACAGACGAAATACCCAAGTAAGTTTCGTTATACTGACTTCCAAACTTGAACAACTGAGACACGCTTTCGATATGCGCGCCAAAGCCAAAAAAGCTGAAGTGAAAATGGCCCTTTTCAGGGTGAGAAGCAGGTGTAACTGTACAGGTTTTGGAGCTCAAATTCACGTGAAGTACCTCGTCCAATGCGTAGTCGTAAATATCCATGTACGTTTGTCCATCTTTTGTATGTTCAATCCTGCCCTTGTCAGCTTTCTGATCGTAGTGCTCCTTGAAAAGCGCTGAGTAGTTCTTGTTAACGATGTTCACTTCCACAAGTGTTGAAAAAGCTGTGGGCAGCGTTGGAAGCTTAGGACTTGATCCATGGCTGCTATTTGAAGGCTGGCAAATGGGCTGCAGTTTCCCTGAAACAGCTCCAAAAGCTGCTATCAGGCAGCACAGAATAGAGACGTACATTGTGATTACAGCTGGGTCGAAAATGAAGTTCACGGCGGGTGCCTCGTGACATGGTATGATTAATCTTGCATGAATGAATTCACTTGGAAACAAAACATAGGTCGTCACATGGTAGAGGAGAATAGAAAGTGAGGGCAATGAAAAAGTTTTGTTCATTTTCTATTTCATCTCCAAAAGTTACTTGTCTTGGGCGAAATTCTGCCATTTCCTGACACCTTCCCATTGTCTACAGTAGACAAAAAGCCTGAATATAAGCAGTATCGTCTCATAAGCGAAGCAGAGAGTAAATTCAATGAAATAAGCAACTCGTTCCCAGGGTCATCAAGGGAAAACAAGGTTGCATTTCATGGGTTCGTACATTACGTAATTGGTGCTTGGCGCCGTTAACTATTCGATAAACTTTGCAAATTTGTGTCGCTCTCTCTGATTGCATATTGGTAAGTAGACACTTTTTCCACTCATTTTGGTTGCTATCTACGCTAAAGAAAACAAAAACAACCCCCTACAATCCTAAATTAAGTAAACCCATACCAAAAGCTAACGTAAAGCGATGTCCCCATGATTCAGCTGTTTTTGCCTACACGTAGAGTCGTGCGAGTAGCTGTGAGTAGTTTCCAGTCGCGTTACTTTCTGGGCAAATTTGAATTCATTTAATATCTTGTAGAATTCCTGCTTTTTCCTTTGATAGTCAGGCTGAACTGTGGGACGATTGTTGCGTCGAAATTTTATAAAAATATTCATTTTAAGAGAGAGGGGATCACGGGGTTAATCCACTTGAAATTTGGAAATGTTGACAGTTGACGGGACCTTAGTACTCGAAGAAAGCTGTTATAAAAGTCAAGAGACAGCAGAACAGATAGTCACAGCCTTGTAAAGTTAGTTTAATTAATTTTATATTTTCATTTCATTTTTACTTCCCAATGCCAGCCCTGTTATGATCATGAAAAAAGGAGAAATAAATTAATGTTACTCGGTCGCGAGGGATCATGCTGTTTAAAATGCTTAATTGCAAACTTTCAAGGAGTCTCATTGAATGTGTAAACACAATCCTATAAAGAAAACAATAGTAGGATGTGTCATTAATTTTCTCATGTGTAATCCTTCTTAACAGATTACCATAATTTTCATGTTAGTGTGGACACATATTCTAATGGAATTTCCTGTAATTTATTACTGTGTCATAATGGTGGCGAAATAGAATATTTTAAATAAAAAATATGACGAAAAAACATGTTCTAATAGGGTTGAAACATGCGTTTTTTGGCCAGCACATGTTTGACAGCAAATAAGCAAACTGTCATGCCAAAGATTGAAGTTGTTGTCAAGCAAATATCCCGAGAAAACAGCCAACATTCTGCGATGCCACCACTGGTTTCCCCGCAAAATGACGTCTGAGAAATGAGCGCAGAAATTCCTTACTGATGACGTGTAACTACCCAGATCTGAGTAGTGACCCATCATCAGTATGGAATTTCTACCGTTGTTTCTCAGACGTCATTTTGCGGGGAAACTGTGGTGGGGTTTTGAAATGTAGGCTGTTTTCTCAGGCTATCAAGCAACCAGAAATCAGGTCAAATGCTTCAAGCGACTAAAACAGTAGCCTACTAAATGCATGTGAACATTTGTCTAACACCCTTAAACCTTGAAAAGCTTGGTGGTAAAACATGTCATGTTTGCACCCAATCAGATGTTCATTTTTGCTTTGCATGTCCATACATATAGCTACTATTTGCATAGTCATGTAAAGCATTTACTTGTACTGGTCTGTCATATCTAGTAATCAGATCCACAGTTGATCTACTACTCAGGGTTATTATTTTACTGTTTTTAACAGATCCATGAAGAGCCAGGCACAATTGTTTTAACAATGACAGACAAAGGTAAAAGTCATTTGTTTGACTACTGTTACACGTGATAAATAGCGTATTTCCTCGAATAATAGCCTTCCCTTGATTAATCGCCTCTCTCGAATTATCATCCCCCTAAGGCCCTTTGACGGAAATATTTAAAATAATTGCGCCTCCTTTGAATAATCGCCCCCCTTTTGCCCTCTTGTTATTTTCTCTTCCTTTTATCCCCTCCCTGTCAAGTTGAAGTGCAATGTTATCCAGCAAAACTGATCAGTGATGATTCAAGCTCTGAAAATTAATCAAGTGACTAAATTTGGAACACTTAAAAAGCCCATGTTCAGTTTATTTGATGTAATTATTTTTTGATGGGAAAATAATACAAAATATTTAGGGTACGACTTCCAGTTTTAGCAATATTTGAAAAAACTGCCTCCCTATCACCTTCCCTTGAATAATATTATTGCCCCCTTTTTTGTGCAAAAAATAATCATCCCCAGCCATTATTCAAGGAAATACAGTATGTTGAAGTTTGTAAGATTTTTTGAGCCTAAATCCGTACCAGTCAATTTGATGTTATAGTGACCCATGCCATGTTAAAATGTATGCCTGTTTATCTAGTTTCCTAAGTGATTAATATGTTAAATAAAATTGATGCTTTATCGATTAGTGGATTAGTTAAGAAGGTGGTGCTCAAAAACAAATCCATTCAAAGTAAAATATCAAAACCAATCTTCAATCCCTTCCACCTTGGACTTTACACCATCTTTTGCTTCACTTGATGTTAAAACAGTTATAGCCTGTTAGGTCTTCTCGTCACTTCCCTTTTTCTACTCATCTTTTGTTTTTTGTATAATTTCTATTATTGAATGGCAAATAAATAAAAATAAATAAATAAATAAATAGGTAAATAAAGGCAAGCAGGTACGCAACTGAGCCTAAGAATAACGAAAAGTTTCAGACTACGGTATCTGCTGTTGATTAAAGGGGCTGTGTCACGGCAGTCTAGTTCATTTTGTTTAATTTTGCCAATTACTCGCGCTCAATCGCTATGGAACTTAAAGTAAGCAAAGAAATTACAGGTAAATGACAAAATCAGAGATCCGAGACATACAAATATGTCTCCTGAGCGTTATTTTTGAAGTTGCAAGCAGCAGGGATCAACTTTGAAAAACTGTTAGGCTGAACAGTTTTCAAAAATCCTAATTTCAATCCATTTCAATCTTCTTCAGTTTTGCCCATCCGTGACGTCTGTTGTTTCTGTTATGTTATATTAACCTTCCTTTAAAGTTTTAAGTGGTTATTTTCATGTTTCTCTTAATTTAACGGGCATTTTGTAAAATCCTAATTTGGCTGAATTTCGTGACACAGCTCCTTTAAGTCCCCTTGTGGTATGTTTAGCTCATGTTCAACGTTTGCTGTCTGAACTGGGTATATATCTTGTATTACTTGTGGCTTATTGTGCACTTATGTACATTTGTATGTACTTACATGTATAGTGCATACATGTACGTGTGTATGGACAGTGTATGGAGGCACCATAGATTAACTGCAGGATGCTATTTACAGAATGATAAAAACCCACAATAGAACATTTGTGTACCTTCTTCCAACATGGATGAAACATGTCACACGGTACTGAATTATCAGGTGTTAGGTTTCAATGAACACCCAACATCTGATATTCAGTGTAATGTTCTTGCTTAATCCTCCCTCAAGTCCGAAATACAAAATAGTCCCATTCCCAGTTTTACAGTGTAGTACCAAAAATTTATTCTTCTTTTATTTTTTTATAATCCAAAATTGCTGCTTTCTGCTATTATCTAATTAAGTTAGTGGCATAATTTATATTATGACCTTATTACAAAACGATATGTGTTGATTTTAAATTATTATAGGTGTATTTCTTTCATTGGCGTCAAAGCTAAAAATGGTTGTTTTGGTTTGTATGTGTAAAATTTTCAGAGTTACTTCTCTGCAGGGAGGCCTGACTTTCAGAAGGATTAACAGAAAGCAGTAAATTCTCTCAGGGGGATTTCTTAATTTGACAAGTTTAATAATATTACTTTACTGCATTAAGGGGGCAGCATTTATGGACTAGTGGTTAAAGCGCTGGACTTGTATTTGTAAATTCAGAGGCTGTGAGCTCCAGTTCTGTCCTGACCGCTAGCTGGATTTGTTCTTGGTGGTCCTGGGATCCTTCATCATACTTGCAAATAGCCAGCTAATTACCTCCAGCCAACTGGGACTCTTAACCCTGTTAAGTTTAATTTGAATTATTTGTTTCCGACATTTGGTCAGTTCCCCTAGCATTAGTGCTAAAAATTCTTCCAAGGGTAAACAAAGGATACTACAATTAATAATAGTAATTATTATTGTCATTGATATTACAGGTTCTGACTCTGAACAAGTGCCTGCAACTGCAAATGCAGTGGATAGTAGTCCACCTCCCTATCCATCAGAGCTCCCACCTCCTTATATACAGCAGCCTGGTTACCAAGCACCACCCAGTTATGAAGTTCCACCTGGTTACCAAGGAGCTCCTGCCTATCAAACTTTACCTGGTTACCCAGCTGGGCAAGTGTATCAAGGTGTTCCTGTTGGTTATGTGGTTGCCACCGTAAGTTTTGAGTTTGTTGACCTGCAAATACCTGTAGTTGACTAATAAAAACTGGACACGCACGTCCTTGTTTTAATTTAAGTATTTGAAATTTCATACAGTGTAAGAAACAGTTACTCTCCCCTCAAGTGACAGAGATCTTTTCATTCAGAGTGACACCAAACACCTGGAATTCATGGAAAACTCCTTGAAACTTCTGTTCAATTTTATTGCACCCTCTTGATTAAATCTGGTGGGTTTTTTTCTGTCAGCTATTATCTCTCTGGAGGGGGGGGGGTACTCAAGGGAAGTTTGGGCAGAGGTGCAGCGCCGCTGATCAGGTCTTCAAACCCCGACCCTGTTAAGACCCTGTTAAGACAAAAATTGTTCATTATGCTATGCTGTTTAAGACAAGAGATCTCATTAACTTTTACGACCCTGTTCCATTTTATTTTAGACTGCTTATCGCCACCCTTCACACTCTTTTAAAGAATTCTGTTCCAAGGACACCTTGCTCAAGATGCTAAAGAGTGAAATTGTATACTCTATTTAAGATTCAAGACCCTGAAAACCATACCCTGTTCAGCATCACATACCTATAAAGGCCAATAAGGGAGTGCCCCTCCCCAGCGGGCTATGTACTCTTTCTATACAAACAGTTGTAGAGAACAATGTTTATTCACATATCTAAACAGACACACCTATAAAGCTACTTTAACATTATTTTGCAAACTTCACCCCTGGTTATACTTGATGTTTACAGCAACCAAGTTCCTATGTGGTTCAACCTACATCCATGCAGGATATTCCCCCTGACTATCAAGGCCTTTCTTGGTTTTCTTGTTTGTGTTGTTGCTGGCCTCTTGGAATTGTAGCCATACTAAAGTCAAATGAGGTGAGGCTTTAAATAACTTGTTGGCTTTAATAACATATGTTAAGTCTAACTTTCAGGGCTCATACACATTTGGAAATTCCAGTGGTCTGATTTTATGGCCTTGAAATTGGTTTTTGGTTCTCGTAAGTCCTTGCTATTGAAGAACATCTACATTATCATCACTTTAAAAATGAACTACAGTAGTTTTAATGTAGAGAGTGAAAATGCAGACAGAATTAATTTTTACAAAATATGTGTAACATGCACGTTTATACAGTCACTGAGTTAGAGGTGTACCTTATCAAGTTTTTTTCATCCATTCTGAATTTCACTTATAGAAGGTGAACCACACATCAATGGTCTTCATGTGCGTTCATAATTCACTCTAAGTTCTCATTAATTTTCCTAAAATATCTATGAAATTTCAAAGAACAGTCCTAGAAAGTCCTTAAAAAGTCCTTGAATTTTTGGCTTGAAAAAGTCTATGAACCCTGAACTTAAAAACTTTTGATAAGTAATTGTTATATCACTGGAAATTTTTTCCCAACAGTGCGTGCTGTTATTGGTTACTTCAAGGTCACATGACATCAAACAATGACACTGTTTCCCACCAAAATCTCTGAGAGGTGACATTGCAAAATCTATGACATCAGAGGGTATAACAGTGCACTGTTTACCTGCCAATGTTGACTAACGACCACCATTACAGCGAAGTTTAATGAATTTACAGCTTCAAAATTTCTAACTATATAACAAATCAAAGAATTAGCGGGGGAATTGGAGCCAATCAGAAATGGCAAAGTAGTTTGAATTATGAATAATAATTTGCTCCACCTCGGGAACTATTAAGATTCTGGGGAAACAAAATTAACTGTTTCCTTCCGTCAGGACCAGTCTTTAAGTGTTTATTATTTCATATTGACAGTCTTGGCTCAGCATAGTAAATAATGAGAGGTTAAGAGCATAGTGGATGGCATCATCGGATTTCATGACCACTGTGAGAAACTGATTGTATTAATATTGATGTCAAGATAATGATACTTTACTGAGAATTTCCCTTCCAATCAGTCTGTTTTTTAGTTCTTTTCTACTAGCCTGGGATGGGGACCAGGGGCCCATTTCTCCAAAGTCCCGATAACTTTTCGGGCCCGAAATCACATATTCAAATCGAAATAAAAAGAATAAACGCACAAATCCTAGCTAGCAAATTACTCCATTTTGTTTCATTAACCGATAGTTTTGTCATGTTAGATGCAAAACTATTGAAACCTCTATCTTGTATGTAAACAACAAGAGCTTTACGGGCTCGTTAATTATCGGGACTTTTGAGCAACGGGCCCCAGGCTCCTTATTAGGAATATATGGGGAACAATGGGGCTACCGCAAACAGAAACTTGGTTAAACAAGAAGGAGATTGAGGAGAGAAGGGGGTGCCCACTGCCACCCCCCCCCCCCCCCCAGTCCCTTGCTTGGTTTACCCCCTTTTTTATATTTCCTTTTTATTCAATCAAAGAGGCTGGTCCCATGCTACTTTTCTTCCTGCAGTGTAAACAAAGAAATAAAAATGGGATTATTTAGGATTAAAAGAATTTATTTTTGCTTTAATTATTTTCAGGTTAAGAGCTCCCTTTCCCGTGGAGATTTTCATTCTGCCAGAATTGCTTCCAATTCTGCACGGAATTTTGCTTATGCTGCCATTGGAATTGGAGTTGGTTTTTTAGTCATGTATATCATTGCTATGATACTTGTATTTACAATAGTTGCTAGTAGCAATTAAACTGTAGGACAAATAATAGAACAGAAACCTAGAACTCTAATTTCAGGTTAGTTAATTCTTGTAGTCGGATTTACTATCTATAGGAGACCTTTTGTTAGTTATAAGAGGGTGGAATTGGCGAGAAAATGGGGAGAGGTGAAATTTTCGCCATTGCAAAAAGAGGGGCGGGGGGAGTGGGTCTTAAAAAGGTGATGTATTTAAAAGAGGCAAAAACGTAACTACAGCGCATCAATAAGAGCAGGGGACCTCAGATTTTATGGCTAAGATTCTTTGGGTTTCGCTATGATTCTTGTAAGAGTATGACCTTGCACAGTATTACTGGATTGCGTTTCTAAAAAGCAATGGTGGACTGATCCTAGTACAAGAATCACATTCCAGTTCTAAAACAACAATGTTATCTTTTCCTCGTTATACTGATAACAATTTACCTTGTATCTAATTTCGTTAAAAATATTTCTTAACTTCCAAGTCCTACTTTTCGTCCATATTCCTTAAACAAGGTGTGAATGTGTGAGTTTGTTGGCCTGTTCACAGACCCTCTATTTTGTCTTCGAAGTCCGTCGAGCGCGCGTAATAAAAAAATAAAAACCGTGGGGGATTTATTGACCGCCGGCGCAAGGGAAAAGAAAGATAAAACAACGTCTGTGTACAGGCTACGAGTTTGTGTGGTTGTGAATTACTATAAGTTGCCATGCAGCACGTACCTCCGCTGTTAATACTTTTTTAAAAATTATTATATTTAATTCCAGCTTCCTGGCATTTTTAGCTTATTTATCTATTTCAGAAAATTATTAACTTTATTCTTTGAAAACATCATTTATTGTCTGTTATGGGAGGGTACAATAAATAAAGTTGAAAGAAATTTAAATTCAGTAAAGAAAATTTTTTGCCTTCCGTACGCAGATGTTGCCTCGAAAACAATTCCTTCCCCTGATTATATCTTAGTCTAACCTGCGCTTATTATGTTTGTTCATCTTATGTTTATTTCTTTAGATGTTGTTTTCATTAGCAAATGATTTAAAAGAGGTCCCGAGAGAGGTGTAGCCGCTTGGAAAGGCTTTCCAATATAAAAATCCAGTTATTATAACGGCTTTTCGATGTTTTCAACCTTAATTGTTGTGTCAAGTGCATCGGTGGAGATCATTACTAGTACTTGGAAATTATCAATTTTTGCGAAAAGATAGGCAACGCTTATAAATTTTTATTTACATTAAGATCATGTGACTGATTTCACTAGAGAATTCGTTCTTTAATATATGTACAAATTTAATGTTCTCCTGCATTTAAATGAACAATTACAAGAAAGACAAAAAAGGTGTCAAAAAAATAATTATTACCCGCGAGATAGACAAACAAGCCGAAGAAAACCCATTTTAGTCAGCAGTTTTTGAAAGTCATGACAGAGGAGAAAAACATGTTCAATTACAGCCCGTCCCGACTTTTTTAGACGCAAACCGTAAGTACCATCTTAAGTTCAAGTTCGATGTTTGTTTTAAAATAGTCTGGAATAGCTTAGCGCGCCTTGAGGTGTGCATGTATAATAAACAAGTTAAAACCAGTGGCAGGTTGCGGTTAAAAACGACGTTTCGGTGTGATCATGAAGGCATAAGGTAACTAGGAGAAGAAAGTAACTGCGAAAGACTAGCGTCGTTCACTGAGTTAACTTAATTAATGAATGTAATAAAAAAAAATACTTTTTCATATCGCGTCCAACTGCATTTTCAGACAACATCTGATTGTCTTAAATATGTACAACATGTGCACTAAACAAGCAAATTTGTTAGCTCATTTACTTAAAAGCAGCCTTAGTAGGTCAAAGGGGACAAATGTTACACGCGTTCAGTCCTCCACGCGTTGGAACACCTGTTCTCAAGTGTATCCTTAAGGACTATTAACATTGTTGGCTAACGGTCTGTGGTTTCTGTGGTTTTATGTGCCGTTAGCCCTTGATATAATGATTTGCAGCTCATTATAAACACAGGCCTAATTTCAGGTCTTTTAGTACCTTTCATACATTAACTCTTTCTTACAGGGTCGCGCTAGAATGGTCGCTATTTTCTTTTTTTCTTGCGCACTGGATTCTTATCATTCACCAAGCGAAACGAAAATAGAGCCTGAGCACAGGTTATAGTTGTTTGCACTTTCAAGCTAAGATGTTCCCCGCTCGCAGCGGCCTCTTTGGCATCTGGTAGCAGGGAAGCTAAGCTATTCGAATTGTTTTGAAACGAGATCTGTCCAACCGTGATTTTGAAATGGCAATGAAAACAAGAACAATCTCAACCAAGAACGAATTGCATCAAGTTTTCATTGTGACCCGTGTACCGGGGGGGGGGGGGGGCAAGGGCGGGGAGCTACTCGACAAAGTTTTATACCGAGAGGCTCCGCCTTGAGATCCAAACCTTTACCCTTTTGTTGACCATTTTTGACAGAGAAGGTGCCCTGTTCAAGGTATACGAAAACAGGAAGTCTTCTAGTCATTTTTTCATGTATGGTTCAATACATTTAAAAAAAAATATACCCATAAGGCGTGTCTTTTCGAAACATTTTCATTAAAGGATCTTTTAATTACTTAAATTATGGAATTTCCTACCGTTTCATATACTTCAACTGTCTAATTTCCCTCACTTTAATATACTTGAAGCCTGAAAAAGATACCCCTTTCTGACGGAGACTCCCCTTTAGGCCAATATAGGGTGTACCACCGAGCCCGTGTGGTGCACATTATGATTCAGCAAGAGAGAATTCTCTCTTGGATTCAGTCAATGGCTAACGTACCCAGCCCCTCCCCCCCCCCCCCCCTTTACCCCATGGCATTTTTTGGATAATTGCGAGGCAGTGGATAGTTCACTAAAGGTATGTTCCATGATCGCTTATACTTTTATCATCTACGGCATTGATTTTGAATTGTTAGCTCCCACAAGGAAACTTACTCGTTGCCTTAATCCCAGTAGGATGGGGCCATTTGCACACATTTTATTCCCCATGGGGGGGTTATCTGTTAGTCCCATGACAGGGAATTTGTATCTTTCCGAAGAAAGCAATTAAAATATCCCTGGCCAAGCCCGAGGAGACTATGGGCGTCCTTGGAATTGGTGAGAAAAAAGCGCGGAAACTTACACGAACGTGCGGAGGCACCGACTTCATGCTAGCTATTCCTAGCAAAGCTGTGCGACGGGGCGATCATGCACGCGTTGTCCACAGGACACCCAAGCACTTTATATCATCCCAATCGACACGATATTTCAATACCGGCTAAGACCTAGCCTCCCACGCAGGCGTTTTTAGGGGAGGGAAGAAATACGAGCTCCCCTAAAAACGCCTGCGTGGGAGGCTAGCTAAGACCCTGTGAACTTTTACATTTAGATATTGTTTTCCTAGGTTCTATTGCCTTGACGTCTTTGTTTTCTTTATTTTACGTCAGCCGCGAAGACAGACAAGAGACTGAAGAGACTGCGCTCTTCTAACCCTAATGCTTTCGCATTCTAAGTAAATGCAGAACAAATATACTTGTTTAGTGCGCAAGATATTGTCAAGAGGTCTTTTTATTCTGGCTTGATATTGTCCTTAAGACAAGTAAGAGCTTGTCTAAACGTGTAGTTGGACTCAGCGGTCAGTACGAGCAAATATGTTTTAATTCTTTCGATCCCAGCATTATCATCGGTTGATCAAGGGAACCACCGTATCGTATGATAAGTTTCTTTTGAGGGGCACCAAATGACTGTTTTCTGCAAAATATTAATTTGCTCGGAGGAGTACAAATTGCCTAGAATTTTCTGTAGCTTGAGGAAGGTAAACAATTTCTTGACGACTGTTCCATTCCTGTACGATTTTCGAAGCTTATCTAATAAATTCCCTTAGATTTTCTGAAGTATAATTTTTCGCATTTCACTCTCCAGGTTAAGTTATTTTCCGAACAAAGAGAAAAGCTAAAATTTTCGGATTGGAAAATGCCATGGAGTGAGGAAATCAGATCGAAAAATTCTTTAAGTTGTACATCTAAAATTTTCGAGAAAGCAATACTAAAGCCCTTGTGATTTAGAAAAGACTCAAGTTGCCCTAGTTTGACCTAGTTAAGAATGCATTTTTAGCGATCTAAAAGTACTCTGAATAGCTTACAAAGTCTTTTAAATTCATTCCATGTTGCCGGGCATTTCTCGATATTCGCTTCAAGATCAAAAACCGAATCACTAGGTCTTGCCTGTTTATGCTTCACAAAACCGTTATTCTTGATCAATTGATAACATTTCCTACATAAGGGAATTGAGGACTATAAAATCATTTGAAGATCAAGTGCCAAATAACCGGATGTGGCCCTTACAAACTGCTTATAAAGGTAACATTTTTCGAGTCACTCGCTGTAATCTGACGACCTATATTGTTTCTACCACTTCCTTTCACTTCCTATAATTCTAATGGATCGTAACTAATGGACTAATCGTGCTGAAAATACAGACGTGCACTTTCATATTATATTTTACCTAAAATAATTAATAATAAAATAATAATTAAAAAACCAATAGAAGAACCCAACATATGACAGTCATTTGTTCCTGGTCTAGGATCTTTGTTCTGTCAGCTTTGTTATGTGAAGCAACACGCTCGTGGGCGCTCTGTTATGCGAAAGAATGCGCGTTAGTTCCTCGCACTTCGTGGCAGTATTGGTCCTCCCTCCGAGCCGCTCCGAATAAACGTTCCGCCGTTGCCTGCAGCCTTTTGTCGAAAGAAAGAGAATTAAATATTTATGGCTATTCACAATGTCAGTTACAATGTGTAATTTCCTTTATTAGCGTCAAAATCTGATAGGGTATAAAATTGACCGCTTTTCGTAGTTCGTACCTGGAGAAAATCCCATTAACCCGCGCGCGCGTCTTGTCGGATTCCTCGCGGGTTTCCCCAATTTAGATGTTGTATTTCAGTGTAAACGGAAATGTAAAAGATAATGATTGACATAGTAAACGGATGGTGTGAATTTCCACCGTTGGCAAAAGCTAAAATGTTAATTTTCAGCTGCAACTGAACAGCCAATATGCAGAATTTCAAAACTGAAATTTGAAGAACGAGCAATTAACTATTATTGGACAGCATCGTATTTCATTTTTTGCGGCGACGACACAACGCTGATCGACAACTACCATTGAGAGCGTCGTTTTGTTTATTTCTTCCTGAGTTCACGGGTCGAATCACAACTATAACGTGTGAAGGTGAGTTGATAAAGTTATTTGAAGTCAGTAAGAGTATAAAATGTATTTACATATTGACAAGAGAGAATTATTTAAGCCTCTTTTGTTCATTGACTCACGCGGCTCTTCGAAAATTCCTTGAAGACTGAAAACCTCGTGGAACCTCTTGTCACAGAACATTTTGGGTTTTTTGTCATTGTATTAGCACCGTAGATTTGGGTGATTCTGTACAATTTATAGAAATAAAACACTGAAAGTCGGTTTGTTGCTGTATTCCACGCTGATGGGAACAGATGTCTGAGATGTGATCACTGTGTACAAATCATTCAGTGGCCATAAATAAATTCTTTTTCTGTGGATTTCTTATAAGGTTTGGTGTATTCGTTTCCAATGCAAACTATCTACCATTTAAATGAACTCGATCTGCTTGTGTCTGCAGCTTGTGGGTTATTCCAGTTATTCCACTAGTTTTGCGCCGCGAGACATTTTAAATCGGCGTTAAAGTTTTATTGAATATTGCTTGAAAAATGTGGTTTTACAAATTATCATCAGATCAGATCGAAACGTCGCGAATTTTTTGACCAGATAATAGCAGTATCTTATTCCATTATTCAAAGTATTCGAACAAAGAACACGCTTTATGTTCCTACGGGAAAAAACTGAACACAACAGCACTTAATTCTTTTCATTTTTACTTAAGCCAATTGAAGAATAATTGTTTTTGTTTAGAAAAAACAAGTCTCTATTTACGTGTATAATTTGAAATGTTCCATGACCCTTTAATTACACGCTGTCTCTCCAGCGGTGAATGTTATGTTACCACATTTCAAAGCTTCCGGGCATTTTTTTACGGATGAAAATATTCGCTGGTTTTTAAAACCCCGTGTCCTTACTTCTTGTTAGAAGTGCTAGAGATGAACTGTCATTTACTTTTGTATTTCTAAAGTGCAGTGCTTGTGAATCCCATTTTTATGACATTCTCCGTTTTCACTTTAATTTTGATATTTTTACCCAAATTATATTCTTCACAGACGGATCGATCGGATCAATTTTTGTTGGTGTCGATTAATTGGGTTAATTACGTTCGCGTTTACTCAACGGGAATGAACAAGAGAAATTAAACCTTATTTTTTGTAACGTACCAATAATCCATCGCTAGCCTGCGAACACAGCCGTCTCTCCTCGCTCTTCCTGACAAGGGACCTTGTGGCCAGAAGCTAGTAGAGATGGCTGTTTTCGCAGGCTAATTCCACGGGTAGTTAATCCATGGCACAAACTCTTGATCAGGCTCCATTATTTACCAGCCGCTGTTCGGGAAATGACGTGTCCTTTCTCTCGTTAAATACCCCACTAATTTACCTTTAGTTAATAAATCTTACTCGTTTTATCTTTTCTCGTCAATTACCTATATATTTCCGTCACGCAACACCATCACGCAAGTAACTGGTAAGAAATACGTTCAAGTTCACTGAGACAATGCTCTCGCAGGGTAAGGTGTACTCCCTTCCATAACTTATTGCGGAAGGCTCTGCCCGACGCCCATCTTGCATAAAAGTTAAAATTGTAAAAAACAGTTCTTTGATGTAATAATGCCTTCCTATGAAGGAATTTTGAGAACTGTTAAGGTGTATTAAAGGAAGATGATCAGTCGCAAAGAACACAAGAATTGATGAAAACACATTAAAAAAGTTTTAAAACAAGTTTCTTGTTTGTTTATATCCTCTAGGCCTTTAAGAGAGCCGTTAAAATTAAAACCCCTCGCCCAAAACTTTTAAATTTCGAACAAACCAGTGCACCAAAAACACCAGATGCTTTGAAGTTTTCTGGCCTGGCCCTCGTACGTCCATGGAAAAAGGTACAAAAGTTTGATAACTCTGAAGTTTCAGAATTGTTGACAGGCAACTTTTGGTCAATTTTACCAGGAAAGGAGCCCCAAATTTCGGTAAATGGAAAGCTGTCCAGGAACAGTTGCGAGAGACAGGAGGAAATGTGTTTTTTTAGTACTCTCGTGTTTACTCGCAGCTTGATTGTGCCGAATGTAAAACCGTTAAACATCTGTTGATCAACAAATGTTGCTACTAGTTGATTGAGTGCTATTAGAAGTTTCTCTGTCTCTACAACACCAAATCGAAGGGGTACAGAAATGTAGGCACAAAAGAGATAAGAAAAATTGCTGAGGTAGTAGGGAGGACGACAAGTAAAGTAACGTGACGATAAATTGCTTTTAACTTGGAATGAGTAAAGTCTAAATAGTGCGTTTTTATTCTTTCTTTGGCGAGTATTCAGGATTTCTGCAACAACACTCGCAGCGCACAATTTGCCCTTTGGTCAGCCGCCATTCTCACATTTCCCGCAAAATATGAAAAGAATTCAAGAAAACGCAACATTGTCATTGAACAAACGGCAACATCGTGCAACATTCGATCGTTGACGTTGAACCGTGTGTCACAACCTTTTCAAGATGATCTCTCTTTGGCCCTCGAGTACACCCTATGAGAGTTAATATAACATTAGCCTACAGAGTTATGTAATCAGAACTTGAAGAAGACCGTTTTCATAATCTCAGGACAATCGCTGCGTCGCAACCGAATGGAGAATGATCGAGTTCTGTAGTTGTCTTCCCTATTTAAGAAATGATAGATGATAAAGAGATACGATGTGCTACTGACATTATTGGCAGTAATTGAAATTACTTTGTAGCACTCAATTGTAGAAAAACCATCAGTGCCAATGACCTCGTTTTCTCTTGAATTGTAGGGGGGAAAGTTGTGAGAGAGCTTACAATGGAAGACGCATCTGTAACCCTGAATGGCCATGGCGAAGGTAATTTTAAACAGCCAGACACCGCCCAAAAACAGCACGTCTTTACAACAAAAGTGTTTGTTCAAATGGGTCAAAAGGATGTAGAAAACGACGAGCCTTTTCTTAAGGACGCGATATCTATTGTGCAAAAAGATGTAGTCAATAGAAAGGTAATAGGTGAAGAAAGTGTCAACAAGTCTTGGAAATTAATCTCAGAAGACGAAGTTGTGGTTGTAAGCAAGACATCCACTGCTTTTCATTCCGAATTGTTACTGGAACAAGAAGGTCCAGGAGGAGAAACTAAAGAAACGGATGGTTCTACGGTAGAGTCGTTGCTTCTCAACATTGAAACCGTAATAGACGACGGATTGCTTAATGGTACTCACGAACCAGCAAATGACAAGAGAGAAGTGCTTGACGAAGATGCTCCGGTGGTCATAGAAAAGAGTCCTGTCTCACCGAACATGGAAATTGTAATCGAGGGCGAAGATCCGAGCGATGAAGACTGGAAGAATGCTCGCAAGAATGATGAGATTAGTGAAGAGGTCTCAGAAGATGAAGTGGCGGTGGTGGAAAAGACACCAGTAGCAAGCTCACTTGAATCTGACATTTTAATTGAAAATCCTGATGACGGAGGAAAAGAAGATGACACTACTACAGTGGATTCGCTGCTTGCAAACATTGAATTTGTTATAGATCAGTCACCGCTGGAACAAGCTCAAGAACCAGCAAATAAAAACATAGCTGAAGTTATTGAAAAACTGGTTCCTGTTGTGAAGAAGAAGTCTTTCTCACTTGATGTAGAACATTTGATGAAGGAAACAGATGAAGGCTCGGAGGATGGTGAACACGTGACTAAGCAAAGGCAGTCATTTGTGGAAGATGAAGTTGTGATGGTTAAGAAGACAGTGGTGGTCTGTAAAGTTGAGTCTGAAATTTTAGTGGAAAATCCAGACGATGAAGGGAAGCATGCTGACAATGCCACAGTCCATTCCTTACTTAACAACATTGAATCTGTCATTGACGACGAACTACCAGAGCGTCCTCAGGAATTAGAAGATGCAAAGAAATCCGACGCTCTTGAGGAAGATTACCCTGTAGTGGTAAAAAAGAAACCGATTTCAGTTAATGTGGAACAGGCAATTGATTTTGACGTTAATGAGAACGAACAAGACATTGATCCAGTTGTGGAAACTGAGGTTGTTGTGGTAGAGAAGGAGACACGAGCAATTCTTGAGTCAGAGATTTTAGTTGATAATGAAGAAGCTAAAAAGGGCGATTCTGCCACGGTAGAGGACTTACTAGTGACTGTCGAAAAAATTATAGATGCTGAGCCCTCTAAGCGAACCCATGAATCGTTACAGGAAAAGGGTAAACCCGTTGCGGAAGATTCACCTATAGTGATAGATAAGAGACCGGCTCCATTCGACATGGATCAGATGATGGAAAAAGATGAGGAGACAAAAGAACAAGAGAAAATAGACCCGGTTTGTGAAACTGCACCTATCGTTGTTGAGAAGACAGCAGTTATAGTTGAATCAGAGATGTTGGTTGACAATGAGCAAAGTGAAGAAGACGATTCTACTCCTGTGGAGACCCTGCTAGTAAACATTGAATCTGTTGTAGATCACACTCTTTTGGAGACTGCTAAAGAATCATCTGAAGATGTTATTGAAGCCCTTGAAGAAGATTCGCCTGTGGTAATAGAGAAGAGACCTGCATCATTCTACATTGAGCATTCGCTTGAAGAAAATCATGAGAAGAAAGATGAAGATGAACGAGAACTTGTCTCTGAAATTGAAGTTGTCGTCGTTGAGAAAACACCAGTGGCACTTGAGTCAGATATGTTGGTCGACAATGAGGAAAGTAAGGAAGAAGATTCTACTCCTGTGGAGACCCTGCTTGTAAACATTGAATCTGTAGTGGATCACACTCTTTTGAAAAGTGCTAAAGAACCATCTAAAGATGTGGTTGAAGCCCTTGAAGAAGATTCGCCTGTGGCAATAGAGAAAAAACCTGCATCATTCTACATTGAGCATCCACTTGACGAAAATCACGTGAAGAAAGATGAAGATGAACGAGAACCTGTCTCTGAAATTGAAGTTGTCGTCGTTGAGAAAACACCGGTGGCACTTGAGTCAGTGATGTTGGTCGACAATGAGAAAAGTGAAGAAGACGATTCTACTCCTGTGGAGACCCTGCTTGTAAACATTGAATCTGTAGTGGATCACACTCTTTTGAAAGCTGCTAAAGAACCATCTGAAGATGTGGTTGAAGCCCTTGAAGAAGATTCCCCTGTCGTAATAGAGAAAAGACCTGCATCATTCTGCATTGAGCATCCACTTGAAGAAAATCATGAGAAGAAAGATGAAGATGAACGAGAACCTGTCTCTGAAATTGAAGTTGTCGTCGTTGAGAAAACACCAGTGGCACTTGAGTCAGATATGTTGGTCGACAATGAGGAAAGTAAGGAAGAAGATTCTACTCCTGTGGAGACCCTGCTTGTAAACATTGAATCTGTAGTGGATCACACTCTTTTGAAAAGTGCTAAAGAACCATCTAAAGATGTGGTTGAAGCCCTTGAAGAAGATTCGCCTGTGGTAATAGAGAAAAAACCTGCATCATTCTACATTGAGCATCCGCTTGACGAAAATCACGTGAAGAAAGATGAAGATGAACGAGAACCTGTCTCTGAAATTGAAGTTGTCGTCGTTGAGAAAACACCGGTGGCACTTGAGTCAGTGATG
Organism: Porites rus; assembly: GCA_964035705.1. NCBI lineage: Eukaryota > Metazoa > Cnidaria > Anthozoa > Scleractinia > Poritidae > Porites > Porites rus. Next base: position 45,984,169 of record OZ037996.1, on the reverse strand, counting down.
TTGGTCGACAATGAGCAAAGTGAAGAAGACGATTCTACTCCTGTGGAGACCCTGCTTGTAAACATAGAGTCTGTAGTGGATTACTCTCTTTTGAAAGATACTAAAGAACCATCTGAAGATGTGGTTGAAGCCCTTGAAGAAGATTCGCCTGTGGTAATAGAGAAGAGACCTGCATCTTTCTACATGGAGCATCCGCTAGATGAAGATCTCGAGAAGAAAGATGTGGATGAGAGAGAACCTGTCTCTGAAGCCGAGCTTGTTGTTGTTGAGAAAACACCAGTAGCACTTGAGTCAGTGATGTTGGTCGACAATGAGCTAAGTGAAGATGACGAGTCTACTCCAGTGGAGACCCTGCTTGTAAACATTGAATCTGTAGTGGATCACACTCTTTGGAAAGCTGCTAAAGAACCATCTGAAGATGTTGTTGAAGCCCTTGAAGAAGATTCGCCTGTGGTAATAGAGAAAAAACCTGCATCATTGCACATTGAGCATCCACTTGACGAAGATCTCGAGAAGAAAGATGAAGATGAACGAGAACCTGTCTCTGGATTTGAGGTTGTCGTCGTTGAGAAACCACCAGTGGCACTTGAGTCAGAGATGTTGGTCGAAAATGAAGAAACCAAAGAAGACGATTCCACCCCTGTAGAGACACTGCTTGTAAACATTGAATCTGTTGTAGATCACACTCTTTTGGAAGCTATTAAAATACCATCTGAAGTTGTTGTTGAGGCCATTGAAGAAGATTCGCCTGTGGTAATAGAGAAAAGACCCGCATCATTGCACATCGAGCATCCGCTTGACGAAGATCTCGAGAAGAAAGATGTAGATGAAAGAGAACCTGTCGCTGAAGCTGAGCTTGTCGTTGTTGAAAAAACACCAGTTGCACTCGAGTCAGATATGCTGGTCGACAATGAAGAAACCAAAGAAAAAGATTCTGCGTCGGTTGAAACTTTGCTTGAGAACATTAAATCTGTAATAGATAATACAACTCCAGATCAAACTGAGGAACCTGCAAGTGCCATCAAACCCGATGTTCTTGAAGAGGATGTACCCATAGTGATAGAGAAAAGGCCTATTTTACTTCACGTGGAAGAGATGCCTGACGAAATGAATGGTGAAGGTGACCCGAAGGCTCCAGTCACAGAAGGTGAGCTTGTTGTGGTGAATAAGACGCCAGCGATAGTGGAGTTAGGAACTTTAGTTGAAAAGGAAGGTACCGAAGGAGTGGAAGATGATAACGCTACTGTTGAATCATTACTTGTAAATGTTGAGTCCGTAATCGATTACCAGTTACCAAAAGAAGGTCGTGAACGTGCAGATGAGATGAAAACCGAGGCGCTGCAAGAAGATGAACCAGTTGTGATCGAAAGAAGTCCCGTTTCACTTCACGTAAATCAACTGCTTGATCAAGACGATAACCAAAAAGAACACGATAACAGCGAGACTGTAGAAGGTGAACACGAACTTCCCAAATCGAGGGAACTGGTCTCGGAAGCTAAATTGGTGGTAATAAATAGAACACCAGCATCGCTTGAAAGTGAGATATTAATTGAACTGGAAAGTCCGGAAAAAGACCACGCTACAGTGGAGTCCCTACTCGTGAACATTGAATCTGTAATCGACGACACATCCCCAGAACAACCAAAAGAAGAAGATGATACGCAGCCATCAGAGTCAAAAGAGCCAATTGAGGAAACTGTACCTCGTGCAGTCGAAAAAAGAAAGAGGGATTCGTCTGAAATGGAGGAGCTGTTTGTTGCGCAAAATCCAGAGGAGTCTACAGAGAAAGAAGGTCCCTCACAAGATGAATCTTCAAATCTTGTAGATGAAGTTGTCATAAATGTTGTTGAAAAGAAACGCGTTTGTCACGAGCAGCCCAGCGAGACCCTAGAAAATCAATCTTCTGTTTCAGAGGAGTCAACGTCTGTTATAGTTTTAGACATCCCTCTTGTAGAGAAAACGGAGGTTGTTAAGGAAAGTGTTCAAGAGACTGTTCCTCCCGCCATGGAGAGAAAGGCCGCTGAGTCCGAAGAGGAACTACTTCAGAGAACTGACGAAGACGAGCCAACAGAGCCGGAATGCCGTGAAACGGCAATTTTAGATGACCTTGAAGGAGAAACGTTGAAGTCAACTTCGTACACAAAACTTTTTGATAAAGACGAAGGCAGCGACGACGAGCTTTTACGTCAAGTTCTCAGCAGGAAGAGACTGTCGGCACCGGAAATACTCCCCGAGAAAGAGAAGGATGGTTCCGCGCCCTTGGCACCATCAGAGAGTGGAATACTTGACTCTAAGGAACATGTTCCCACTGCTCATCTATCCCATACAAGAGAAGCGATGCCTATGAGCGCACTAGCAAAGGCAGATAACTCTGAAAAAGTTAAGGATGCTGAAGAGCAGGCAGCTAAGGGATTGTTAGAGGCTGACGATGAAGATCAAATTGATGGTAAGAGAAATAGATTGGGAAAGAAAGGTCTTGCTTCTCCTCAGTGTAAGTGCTGTTCACTGATGTAGTGCACTCATAAAATAGGCTGCTGCGGAGGCATGTTACAGCCCTTCGTGGGAGATGGTAGCATTCTAGTTTGAAGAAAACTGCAGACATTGCGAAGAGACTCATTAGAAATGGACAGAAAATGTAAATTGTGACTATTTTAATAATGATGAACGTGAACCCGGTTACGCTGACAATCTATTTTGATGAACAAATTATTGAACCATGTTAGAAGTGGAAATTATACACATTTTTGCTGTTGTTTCAAATTATTACTATAGGCCATAAAAGGTCAAACTGACTTTCATAAAGAATTACGTTAAACGCTGGTCTTAGTATTTCGTTGTATCAAAATTGGTAAACGAAAGTGAGAACTGTTTTTTTGGGACATTTGGGGTCTTCGATGGCCTCAGACTTCGTATGTTTCAGCCACTGTTTTCTCGCACATAGTGTGCATCACCGATAAAACGGAAGAGCGATGGCTTCAGACAAATGCCGTAACGATCGTTCCTGTGTAACGAACTGTAGATACCGCTTGTAGATAGAGGAAGGGGTGTTGTTTTTTTCATGGATAATGTATCGTTTTAAATTGAGTTATTATCAAAGGGGGCACACCTGGTGAAATTAAATTAAAAGAGTTGTCAGCATCGCATAAAGAGGTAAGAAAAACGATTACAAAATTAGGTCAGGCCGCCATCAACTGAAAATGAGTACTACCTCCAATTCAGTTGTCGAGTGCTTTTTCTGTCACGTTAGGGGTAATCCTGGCGCCTGGTCATTGTATTTTTTAACTATTTTCATCAATAACGACATACGACCTTGAAGAAAAAAGTTTATTACTTACTGTGTCACGGCAATGACACAAGTAAAAGATTGAACGCTGGAAATCACTTTTGGTGCCGACCTGACGAAATATTTTCAAAAGTTTAGCTTTGCTGAATTTTATGTATTTTGTACAGTGTTAGTTGCTTATTTTTACATTTCAGTACTTGCTGATGAGTGCAACCGGTAACAAAATATGTTTTTGTTTATTATTGTTACTATTATTTATGCAGGGTTACATAATTATTGGGTGTTACTTTTATAAAAGTTTTAGATTCATCCAAAGCTGTTTTAAAATGCGCATGTAGCATTATGATGAAAGGAGCCCATAATCCGGAGCAGACATTTTTCTTGTATTTCTGTGGTAGGTTTTTCAGAGACTAGTTTATTTTTAGATCGGATCTAGCCCATCGCGTATGTTCCCACAAACTATGCAGCTTTAGGTACTTAAATGAAATTTTGGCAATTCTTTTTTTTTTTCGTTCTTCCCTTTTTTATTTTTTCATATTTCCTACTTCGGGGTGGACACTTACGGAGGGGAGGTCCATTTTTACAGGCAATGCTTTCTAAAAATAGATTGGTCCTTGAAAAGGACGTGACATAGTCGAACTTGATAGCTCCTATTTATGGACTCCTGTTAAAGGGAAATCAAGGCAGTGAGGATATGAGTACCAAACACTTGAAGCTGAAATCGTGAAAAAGTAAGAGAAATAAACAATTATTTACTGAATTGACAATTGTATCATTTTGATTTCCTGGAGGCAACTGAGATGTTTACCGAGTGAGAACTTGCAGGTGTTGTGTGTGAGAACACTTAAAACAAAAACTCGGGCACAAACAACAAACTCAATCTGGTAGGCTCTACGTTTGGACTGTTGGCTTCTGTGGACCGTCCGGTCAGCGGGAGAAGGCAGCATTTAGGTTTGCGGCAGCTTAGTGGTTCACAGTGAAGGTGAATATGAGTTTACTGAAGCAGACGAAAAGTAGGAGATCAAAGGCTACTGCCTGTTGGCAAGGTTATGTCTTAAGATAACGCGATTGGTCTTAAATCAGTGAATTGTCCATCAAATATCTTTATAAGGTGCTCAAACAGTTTCAATGTCACCTGCTAAGAACACCATTGGACGGCTGAATGAGAGACTGCTGGGGCCAGTTGCGTAAAAAGCAACGCAAGACCTCTCTCTTTTGCTGCCGAGGCCTCTTTGTATCGAAGAGAGGCTGGGGAGAGGGAAAAAGAAGGCGCGCTGTTTAATGCTATTTTTACTGGGGCGTCTGCTTAGAGACACCTAACTGTCACCGTCTGGCGTTGAAATAAAGAGTTTTTAACCCAGATGAATAATGTCAGACTAGTCAACGTAAACCCTCGACGTTACGATTTATGCAACTTGCCCCTGACTGTTATTTCGCGTACCCTTCTACATTTTGGTTTTTATGGAACAGCGATCACTATGTTGAAACTGAGATTGACAGTCATACTGTTCAGGATGTAAATGAGAAAAATTGTTACTTGGCAAGTTTCGATGAGGTGCCATTCGAGACGATGTATGATACAGAGGCGAACAAAACGCGGTCAGTATGCAGCTGCTTTCGAATTGAAAAAGTCTGGTCAAGAAAAGTCATAATCGCATTGTTTAAAGTTGTACAGGCTTAAAAAGTGATGAGTTTTATTTGGGTCTCCAATGTTTGCAAGACAGAATGGCTTTTTTATTACAGCCAAAATGTTTTTCTTTTTAGAAAGAAGTAAATTACTTAAATAAGACGTTAATCAAATCTTTCCTGCCCTTTTTTACACTTTAATTAAACAAATGGCCACCGTTTCGGTCGATAAATTCGTTACAAGGTGTTTTCTGGTTACAATATTTACACAGGTCCCAATTTTCCTCTTGCGCCTGTAATATCAAATTAAGTATCAATCAGAATTGGACGCGGCCTGCCAAAACAATATGGAAAGTATAATAATGTATATTGATTTATGTCAAGAGCGTATGGCCCCTTTTGTTACGTCAGGTCTGTCGGAAATTCCCAATTTTAAGTTTAATTGTCACTTTTACCCATGATGCGGTATTTTCCAATGTGTAATTTAATCTGCACAAAAAAGGGCAAAGACAAAACAATAGGACTCCATATTCATTCTACAATGAAAAGACGAGAAAATACAACGCGTCCAGCATAGAAAAAGAGCGCGTAGACTGGTTTTGTTTTCAAAATTTAATACGCCGTTAAGATAGTGCACGTTAAAATGCAGTGTTGTTTCGGATAACGCAGAGCAGTTTTAAATGTATTTTGCAGCACTTTTCCACCCTTTTTTCCTTACCATTGCTCTCTGTGATTTGTCGACGTTCAACGAACGATACCTACCAGGTCACGTATTGGTAACAATATTCAATAAGGATTGGTTGGGATGCCTTCAAGCTTGCAACAATGAGCCAAGATGTATCTCGTACAACTACTTCAAAGAAAACAAGACTTGTGAGATAAACTCTAATGGGATAAAAGATCAATGTGAGAGCAAGTGGACGGTTTGCTCAAGAGGATGGATATTTCACCAGATAAGGGTTAGTGTTATAAAACAGTTCTCAGTGGAAATAGTTTTTAAATAGTTCATGTAACGTAATGGAAGCCAAGTTGAATCTTCAACTTAGACTAACTACAACCAACCCTAACAGAAACAAATAATTCCCAGCAGGTTCTAACACAGAGAATAAAAAACAAACAAGTTCTCATAAATGCAATGTTAGTGCCTTCGTCTGAATTGTAACGAAATACAGGATGCAACTGCATTGAATCTCACAGTCATCAATAGCCAATAGAAAGATCGAGCGTGTTTTACTTAGGTTAATCGAGCCTATACATTCCTCTTCTGACAAAATAATTGAAATGGTTAATAACTCCACTCAGCTTCATTTGACAAAAAAGTCAAATTTTGCATTGGATATTACTACGATCTGCTTCAAGGATAAAAACCTTCAACGTTGTTCCAAAAATGTCCAGTAATAACCAGTTGTGATTCTACTGACATATTGTTATAACCTCAAAATAATCCTGTTGTATAAATCCGAATGAATGTCTCAATTATATATTTATATTTTTGGCTTTTAACTATTAAGACATGAAATATGCAATAAACGTAATTTTCACACCATGGATGTAAGCTGCGCCAAAAGAAATGAAACGAGACTAGAACAGCAAATTCTTACACCCAATAAGTTCGGCCGTTTAAAAGCTACCGGCAGCAACTACAATTCGCCGAATAATGCTTATTTTATGAATGCGAAAAAAGTCATGTCGCATTATATCATAGTTTTATAACACGCACAAAACTGGCTCATACGACTTATAAATGCGGATAAGAGAATGTCAAGTCAATTTCGTAAAATCCGTTTTGAATTTGCGGAATATTTCCAGAATTTAGCAATTGTTACGAGTGGACAATCTGGCTAGGTTAGCAGTACCTGTGACTAACAAAAACCAGTGTAAATATTTACTTTTAAAAGGAAATTTTATGAAGGTTTGAAAAATGTTTATTCAGCAGCGATATTAAAAACAATTTTGTTGGTTTCCTTGGAAACCCGCGTACGAAAAACGAAGAATAACAAGAATCTTTCATGCTGAAAAGAAGAAGAATTTTTTTTATCGATTTTGTTGTCATCGAAATCTGGTACATTCTCTTTTGTCGTCTCTTACATTTAGTAACAAGCCTTTAATACAAAATGGTCTGTTGATAAATTGATAAAACTAAAGAATATTACAGGAAGTAAGAAATTATAGAGATGATTTTCACATTGTCAAGATTAAAGAGATAATTAATTTCTCATTTTCCCCTTTCAGCCTACACCAGGGCCGAAACCAGGTAAATATGATTGTCAAATATCATCTTGACTATTACATAAGTTCGACGGATAGTTTCCTCCTGCTGAATACTGAGCATTAGAACAAGGGGATATTGTCGTAAAAGAACCAAAAGGTCCTCAAAACAATTTGATTTCTAACTTTTGATCATTAAGTGGCTCCTGTTTTTGGCCACAGTTCAATCTTGGACATCCTGTCTGCAGAACGCTTCTTTCGCTTGCTCAATTTTTTGTGTACTCGAGATCGAGTTAAGTCTTTATCGAGCATGCGCTGCATGTGGTTGGGGTATGTTTAAAAGCCGTGCGCTTGGCACAGTGGGCTCGGCTATGACCGTCGGTTTATTAATTCACGAATGCTTGCACTGGAATAATCCTGTTTGACGAGAGGAAACAAGATTGACTAGTCCAGAAATTGGGCTGCGGCCACTCGATTCAAGTAGAGCTTCCTTTCTCCTCAAGAAGACAAATGGAGGCCGTGATCGCTGCAGGGTGAAGCTTGGACAGAATAAAATGGGAAAACAAACGAAATCAAGCTATAGCCTCACGAAGAAGGCCAAAGCAAGCCGTTTTCCCATTCATGATTTGGAGGTCTCCAAGATTGCAGCTTCTAAAACGTTGGCAATTATTTTTGTTCTCCAGTCTGCGCCATTTGAAGGCTTTTGAGGAGGGGGCTTAATGTCATACTAGTGGACTTACGATATTCTGCTCAATATATAAAAGTGCCTGGAGGGAGCAAATACAGAACATTTACTCTGTAAAGTATTTCCGAAATCTCTCTCCTTCGTCTTCTTCAACTAACATCAGAATTGGTAGTCAAGGCCAATTCCTTAGACACTCAATGTGCGTACTCTGTAGAAACTAACTCCTAAAATTGTATTCCGTCAAATTATCAATATGAGCGTTGCGTCTGACATCATGCCCTCACTTCACGCCCAAAAAGGTTTTAAAATCAAAACGTGATAAGATTTTGGGGAACTAGATCTAAGCTATTGGAAAGCATGGTACACACATAAATTTCATATAGTTTGTTATTAATGTCGAGAGGATCATTATTTTCCCTTCTTTTAAAGAATTAGGAGATGATGCAAGCAATCCCGCGGAATCGTGCAAAGAAATATTTTCTACAAGAAGGTAATGACGATGATGGAAGCCATAGCTCTAGATCAAAAGACGATCTTCATCAACAACTGATGTTGATTGCCTCGTACGCTGAGTCACTCGGCACCTAGTAAAGTACTAAACCTAGTCGTTTCAGGGAAATTCTCATAATGCCAATTGAACTGAGTAGGCTGTGATTATGCCCTCCCTAAATATCATCTCTTTACTAATATGTCTTTGTGTCAAAATAATGATAATAATAGAGAAACCTTGATCGCAGGTAAATTGAAAGGAACAAGGGCTACAATGGCTTAAGTCTCCATAGTCTCCATCTTTTAGGCCGGATGGTCACGCCCGAATCGTCTCCATTCGGGAGATCGGGAAGATCTCGTGGAAACATCCCTGATACGTTTCAGAATGATTCGGACGATCGCAATCGCCTGGAGAGTACAGAAATCTCTACATAGGAGCATAGTATCGAGGCGATCAAGAAAATGGTTATTCGGAGACGAGGTTTAATACCTATCTACCTGGATGGAGTCCAAAGGCTTGGAATATATTGTTTTGTTATTCCTCACCCTTGCCCTGCCCCAAATGATACTAAAACAATTGGAAGAATGACATGTCATTGTTTGCTGCGACCAATTAGGAGAGAAAAAGTCATACAAGATTAACTCGATTAACTGACTACCCGTAATTAATATGGTTCATTACTCGCTCTTGATCCTGAAGGAGAGTATATATTTCAGCTTCAGGTAGTCTGTAGCTGGCTGCTTGTTGGAATAAGTCACGTTATTTTTCCCATTACCATTGTTTAGTTTTCTTTAACATTTCCCGACACAGGAATGTTTCCAGCGGCACCTACTATATTAAAGTAACCAACTATAGTACTATTCCTGTGTATTGCCGAATGGAAAAAACAGTCGAGTGTGGAGAGGGAGGCTGGACACTAGCTATGAAGATAGATGGACACAAGGTACATGAAGATGACGCGTTCTCAGAGTCCACTGGGCTCCCCTATTCCACCATTAACACATCTAAAAGTACAAACATAAGGCTAAAATGAGACAATCTCTTTTACTGGAGAATAGGTCATTTGCACGATAGCGTCATTTTACTACTACGGCCAGAATTCTTTTCGTTTTTCCTTTCATATTTAAATTTTGTAATCCCAAGAAGGTTTGAATAACAAAAGCCCTAATTTGCACAAGAAAGCAAAACCCTGAAGGATTCTGGTCGTAGTAGTAAAATGATGTCATCGTGCAAATGGCCTATTGAAGAGAGGGTAAATGTCTTTTTTTATGAGATGAGCAAGTTTAAAACTGTCTTTGGTTAATTCACTACTGAACTCCCTCTTGAATACTACCAAAGCAGAGATAGCAAGACCAAAAATAATCTTAAGCATATCTAAACATCTTTAGACTGACAAAATACTTCTTTAAATCTAAAAATTCTAATACATAGATTTAGCCAGGACTAAAAGCGAAGCTATCGATAATATTTATAGCTTGCTCAAATAAAATATAAAACCGTGTAATGCTAAGCGATGAAGGCAACTAGAATGGTGAAAAAACAACAATAGGTCTAATTAGCAAAAAAGAAACTTTGTACGTGCAGCACACTTCTTTTGTACATTTCTTTGCCGTTGTTTTGCACGACTACAACGTGAAACTTCCTAGTTACACGTTTTATGGAGGAAATGTCGTACGTCTTAGCTTGCTCACTTTTTTTTACTGCCGCTCATTTTCACCTTAGTGGCCGCTACGAAAATGTCTCCTTTGTTTTTATATCTCTCTGTAGTTCTCTTTCGCTCTTTTTCTCGTTGAACTTCGCTGGCCTGTCGCCTACTTTATCTTTTTCTCTGTCTTTCTATTTCTCTACATTCAAAATTTGTGCACATGAAAATTAATCTAAGCTTAATACTTTAGACAACACAGGTACAGAAACAATTTCTGCTTTCCGTTTTCGTCTTTATTGACTTTTTAGTTGTCTCTGCTTACCAAGCAAGACGCGGGTGACTATGCGATTTCCCGCCGAAAAAACCTCGAGTTGCATTTGGGTTGCCTACCTGTTGATTGAATTATTTACATTGGTATGCCTGTGGTGCGGACGGACGGTCGGTCGGTCGTGCGTACGGTCACGTGATTGCAAAAATTTCTCGGATGGGTAGATTACGACATTTTCTTAGGTCCGCTATGAGGCCCTCATGGTCTTTCTTAAACTGGGACACCTTCCCATTACATTGACGCAATTAGTTCATGAGTCAGGGTGCCACATTTACTAGACACGTTCTAGTTTATACAATTTTTGTTTTGTTACAATCGTTACGATCGCAAAAATAGAATAACTAAAAAAAGATGTCGCAGCGGTTCATATCATGGAAACAACTCTTCAACGATTGGACTTATCGTGGCTATCATTGAGATTGCCACGACTGACATTCCTGGTTCCATATAATCCCTACATCGACCGTATTTTTTTTCCAACAGTCATACCGATGAATTGGAAACCAGAATTAACTAACACAAACTTGTTGCTTCACAGACAACCTTCAGATACGACTCCTCACTGTGGAAAACGACAGATTCCTACAATGAAAATCAGGGAAAAGATCTCACTAAATCGGTAATATCAAATTAAAAGGAACCCCCAGGGAGCCTGCTCGTAGGCTACGTGGGATTAGGTTAAATGTGCGCTTTCAAAAATACGTTGATTGGCAACCATTCAGATGAGGCGGAAAAAAGCAATCATTATAACAATGAATAAATAATAAGAAGTGAAGAAGACTTCAAAATACAAAGGCTTGTGAAAAAAGGGACAATCTTGAAGATGCCGAATCGCTTTTCCAGCTCGACTGGCCCACAAGTGGGCTGGGAAAGCCGGGCAGGGAGGAGGGCATAGAGAGGTTTACGGTGAAGTCGATTAATACTCTTACGACTTGATATAAGGTTGCAAATCTATGAACAGCTGTAGATGTAGTGTCATAGTTGTATACTTGAACCTAAGAAAAGAGATTAATGGTGTATGATAACAAGAAAAGCATTAAGTGTGCGATGCTTAACACTAACTCGGTCGATTAATAACTGAACTTAACCTTAGAAAAAAACCCGAAAAGATTGAGCCCAAAAACAAGAGTTCAATCTTTGAAGAGATATTTCCTTACGATTTGCAGATGAAAGTTGAAATTGTAAATTCCAGGAAAGAAGTTCATTAATACTCTTTTTTGTAGTTTCTCGCAAGCTCACTGTCGTCAAGGGACATATTTTTTGGTTAGTTTCTTTAGTCCAGGTGTAATTAAACAATTGGTATCGAAAAAATATTGAATGATTGCTAACAATTACGACTTAATTAGGCCTAGGCTAAACGTCGAACTTTTCATGAGACGAACTAAACTGTAATTTAGGTCGACCTAAAGTAAGTTTCCGTCTGAAGCGGATAGAACGTCTAAACATCGTCTCCGGGACAAACGTCGATCTTCACTTGCGACGAACTAAACTCAATAAATTAAAAATTTGTGGGCATGAAAATGTATATTTAGCCTAGTTTGGAAGAGAATTTATTAAATTCAATTTGCTTTTTGATCTGATTTAGTTGATTGGTTCGACGCGTCCAAAGTTCGACGTCTGACCCAACAGATGATTAATTTAGGTCGACCCAAATTAGAGTTTAGTTCGTCTCATGAAAAGTTCGACGATTGGCTTATAGGCCTTAGCAGCTTGTTATACAAAACTAGTTCTAGAGATGAAGTCAAGGGAGAACGAGCTCTTCTTCTCAGGCTCTTGATATATATCCTAACTACAGTGAGTAGTAGGACATCCTGTTCGAACTCTGATTTCATAACACAGCTCATAAAAAGAGAAGAGGCTATAAACGACTTAAATTGTGTTACTTGCTTTTTCTTCCCATAGGAAACAAAACTCGATGTCTTCAATTCTATCACCTTAACAGAGGGCTTCTGTGTGGGAATGCAAGTAAACGGTGATACAAAATGGCTTAAGTTAAACTGGCAAGGAGTAACCCCGACGTCTGTCTTTTTAGAATCACGATTAAGCCCAGTCAGTATTGATACCTCGAAATGGAAATCTTTATTAACCGGATCTTACTTACAGGTAAGTTTACTGAAAAACGAAATGCAGGAACAAATCCAGGCTAACTCATCTGCCAAATATTTTTGTACATCATTTCAAACAGAAGCATACTACGTAACCCTATATAAACGTTTGTACTTTTTAATGAAATTTTAAATAGATGGCATTCTTCTTTTTTCATCTCAGGGTACAAAAGTGGGGTATAATGTTCACAACGGTTGTAGAAATGGGCCAAGAGCCCGAATAGGAATAGTCTCCGAGCAAAGAGATTGTAACCAGACGGTGGTGTCCAGGATAGGGTTTGGAACCGATGGAGACGCTGGAGGAATGGACACCAATAACACTTGTGGAAACGAGGCTGTTGATGCCCATGGCAATGTAACATCGATAAAAGCGTTTTGCTATATCTTTATAAAGTAGAATTCATTTGGGTGTTACTTAGGTTATATTTTATGAGAAAGAGAGCACGTGCAAACCAGGATAACACGTAGAAGACCACTTCAAAAGATTAACTTGTAGTTTTTTGTAGGGCATTCATTTAAAAAATCCTTGAAACAAGCAGCTTGAGATAATTGTAACCACAAAGGAACAGTTAGTCTCGACCCACTATCGGCCGATATGTTGTCATTTAAGTAAGGACGGCCCACGATAAATGTCGATTAAATTTGTCCCCGTTAAAGGTATAACCTTTGTTTTTGGGTCATACTGTAGAAAGAATGTTGTTAGTCTATTGTGTGCGCTTTCGTGATAAATGTGATGTTTACTCTAACCAGCATTAAGACACTAGTGTTACTTGTTAGTTACAGAGTTTATATATCGTTTAGATTTGTCTTACGAATATCAATACATGAACAAGAAAACTGTATTAATTAATTGACCTCCAAGGAAATCTGGAAAATTTTTTATGTGGATATTGAGGCTTACAACTGGTAAAGGGTTAATTTGAGCGTCACTAAGCGTTGTCTTTATCGGCTATCTTACTTCAAATAGCCAGTACCTGCGAGGATAAGAGAAATTTTAGTTAATTAGAGGAAAGAATAGTTAGGTCCAATAACCAGTGTTGTAGTAAAAAAAGAGCCAAATCAGTTTGAAACAATTTTTAATAAAGCGGACAGCAATCTCCTGTCTACCAAACTGGTCTGTTCTCTCGTGAGGGCACAGCCGCGGGTTGAGAATTCATACTGCCACCAAACTTTGTAGATGTTTAAACGCGAGATAAATAAATTATCAAGTAATCTAATTGACAAAACCTTTTTATTGATTGCCGTTAAACCTGCTTAATCATGACATGCACAGAACTATGTCATATGAAGCATCACGGGTTGTAGGCTGGCTTATTTGAAACAGAAAAACTCAAAAGAAATAAAGTGAACCTGATCCCGAAGCAAGCCAAAGTGAGCCAAACATAGAAAATCCATGTAAGATTGGCTGAGATATAGATGGAGATTTTACTGCAGATCATAACAACAGCTTTAGACAAATATGGTGGTGTTCTTTCGTCGGTTTCTCCTCGTTGTAAGGAGAACCTTTTCCAACTCACGGGAGACATAAAACGAATAAAAACGGGATATTCGATCGTTTGTTTGATTAGGGCTGACATTTCAGTGATTTCAGTAGTATCGCTTGCAAAGCAACCGCATTTTTCGGGGAACAAGCGGTCATTAATTCCCACCTAAGCAGTGGTCATTTTTGAACCAGAGAAAAGTGGGAACTGGGAAGAGTTGGAAATTGGGGAGGGGTGGAATAACTTTCCGCCCCCTTTGTTTAGTCTTGAAAATCCCGCGTGTGCGAACTGCAATGATAATGCATCCCCAAAGAACACCTACACCTGCAGGATATAGCTTGTATCGCAGGCTCACTGCGGTTGAGTTTATTGATTCTCGTACCTGCTAACGGGTGGCGTAATTTCGCTTCAACAGAGTCACAACCAAAAATAACAAAACACACCATGCAGGGAGTTGCTCTCAGTAAAGCGAAAAGATTTTCTCTGGGTGGTGTCGCTGGATTTTAAAGATTTTTGCAGGAGCCTTAGGAAAAGAGAAAATAAGATTGCTTGGTTTCAAGAAGCGCGCCCTCTGGAGAACTTGCGCTGGTTTTGTTTTGCTTTATTTTGCTTAATTTCACGCTAATTTGACCGTGGATTTAAGCTACTTGGTGACTACGCACTCTCGAGGCGTTTCCATACCTCAGAGCATTTTGGAGTAGATATCTGCAGCCCACCGACAGAGCGACAATTGAACTTGAAACACTAGTTGCTTTACGTGACACTTATGTACTTTACCAGGTATATGTTCATGGAAAAATGGCTTCGAGAAACAAGACTCTTCGTTGATGGATTGTTCAAATATACAACGGATTCGCCATATTAACTGGCTGCACCGCGAGAGCACTTGCTTGTAAAAGCCGGCAAACTGTACACGCTTTCTCCTAACCTTATTTTGACGAAAGTTTTGTCGGTCACAACTGTGCTCATTTGGAAGAAAATTAGACCTATTGTTGTCTAATTGAATCAACAGCAAACAAACGGGCGGGAACGTTTTATACAGAGGACAGCAGAATTTGTCAATTCAAGATTCTTTCCTGGTAAAATCTTAAAAGATTGTTGATCTAGTAATTCTTTTAACAAGGCTTGAAAAAGACTATTTGCAAGGCCAGGAAAAGCTGAATGGTTTTAAGTATTCGCTTGTTTATTGTTCAACCTATCCCACAATTCTTTATGGGTTTCTATGGGAGCAGCTCTGCAGACTCTGGGCTTAGCGGAAGTCGCGAGTGAGGTTGCTTGTTGCGCAGGCTCAGCAGCGTTCAGCTTATTTTGCAAGAAAAAGTTTGGCGGCACACGATCGAGGCTTTTCTTTACCGTGTTTTTACTAATGAGTTCAATTCTTTGTCTCGTTATGCTTACTCCAAACATGCGGACAAATCTTGATAAGATACCGTTACTGTGCACAAAACTTGCGCCCAAACGGGTTTGTGATAATCTGGTGGGATATGGAGCCGTTTACCGAGTTTCCTTCGCGATGTCTGCGTTCTTTCTGCTCTTTTCACTACTAACGTACAATGTACATTCAACAAAACAGTTTCGAGCAAGACTTCACAACGGATTCTGGTACATCAAGCTTTCACTTCTGGTTTTAATAATGGGTGTTGTATTTTACCTACCAAACCCTGGGCTTTTCGCTAAGATATGGATGTACATTGGCTTGACAGGCGGATTTATGTTTATATTGATTCAAGTGATTCTGGTGATCGACTTTGGACATTCATGGAGTGTTTCGTGGGCGGAGAAAATGGATACGCTCGACACGAAGTGTTGGTACTTTTCGCTGGCGTTTTCTACAGCTTTAGTGTATTCAATTTCCATCACAGCTGCCGTTATGTTCTATCTGTTTTTCACAAACCCAGACGACATATCACAGTGTAAAGCTAACACATTTTACATAAGTTTTAATGTTGGTCACTGTGCATTAGCTACTATCATCTCCGTACTTCCAAGAGTCCAGCAAGAAACAACGGGAGCAGGCCTCCTACAATCTTCAGTTATTACGATATACACCATGTATCTTACATGGAATACTCTTTCGTCTCAGCCAGACTCAAAGTGTAACCCGCTGGGGGCGGTTATACTAGAATACGATAAAGTTTCTGGTGTGAACGGTGAAGCTATATTTGGTACACTTTTAATGTTTGCATTGCTGGCATTTGCGTGTACCGTCCGCCCAAGCACGTCTCAGCTTGGGAAACTAGGGCTGTCATTATCTGATAATCCTGAGTATTTGCGAAAAAGCGCTCAAATAAACTCTAAACGCCGCAAAGAGGACAAAACACCTAAAGAAGACGGTAAGGAGACAGACGAGCTGGCAAGCGAAGACGTCGCATATAGCTACTCATTTTTTCATTTTGTACTTTTTCTTGCTTCGTTACATGTAATGATGGTAATGACTAATTGGCATAGCCCAGACGAGAATGTTGATTTTAAGAAAATGATAAAGAACTGGGCGGCAGTCTGGGTACAAATGGCTTCAAGTTATATTTGCTGTCTAGTGTATATATGGACACTTGTAGCACCGTTAATACGAAGTACATGGGGCCATTATTTGGGACTCGAAATAGAACCCATGAGGCATCCAAGTGCAAGACGAACCAGCGCGGCGCAGTTAAAGGAAGATTTTGAAAAAGCTAGAAAGATTTTGAAAAAGGCTGAAACTAGAGTTGACAGGACTAAATGTAGACAAAGTGTTGAGAATGAGACCAAAGCGAGGAAGAGTAGTTCACCAGAAACGGCAACAAATTCTCGAAAAAAAGAAAATACTGAAACACACACTACCGAGTCTACAGCAAAGGCGTTAGATCAAAACAGAACTGATGCTGAAAATATCAGCGATGATTATAAACAAAAGAGAGAAACTGGCCAGCAAGATTTTCCAATCTGTGAGAAGCCGGTTGAAAGATTAAAGGATAAGATTGAGGAAACATCGACTTCGGTAAGCGATACATGTTCGCCTTCGCCTAAAATTGACATTCGTAATCGTAAGGGTTATCATTCTTTGGACAGGAGTTCGGAAGAATATGTGAAAGAACTCGGGCCTTCACAACAAGTAAGAATACGCATCGATCATCCATTTGAAAAAATAACACAAGAAAGCGAGGTAAATAACAGTGTAAAAGAACCTGAAGTTTCCAAAGAAATTCTTAGACTACAAGAGAGAATTCTCAGATTTCAAGCGAAAATCGTCAGAATACAGCATAAGATTTTATCAATACAAGAAACGGGCGAAGATGATTTCGCAAGACCAGAATCAAGAACAAAGCGAGGATAACAACACATTTAGCAAAATAAAATATAGGTGTTACAGGGGAAACCCGTTGCTTCAGTGTCTTTCATAAAAAGAACAAAAATCAAACAGCGCCACTACTCACTAGCTTTAATTTGCCAGCAAACTCATATGTATAGAGGCTGTTATTCGCATCAACGTAAGTCCAGTAGTTACTCAAGATACAGCCTAAAGCACACAGATTGTTCTCGTCGCTTTTGCAGTTTCACCTCATATTCAGGGGCACCCAACGACAATTTTGGAAAATATCTGTTCGGAAGACGATCTGACATCTAGAATTTTCGGAACATTTGTTGTAAAATTTCTTTCTTGCCTGCCTCTCCTAAGATTTTCGAACATCTAAAAACTACTATAAATGTCCATTTTTAACGGATTTTTACCGTTAAAACGTCACCTAGAATTTTCGGGAGCCTTTTTTTTGGCTGAAATTTTCGAAAAGGTAAGTTTTGATCCCTATGATTTTCGGATCACTAGACTTTCAGCTAGGAAATCCGAACAGATGAAAAATTTTTAGGGGATAAAAATATGCCTATATCTACTGTTTAAATACTAAAATAAGTTTAACAATGCTATGTTTAAGTGGTTTTTAACTATATTCTCGTTGGGTGCCCCGGCATATTCAGGTCCTTTGTCGCCATTTCATCTGTCTTATGTCGCTATACACATAATTGTCGTTTATTAGAGTGGTATTCAACTGGATGTCGCATATAATGCCAAAATCCGGCTTATTTCATTGTTAACTAACGCTGAACGCGCCAGTCAAATCTCAAACAGCCGGTAATTTGATTTAATTTTGAAAATGGAATCCGACAAATTGACGTGTAGATGGAAACCGCTCTACGAGCTTTCATTGAGCATCCAAGTTTTAGAGAGAAGGCGAAGGTTGAAGAGAAAACCTGGCAGTTCTTTGGCATCGCCGGCATTTTCTTGTTGCTCTAAATATTGTTATCATTTGTAACTAACTTTATACTTTTGTATTGTAAACAACGAACGTTTTTATAAAGATTTGTATCAAAATAATTTTAATATATTCATAACTATGCATTCGCTAAGGCTATGTACCAAAAAATAAATAAAGTTGAAACTTTGGCTTCACTCAACTGTGTCCCGGATCTTTTGTTGAATGAAAAGATCTTTCTAAGGTATTGTTATTAGTTAATAGATTGCACTCGCTATAATCCAGATCAGTTTTTCACAATTTATCAACTGGTCGACGTATTTCGTCCCTTCTTCACGCCGGTAGCGACAATGTATTGACATGAAGTCATTTTCTCCCAAAAGATAACAAGGCAAAACGAAAACTGACAGCCCCCAATAAAAAACTTCTGTACCCCTCAGATTTCGAGTTCACTTGACTACAATTAAATTTCAGTTTCTTGTAAAAAAAGTATCTACCACGATGTCATTAGACCACGCAAACTCTCGCTTTGGTGACAAGAAGGATATAGTCTCTGGCCGGACGGAGAGGAACATCGGATTCTTCTTTCCACACATTTAACGCGATTTTAATATCGGCAGTTATTATATGGCTACAATAGTACGCGCTCTGATTGGCTGCTAAGCGAGCAAGATTTTTTTGTAAAGCCTACCGGGCATTATGAAAATTTTTCTCGGCGAGACGGCACTTTTGAGATATGAGTAAAAGCTACGAGAGCGAGGGCGAAAAAATCCAAAAAATCCCGACAAAATATAACTTTATAAAACATATCTTTTCAATAACTGAAAGAAAAATATTCAGAATATTAGCAACCGGTAATTCTTTAGTAAAAGCGACGAAGAGCCACAGCGAGTTTTATTATCCAGAGGAGGAAGAACAGCGCTAAAAAAGCCATTTATTATAATAAATAACTCGTTAACCTCGTCTATTCGGTCATTACAGGGAAATCTCAGACCTCGGCCAGCTCGGTCAACTCATCAAAGCCTCGGTCTGAGATTTCTCTGCAATGACCTCACTCTCGGGTAATAAGTGGTATGTATTTTCGCAACTAAACGCTAACTCTTGAGAACTAGGTTTGATAAACTTGCGTAATGCTAATCAAGTATAAAAGTACTATGACCTACTATCAACAATAAAAGTAGGCAAGTGAACTGGGTGGAGAGATCGTGTAAGGCCATTGTACTGCTATAATTGTTCAATCGTTTCTAAATTAAGCACTTTACGCAAAGAGAAGACCGTTGATTAGGTAGTCACGATATTGATCGATAAAAACGTTTCGAAAGTTATCGTTATCTTTTTTAGTACGAAAAACGACGATTGAAAAACCATTTATCATTTTGTTTCTCATTTTATTGAGCTTTATATTGATCACGACGATAGAGTTTTCTACTTTTCCTCTATGGCATCACCATATAATTTAACCGCATATTTACATAGCAAATTTGATATTTCGCTTGAGAAATATGATCCTTGATTTTTCATTTCACAACCGAACTAATTTACTAAGTGACGTGACATCACTTCAATGGTACCACCAGAACTACAAACACATCAACTACAAACATTTTCTCTACGTTCCATAGCGATAAAAAAGGGAAAAAAACAGTTTACTGGCATGAACGACGATTCTGAAAATGGAGCTAAATCCGACCGAGATATTTCCTGTTTGTGCGGCATTTGCGGTAAAATCAGGAGCGCTACAGTCACGCGCACAACCTACGTTATATTCCTTTTACTTGTCACACTCTTATGCTTTGTGCTGTCAGCCCCGCAAACAAAACAAAAGATATACGCTATTCCACATTTCTGCAACGAGATCGTGGATTCAAAAACCTGTGAAAGTTTGGTTGGATACACGGCAGTGTATCGAGTGTGTTTTGGGATGGCCATGTTTTATCTTGTTTTCTCCTGCGTTTTAGTTGGCGTTAAAAGTCTCGGAGGCATTCGCGCACGGATCCATAATGAATTCTGTTACATCAAATTGTTGCTATTAATAGGTTAGTATTGAACAACTGCGCATGACTTGATTATTGCATGCTTAAGAGAATCATCGTATTGTAATGTGAAGGAGCATTGGTTTTCACTTCGGTTCATGCCTTCTTTATTTTTCATCACATTAGCACGATATAATAATTGTTATTGGCATGTACGAATCGACTCAATCTCTCTAATCGCGCAAAATCCCTCAGAAAATTAACCTACCAAACGTTTTTGAAATGGATTAAAACCAGGAGACAAGTATTTTAAGTAGGTTCATGGTAGTCCGGGTGATAGTAGTCTTGAGTAAGCCAGGATAGTTTTAACAATGACAAGTCCTGCTGATGATTACACTCACTTAGATGACCAAAATGATTATAAGGCAGCATAATTAGTTATTCCAATTTATTAATTATCAAATCAAATTATCGTACTTAGCATGTCAGTTTTCTAAAAAACATACCGTCTAGTGTGTTTGGTCTGGAAGGCCAAAAAAACAACACGTAAAATGATATTTGGGCGCACCTCTCGCCCGAATACTAATGCAATGCGACACAAAAATTAATTAAGCAATAGACCACACTCTCTATGGGTTTACAGGCGTGATAACCCACGCGGGATGTTGGGAGAAAACGAGAAAAGCTTTTCGAGTCTTCTCCCAACATCCCAAGTGGGTTATCACGCCGGTAACCCGTAGAAAGTGTGGTCTATTGCTTTTATAAAATAACTTTAAGTAAAACGGAGTTGTTTAGGTTTTCTATGAGTTTACCGGCACGATAAACCATGGGTTTTTAACCAATCAGAACGCGCACACTATCTTAGTTATTTTATAACATACTACTATACAATTTGTTTCTATTTCAGCTCTAATCGTAAGTTCGTTGCTTATACCCCCGTCTGTCTCCTTTAATCGTATTTGGATGTACTGTGGGCTGGTGGGAGGTTTTCTCTTTATTCTCATACAACTCGTTTTGCTGGTCGACATGTCTCACACCTGGAGCGAGACCTGGGTCGAGAAGATGGAAAAAGCCCCAAGCACGTGCCTTTCAAAATGCTGGTGGGTAAAAAGTTTTGTTCCCAATTCTAATTTCCAGCACAAAGAGATTACGGAAGTTACTTCGTCGTTTCAAATTCAAGGATCGTACTCTTTTGAGCTCTTTAAATTCCATGACTTTTTCCTGGTGACTTAAGGTTTAGCTGTCACTTTGGAAAACTTTCCTAGTGTGGGGGTGTGTTCGAGCAACTCGCTTGCTACACGACGAGGTACCAGGAATCTGATTTACATCTTGGCCTTTATTCTTCTTACAACTTCTGCTTACTCTACTTCTTCTCTACTTCTCCTACTTCTCCTCTACTTATGCCCCTAGTTCAAGTATAGTAGCGGTTTTAATAGCCAAAGCTGGACATGTTTGGGTTAGCTGACCGGAAGAGTTTCTATTGTATACCTTATCGCTAACATTGCAACAGGTTTGCTATTGTCAGGGAATAGATTAGCCTACGCACAGCCGCAACTGATAAGAACCAAATAACGAAGGTCAGCTCTAACACCACAAACACGACCACCTGTAACATTCCTAATATAGCAATAAGTAAATTCGCAAGCTAAGCATAACTTCAAGTACAAGTAAAAACAAAAGATCAAAACAGGAAAACAGTACATGGACAAAAACAAGACTTAATGAAACAAAAACTAAACTTAAAAATAAGATAGATCTGTCTTAAAAATAACTTTCAAAATACTTCACAACATTCCTGAGCCCCCCTTAGAAAAAGCATCGTCCTCGATGCAAAAGGACTTAATAGATATAAATGGAAAATAACTAGTGTTAAATATCAAAACAAAACTACCACACAACACAATATTATTTAAAACAATGTCAACAGTTCAATGTCAATAGTTCAGTGCTTAATACATTGTCCTTGAATCTTGAGACTTGAAAACTGGAGCTAAGTAAATTGATGGCAGTGTGCTTGCGAAGGACTTGACTAGAGAACCACTTGAAAACGTTGAGAATTAACAGCATAAATCATCCTGTAGTAGCATACAGGACGGTTGGTAGAAATGCCATTTAAACTTGAACGTAGCGGAGAACGCATACTTGGAAGACAAGGCTATCTTGGAGGAATGTTATGAGGTAGCTGCCTTAGTTTTGTTTTTCAGTGTTGCTATTTTTAAGATGTTGCTAGCTTCGTGATAAACAGTTTATAGACTTTTATAGACTTAGAAACTTAGAGATTCAATGTATTTCCCCACATGGTTAGTTCCTGAGTTATTGTCTCGTGTTATCCATTTGAAGTGTTTGTTAAACTTACTGTCGGTTCTTTGAAGTAGGCTTGTTCGGGAAGTACAGCTGACCTTGAGTTTTACCCACTGTCGAGTTCCTGTTTTGTATGTTTTGTCCTTCTGGGCAGTTTCACTGTTAGCATTTAATTGGTTCCTTGGTATTTGTCGGTTGAGGGTGTGTAGGCTTATCTTACTATAGCAAACCTGTTGCGATATAGGCGATAAGGTATTCAATAGAAACTCTTCCGGTCAGCCAACTCAAAATAAGTCTACAATTTAGTTATTTAATTCGCTGTGTAAGCTAGTAGAGTTAGTAGAGTAGTAGAGTTGTTGTCAGTAGCTGTTGAAGAATAAACTGCCATCTTAAAGAGAACGAACAGAGTCTTGGTCCTCTCGTTAAAAAGCCACGCGAGCTTTACAAGCCATCAACATACTTGGTGGAGAACGTTTTTGAAGAATCACTGCAATTGTGAGTGGAACTTTGTTTTTGTTAGCATGCCTTTCCGTTGCAAGCTAGTTTAGTCCTGTAATTTTTAATAATGCTCGAACTTGCGTAAGGCGTAGTTTATTTTCAGTATACGTGTCGGTTAGTTTGTAAATTAGTTATGGCTGCTATGAGTCAATTTCCAAGTTCGGTTTTCTTTTGATGTGTTTGTCGCTTTTCCCGTTTATGAGTGTCGTATTTTATTTTATTGCCTTCGTTTTTGAGTCCTTGGAAAATTTGGCTTATGTTGAACTTTTCCACTTGTCATCCTGATTACTAGGCAGAGAGCGCGAACCCTGCCTGAGGGGGCCGTTCGCCAGGAAAATTTGGCTGTCAATTCAGGTTAGATTGAGTGGAATGAGTTCGAATGAGAACACTAGTTTTAGGGTATTTTTAATTTTTCCAGACAGACCGTTTACTATTTCTTCGGTTACAACAAAATTACATTCTATCTTCGACATACTAATAAAGCGCGATTTATTTTCAGGTACTTAACGTTTTTGTCGTGTACTGGTTTGATGTTTATCATCTCCATGGTGGCTGTGATATTATTCTACAAATTTTTCGTCCGTTCCGCTGATTGTAAAACGAATCTATTTTTCGTCTCGTTCAGCCTGTGCCAGTTTGTCGCGGTAACTGTGGTCAGCGTTCTTCCCAAGGTGCAGGAAGCACATTCAGGTACAGGTGAGTGACATATGTTTAAAAAGGTACGCGGACAAACAGCCTGTGACCCACAGCAAAGAAGCGACAAACAAAGGCAGTGACTATACCTTATAAAACTAGCTGTTATATATGTAAGTATGGTTTTAACATCCATTTATACACGTGGGTATCGGTGTAAGAAGAAAAAAACCCAGGTTTTTGGGTTGGGGTTAACTGCTAATTTTCCAGGATGTGACAGTCAATAACCTTCCACGTTGTAGAACGAGAGACTATCCAATTCCTGGAAAAAAAGATGTTACAGAGCCAAAAATTTAAGTGTTGAGTGTCATCACGTTGGCCCCATCGATAACGGTTCCATTATTATAGATTAATTCCCAAGAGCATCGACACTTGCAATTCGTGAAGTACTGAAAAGTTAGTGATGTCCTACGAAAGGGGTTTTATTAGCGTGGTATATAACACCATTATAAACTGCGTTTTAGCACTTCACCAGCATGTGACAAAGTCCCGACGAAATAGAATCCATGACTCCGTGCAGCCTTTGAGACACTATAATCAATGGGGCTTGCGGAAGAGTGGGGACAAGTTAACTTGGCTGTTTGCCTTTCCTGAACGTGTGTCTTGTTCTTTAGGTTTGTTCCAAGCTGCAGTGGTAATATCATACACGACATATCTGACGTGGTCTGCACTTTCACACGAGCCAGATGACTTGTGTAATCCACCCGGCTATGTTATTTCCGGTTACGATCAAAACACTGGCTTGAGTCTGCAGACAATTGTCAGCGGAGTGTTCGTTTTTGTCACGCTCATCTACGCCAGCTTCAGTACAGCAATGAGTGCTTCAAAGCTAAGTAAGTTTTCTGTCTTGATTGATTATCGATTGCTTTATTTTGTCACCTACAGTCGAACAGAACGCCCGGCAAAGAACCCGAAAAATAGACTCAGTAAAACTTTGGTTCGTTTGGCTGCTCCTGTTCTGACGACAGATTTTATAGTATTCTGGTCGGATAATTCAATCAACTGACTGACAAGAGACAGTAGCCTAGCTTATATTACATGTTCCAAAAGTGTGACCTCCTTTAATTAACTCACATTCTTTCATGAAGACGTTAACCAATCAGAGGTCGAGGACAGTTTCCAGCTGGCTTCTGATTGGATTAAATCTGTACGAAAGAATGTGAATAAATCAGAAGCGGTAACATTTTTGGGCTCCTTGCTGTAAACAACAACAACAACATCAACAACTACAACAACCATTTTATTTGCCAAATGAAGAAAGTTTACAAGAATAAAATAAGTTAATTAGATCAAGCAAAAAACTATTTAGATTAGCAAAAACTAAACGTCGAGTTTACAATAATCAACTTGGATTCTGTAGGGCTTTAACACATGAAAGATAAAGAAGAAAAAAAGAAAGAAAACACATTACATCTAGAATATTAAATTCAAAAATAAATACGTGAATAAAAAAAAACATTTAATAAAATCCCTTATATTATTGAATTCATATAGACAGATGGCGTATTCGCATCCAAAATGGGATTAACGCAGATACATCTGCTTTAAAATCCAGCGATGTGGAATCTGCTGAAGAAACGGAAGATGAAGTAGCATACAACTATTCTTTATTCCATTTCATCATGTTCCTTGCCTCCTTTCACATTATGATGACGTTAACAAACTGGTACAGTCCTACGCAGGACTCCAACATTACGACGCTTGAAAGGTCGTGGCCAGCGGTTTGGGTAAAAATGGGATCAAGTAGCGCATGCTCGTGTCTCTATATTTGGTCACTGCTCGCACCAGTTCTTCGACCGATGTTTCAGAATAATGTCGACATTAACAAGGCTGAATGTCACGAGGTCAGCGCGTGTTCAAATCAAGACCAGGGTTTACAGGATTCTCAAAAAGCGGCTAACATTGAGAAAAAACCTCATCTGGCAGTAAGCCAGGAAAAGGAACCTTCACAAGACGACTCAGAGGTCAGAAATGATAAAAAAACGGAGATAAGGAATAACGTGGACAAAGAAAAGGAAACTAGCAGAAAACAAACTGAGCAAGCTATAAAAACTTCAAAAAAGCCTCTATCTGAAGCAGACAAAGAGGTTTTAAGACTTCAAGGAAAAGTATTAAGATTACAAGAGAAAATAGCCAAGTTGCAGCATAAAGTCGCTGAGCTTCAAGGACTCAATATATGATGCGTGAATGAGATATTTTTTTAAATAATAATAATAATAATAATAATAATAATAATAATAATAATAATAATAATAATAATAATAATAATAATAATAATAATAATAATAATAATAATATGAAATATTAATAATAATAAAAAGTTGATGTTCCACTCACATTGCCGTTTCTTTTACGGAAAACTTCATGTACAACGAGATTTATATAAAAAAAGCATTGTCTCCATTATAGTGAACCTGGCGGTTAGAAAGACAGAAAATCACCAACTTACAAGAACGAGTAAGAAGCGACTTGACAGTTTCACCACACAAAGATCCCGCTAATGCAGCCATAAAATCAAGGAGTGAACTGTTTCTTTGATTAGGTAACATCTACAAAGCGACATGTCAAAAGCTAATTATATTTCAAAAGAAACAGGACATTCCAGTTAACTTTTTGTTGACTGCTCGTGCAGGGATGACGTCATTCAGGTAAGAACAGAAACCATAGCAACAACGTTAAACAAAATCCTAACAAAATATCCAGCGTAGAAATAGGAATTCTTCAAATGTTGTTAACAGCATTTAAATCAAACGCGAGAATGTTCCCGGACTGCACTTACATGAATTAAAATAAACACCAAATGAAAACGACGTCATGCCTTAAAATCTAAGCTAGAGAAAATCTTGAGTTAAGTTTTTAAAACGGCTTTTCGCCTTTCCTACGAGCCGTTGATACCACCACAGTAATGCAAAAACGTACAATCGGCATAACGATCTTACCTTCCAGTGGGTATTTCCTGAACACCTTTTTGTTCCCTAACCATGTTAAAAGACGTACATAAAATGCGTTTTGCTCTTGATACGACTGACACTTTGCCTTTCCTTAACGTTACACGACTGACCGCCTTCGCCACGCAAAACTGTTTCGAACCGACAAAAGGCTGACGTCATAGAGGTCATATCGAACTTTCACAAGAAGCGCGAGCAATTTGATCGAAGACCGCTATTGTCCTTCAGCAGAAGGTGAGGAATGAAAAGTTTTGGTATTTAATTCGTGTACCGGACAAAGATGAAGTAAAAAGAAGAACAAAAACCATGAAACAGTACTAAGCAGATTTTTCCCTGAACAGAAAACAAAGATACAAGTATTGACCCAATTTTTGTCCTGATTCTCTTAGTCTTCGGACTATAGATCTGCGTCGATGATATACCGATACTTCTTCCAGTTAAAAGGGAGCATTCGGACAAGAGAAAATTCAAATTAACGTTTTTCTAACGCGAACCCTGCTTTTTAAAGAATCCAAGAAGCATTCAGTCACTGTTGGCAAAAGACATTAGAGTGTGAAAATAGTACATGTAACTCATTTTCTCCAAGGGCGAGTGACGTTCATCATAATGGAAACAAAAAAGGGATGAAAGAAACTTCTTAACAAAAACACTACAGCCGAAGAACAACAACAACTAAAAACTACCACATTTAAAAAGATTTGAAAGACTGAATTCGTTCCCTTTTTATTTAGTTACCCGTTTCACTGATAAATAAGTACAACACGTCAGCTTGCAAAGGATATCCTCG
This sequence comes from Porites rus, assembly GCA_964035705.1. Taxonomy (NCBI): domain Eukaryota; kingdom Metazoa; phylum Cnidaria; class Anthozoa; order Scleractinia; family Poritidae; genus Porites; species Porites rus. Next base: position 45,956,892 of record OZ037996.1, on the reverse strand, counting down.
AAACTTAAAATTTAAGCCACTTATTTAAATATTTTTTAGTCTTTTTAAAAGAAACTATAATTTCCACAATTTCACGCGATCATAGGTGGTTTTTACGCTAGCTAAAAGTGACTAATTAACAATCGCCTCAGTCCTTTGACTCAAAAGTCAGGGGCACCCAACGAGAATATAGTTCAAAACCACTTAAACATAGCATTGTTAAACGTATTTTAGTATCTAAACAGTAGATATAGGCATATTTTCATCCCCTAAAAATTTTTTATCTGTTCGGATTTCCTAGCTGAAAGTCTAGTGATACGAAAATAATAGGGATCAAAACTTACCTTTTGGAAAATTTCAGCCAGAAAAAAGGCTCCCGAAAATTCTAGGTGACCTTTTTAGGGTAAAAATCCGTTAGAATGGGCAATTATACCATTTTTCAGATGTTCGAAAATCCTAGGAGAGACAGGCAAGCAAGAAATTTTATAACAAATGTTTCGAAAATTCTAGATCTCAAATCGTCTTCCGAACAGATATTCTTCCGAAAATTGTCGTTGGGTGCCCCTTAAAAGTATCTACAGCTATTTCTCATTTTTCAGTTTAAACGTCATTATTGAGAAGGTTACCATTTCGCTATCTGATGTTTATAATCATCATCCTTCAATGAGTAACGGCTCGTACAAGGTCTGAAAAATGAATGAGTGGAAGGATATAAGAAACTGATGCGTTATACTGTTAGGTGATCTTCTGCAAATTTAAGACAATTTTCGGAACGAAGCATTTGTAGAGTATGGTCCATTTAGGGAAAGTTCATTTAATATGACAAGGGGGGCGGGGGGGGGGATGAAGATATTGAAACTCGAAGCTTGAAATTTTAGCAGCCCCCCTCGCAAGCGGTTCAATTTTTTAGGAGCCCCCTCCTTGGTAGTCGAAAAAATTTCAGAGCCCCCCCCCTCCTCCTTCAATTCCTTTGCTCCCCTGAAAAAAGATCGCTAGACTGTATTAAATATATTTACCGTTATTGTCTTCAATGGTTTATACTATGACAAACTTGAGATACAGTTGTGATACAATTTTCTAAAGCATTTTTAGAATGAACAAGAGTGTAATAATTACTGAGACTACATTTGTTATATCTGTAAACCACGTGATATAGCTGAGTTGCACAGGTCATTAAATTGTTGAGTTGAAAACCATCCGATCTGTATGATGATGTCATGTGTTGGTTTTGAAGTATACAAATTTTCGGAGCCCCCCCTCCTAGCGCAACAATTTTCTCAGAGCCCCCCCTTCGGGTGTCTAAAAATTTTCGGAGCCCCCCCTCAATATCTTCATCCCCCCGCCCCCTTGTCATATTAAATGAACTTTCCCTTACCAAAGACTTGGCTCCAATTTCCGACGTTTGTCTGAAGTCAGTTTATTTTGAATTACCTTGACGTTTTTCCGTTATTCTAAAAAGTTAATCGAGAAGCCGAAGATTATCGAAGGTGATGGCAGAGAAAGTCGATCAAGTTCGGAGAGGAAAGGGAACGAAAGGGGAGTGGTTCCTGTGTCCCCCGCTTGAACACGTTCCCCGATATTACTTTGGCTTTTCCTATTCCTACTGCAACTTAGATGATCTCAATGGTTTGTCCATCTGGAGTACTCTAGTAGTAATTGAGGACAGAGTTTAATTTATTTTACATTTGAAGGCAAGGTTTTGTGCTCACCTGTGTAACGGATATTAGACGCCTGGGACAAGCCAAGATCTTTTAACATTTGCTCAACTGCAACGGTATAGAAAAACATACATCATGCTAACATCATAATCGTTTTTGCAAAGTATCTTTACAACATTATATACCCTCTTATTGTATGTCCTTTACAGTCCACAGAATTTAGTTCATGCCTATGCCTAAAAATCATTACCATTGCAACGTTAATAATGTCTTCAAATTTAATTAAAGAGCTCTGCAACACGGTACTAAAATTTTCCCGTCCGTAAATTTCGCCATAAAAATTTTTTACAATCCCGAAAACCGAGGGAACTAAGTCCAGACTAGCGAAGGCATCTGGGAGAATTTTTTTCTTGTGGAAAAACAAACTCCGCCAAGGTAGTCCAAAACATTGCCGAAACTGACTTAACTAACTGTTCTTCATTGGTTTGTTAGAGAATTTCAGAGAATTGGACGGTACTCTTAATACTCAAATTTACTGCAACAAGATGAAAGCTAAGAGCTCTTGAGATAGCCTCCGTGTAGACGTCTTCTATTTTGATGTTGTTGTTGTTGTTTCTCGCGGAAAAGGGATGGCTGCGTAACCCTAGTCTCCCTCGCAGCCGTTTTCTTGGATGTCACGCAACGCTCCCCAAAAAAACGTTGCGTGACATACAAAAAACGGTTGCGAGGGAGACTAGCATAACCCCTGCCACTAATTGAGTCCCTTTCCCGTGCAGGTTATTCTTGAGAAAAATACATGAACTGCAATAGGAATAAATAAGCTGCAACGACAGATAAGCATTCAGCAATCCCAGTTTAAACTGAGGATTGATTCAACAAAAGTAGACTATTGAGCTTTATCTTGACTTACATTCGCTGGCAGTAAGTTTATCCCCTGTGCCTGTCATTAGCTGTTGCAGCTGTTTGCGACTCACGGTGCCTGATTTTTCTCTGTCAAGGGCTGTGAAAGCTGCCAAAATTTCTTTCTCTGTGTTAATATTTTTACTACATTGTTCTGCCATCATCTTCAAAAACTCTGGGAATCGCACCTTTTGTTTTCCTGAAAAGTATTTCAATTAAATGTATAATATTCATCTTCATCGACATTTACTTGAAAAAATAAAAAAACTAAAAGAAAAAATTATATTTCAGCCAATAATTTTCTGATTTCAGTCTAGATGTTTTAGGTGTATTATGAGTTAAAAAATATTTTATGAACTGAACAAGCCAACTGGCTGTAAAGTATACAGTTAAGCCTTTACAACCTAATTATACAATAATTCATATTAGAAGGCAAAGTAAAAAGACACAGGGCATGTACAGCCTCAAGTAAACTTAGTTGTAATTCTGTCATAACTTGAGAGGGAGCCTTCTTATTATAAATTGCTTTTAAATCATTCAATAAAAATCTGCTAAAAAGTATTCTTTGCAAATAAAAGCACTTTCTGATGTTCCTGATACCAGCTTGTATTTGTTGGTCAAAATTAAATCCTTTTTTCATACTTACTAATAACTAAGAGCTGATAAGTATAACAAGTAAGTAAGTCAAAAAATTGGAAGACAAGCCTGTGGGAAAACTCTCTTTCCCACCCATAAGGCCTCGCGCACAAGAAAAAAAAGACCCATATGAGGGCCACGTGGTTCAAGCGATAGGCCCAGAAAAAGGTGTATGTTTGGCTCTCAGTCAAGACGCATGGACCCCAAACCAAATATCGCCCCCCCAACCCGCGACGCACTCGGTCAATAAGTAAATAATCTGTAAACAAGGATGTCATATGCACTAACCAGCTTTTTTCATAAATGCAGCTATTTCTACTTGGGTTATGTTTTCTCCTAATGACCTCATAATCAGTCCTAATTCATTCTCTGTTACCATTCCATCACTATCACCATCAAACAAGCTGAAACACTCCTTGAATTCTGTTGCATAAGAAAAAGTATAAACATTAACCAATAGTTTGAACTTGTCAGTGTCCTTATGATATATTTGGAAAAACTATAACCTATTCCATATAATAAACAATGTTTATAGCAGAGACAAACCACCAACATAATTATGCAATCATGTAGTTCCACATCCTTAGCAGAATGTCATGAAAAAAAAAATTATCAAAATTTTATTTTGCAAATACAGCTAAAAACTCCCAAAGATGGGATAACTTCTAGTAATGGCTTTCAATGAAGGTCTCGACTCCACAAGGTTTTTTGAGATCATTGGTTTACCTTATTTAACAGCTGAGATTCAGGGCTTTAAAGCAAAATTTGGGGGTGGAGATTCAGGATTAACAATATGCATGGGATGTAGCAAGCCGAAAATAACCATTGGGATTATGGGATTGAGAGAAAATTTGGATCATGATAACAGGATTGGAGAATCTTATTGGGAACTTTCATCAATATTTGGAACTGGCAGTTTGAAATTTGGAAGTACTTTAACAATGTGCATACATAACTCCATCTGATTTTTATTTTGTTTTTATTGTTTAATAGCATCTAACTTTGACAATTTAGACATATGTGATGTTTTGCAGTCTAACTGTAAGTCACCGCTAAAAACTTGATAAAATTTTGGGGTGAATAAAATGGTCAATCAGAGGAGGTTCCGCCACAAATAAAAATACCCAATAAGGGTACATGATAAATCTTCAAAATATATAAAAGTATAAGTGAATTTGAGTACGCATAGAATACAATGAAATTTTATATACCATCAATTTGACTCTCTGTAAATCTTTCCACCTGAAATCACAAAATATTAATAAGTAATATAAGGTACATGTACGCATTGTGTATAATCACTGGGAAGTATAGTATCAAGCTATGCAGGGCCATAGGTATGTACAATCAGCAACAAAAATGCTGAGACATCAGCACTCAAATAGGGTAACTTCAGAGAACAAAACAATCCACTCCTCTTTCCCCTCCCCTCCCCTCCATTCAAAGTTGACATGTTTGTTGTTTTCTACAAGTAGCTCGAACAACAGCTCAACACTGCAAGGAGGGAATGGGGGAAGGGAAGCTTTATTTTCCCCTTTTGAAGTCGTGAAACTACAGAAAGGCTCTTTAGGGCAAAGTGTCTCAACTTACTTTGTCACTGATAGTCTGAATCGAAATCTAGGCACTGTTGCCCTATCAGCACAGGTTAAGAGCAATAACTTTTTTTCAGTTACAATATTCACCAGATCATTTTTATGAAGGTAGATAGGATAACCATTTAATCGTGTGTTTTTCCAGGGAAAACTGCTTTTGCCAATCAATAATCGGTTCTGTTTTCTAGTAATTACACAGCAAAACCAAGGCATGTAC